>CM002480.1:23438654-23537875 GCA_000325765.3 Leersia perrieri
CCGCCTCCTCGACGGCGGGTGACGGGCGGCGGTTCGATTGCGGCGGCCTCGACGATTGCTGGAGAATTAGGAGAAAGGGGTACCAGATCTGGCACTGGTACCCCTGGGTTCCAGTCTGGTACCTAGGGTAAAAAAATCTGGTAACTAGGTTCCCAAAAAATCTGGACATTCTGGTACTCGGGGGTACCGAACGTCCGTTGGCTAGTAGAAATAAAACATAAAAAATAATTTACAATTTGAAGTTTTACATTTGCATTATTAGCGATTTACAATGAGGTCTTAAAAAACATGATAAAATATTCAAAATCGACTTTAAACTTAAGTTTAAAATTTTGAATTTTAGTTGTGGCTTATAAGCTACGGCGAAACAATGGGAGCCCGAATCACAACTTGGTTGCGATCTAAATAGGGCCTAGGAGTATAGCTGGTCATACAGCCCGAGGCCCGATGGCTCGATCCGACCATTATCGGGCCCGTGCCGGCCCAGCCTAACTGCTAGGCTGTGTCTGAGGTGCAGCTTGATGGGCCAGCTCTATAGTAGTAAAAAATTAAAGGGTCAAAATTAGACTTATTCTATATATCTTTGGTCTTATTCTATAGTAGAGGGACTGAAAATATACTTATTTCCATTGTTTTGGGCCCACAATTTACTTATTCTATATTGTGATGAACGTAAATTAGACTTATATTCGAAAGTTTTAGTCCACAACACGTGGCCCGATCGTGCCTTCGGACCGGCACGGCACAACCCACCGTGGCATGGGCTGGCCTGGCACAGCATGGTCAGCCTGTCGGCCCGTGCCGGTCCGACAAATCATGGGCTGTGCCGGCCGGGCCATCTATACCTAGGAGCACGGCCATTTGGGTCAGTACAATCGGTAGCAATGCAAAGCAAGGTGGCCTAAACGGTACAACCTGTTAGTGATCGGGCCTTCAAGTCCTATTCAGAAAAGAAGCCCAAATGCACCAATTCTACCTCTGCTTCGGTCCTTCCGCCACCAATTGTTGCCGCGCCGCCGCCAGAATCCTCAGCTCGTCAGGAGGCCAAGAAAAAGGCACGAGAGAATTTTTTTCGGGAATGCGTATAAGGATTGCGCATCATTGTATTAAGATTTAGGGATTAGAGTTTGCCAGAGGCCATGACGGGCTACAAGGGGCGATATCTCGCGACAGATACAACACTACCAAACATCGGATAGTCTACAACAGACATCGCCGGCCAGCCGCGGCCCAATCTTGTGCTTCTGCCACTATTTTCCTGAAGACATCAGGCCCGCTGCTCACTTGCTGATCGAAGACCCTAGTATTCCGTTCCTTCCAGATAAGCCACGCAACAAGCGACACCAACGTATCGAAACCTCTACGTTTGTCTGGGCAGATTAATTGGCGCGCCCACAGCCACCAGTCGACGAAGCTGCTATCTGAAGTCAGCATGCAAGCCTGAAGCTGGAGAGAGGACAGCACAAGCCACCAGACTATCTGAAGGCACGAGAGAATTATATCGACAATTGGAGTGTTCTGTTCCAGAGATGGAAAGCCGGCAATGAAAGCATGGAAGAATCATCACACATTGAACACAATCCAGCAATAACACTTTATTTGTCAGCATAATACTGGTTACTGCAGGGTAACATGGAGGCGACGAATATTTCCATGGCCCAATCATACGTATTTTACATGGGGAGCTTATTGATCTTGCAGTGCCGGTAATCCTCGAACTTCTTGGCCTTGTACTTGGACGGGCTCTCGTCGGTAACAAGCTGCGGGTGCGGCCCGACGACGTACTCCGGCGGCGGCTCGATGAACACCGGCCACGACATCCTCGTCTTCTCCTTGTTCACCGTAGTCCGGTGCAGCACCGCCTTGTACCTCCCGTTGCTCAGAATCTGCATGCCTAAAATCACATGTCAGATCCATGCACGTCAGGTGTTCGACGTATTGCGTATTTGCGTGAGAAGACAAGGAGGAAGAAGAGATGGTTTATACCTCGATCTGGTCGCCGATGTGAATGATGAGTGCATCAGGGACATACGCGGCGTCGTACCAGTGCCCGTCCCTGAACACCTGGAGGCCCTGCACGTCGTTGGGGACGAGCACGGTGAGCGTGCTCAGGTCGGTGTCCGGCGCCGGGCACGGCGGGTAGAAGTTGATCTTCTGCAGGAACACCATCTCGCCGCCGCCGAAACCCTCCCACATCACGGAGGGGAGGGGGCTTGTCGGTGGTGGCGAGCAGGGTCCGAAAACGGATTTAGGTCTAACTCATTCGGTTAAAACCACACCTATAAATTAATTTACTTACATTTTTAATATTCACTTTATGCAAAATGGTTAAGCAGGAATTAATTTAACCGGACACCTCTACCTTATATCTTTCTCCTACTTGCTAACTTTCGAGGTGGGTAGCTAAGCAAGTTTAGAGGGCATGCCGCTGCCTGCTTAAATGGGCCAAGCCCAAGCCTGCTGCTTGCTGGTTGCTGCTATACACGCACACAGACACACCAGCAGCTGGCTGGCTGCTACTGCTCTCTTTTTTCATTTTTTTTTCTCTTTTAATTTTTTTTTCTTATTTTTCTCCTCTTCTTTTTCTATTTCCTCCAATTATTCCGGGGCATCACACGGCGGCGGGGGCGGCAGCCGGCAGCACGCAGCGGTGGGGTTGCACGGAGAAGGGTAGGCGCAGCGACGACCAAGCGCGGTGTACCGGTGCGGGAGGGAGGAAACGGTCGCTGTTTATTCCTATCAGGATAGCAGTCGTTGTCTAGTGGGGTCTATAAGAGATCATTAGTAAATGAAAGATAAGTAGATAACAACATGCGCAGCTCCGAAAATAGACCGGCTAGCAACATGCTAGTCTTGGTCTTCCTCGACGAGTCGACGTCGCTTACAAGAGAACGACGTAAAGCGTCGATTACAATGAGAATAAACCTTGGTCACAACTCACAACTCCTTTTCGTAGGTAGTATGTCAAGTCACTAGTCCTCTGGTCTGTATCTGTATCAGACCTGCTTGTCCAGTTTTTCTCTGCAATCATCAGCATCAAGAACCTAACTAGGTACGACATGTTGATCAACTTGGAGATAATACGGTAATCTGATTGTGACATTTGTTGAGAGGCTCTGACTCTGAGGCTGCCGCGGCGGAATCCTATCCAAACGTGCGATTGTTTCACCTATATTATTCTAATAAGTCATAGTCTGCACATAAATGAAACTAAAAAACAATTTATGAGTAAAAGTTTTACATATGTTTATTAGAGATTTGCAACGTATGCTTAAAAAACATAATAAAAAACTCATAATTAATTTTAAAATTAAGTTTAAAATTTTGATTTTTGGTTGCGGCTTATAAGCTACAGCGATCTAAATAGGGCCCAGGAGCACGGCCAGTTGGGTCGGTACAATCGGTATCAATGCAAAACAAGATGGGCCCATACAGTAGAGCGTTCTACTACGGACCATCTACGATCCAAACTACTAGACCTGTAATCTGTTAGTGATCGGGCCTTTAAGGCCTATTTAGAAAAGAAGACCAAATACACCAATTCTACCGCTGCTTCGGTTCTTCCGCCTCCGATTGCCACCGCGCCACCATCGGAATCCAGAGCTCGCGAGGACTCAGGAGGTCAAGAAAAAGGCACGAGAGTATCATATCGATAGTTTTCTCTCTCTCTTTTTTTAATAACAGATCTTTTATTGATTCAGCTTTTTGAAAAAAGCCAAAAAGAGCATACACAGTTTTTATATCATATCGATAGTTGAAATCCCTTGATTTCATTTTGAGTTACAGTACTTGAAAAGATATATAAAGGTACCAATTTTTCTAGTTTAAATTTGGTACTCTCGATACCTCAGGTAACAGGAGGTAGGACTCTGTAAAATAGCTCCAAACATTAAACACAATTCAACAATAACACTATCAGTTATCTCTCACTCAGCATAACAGTGGGTAACATGGGGCGACGTATAATTTCCATGGCCCAATTATACTTATTTTACATGGGGAGCTTATTGATCTTGCAGTGCCGGTAATCCTTGAACTTCTTGGCCTTGTACTTGGCCGGACTCTCGTCGGTGACGAGCTGCGGGTGCGGCCCGACGACATGCTCCGGTGGCGGCTCGATGAACACCGGCCACGACATCCGCGTCTTCTCCTTGTTAACCGTCGTCCGGTGCAGTACCGCCTTGTACTTCCCGTTGCTCAGAATCTGAATACCTCAAAACACATGTCATCTACATGCATGTCAGGTGTTCGACTTATTGCGTATGAGAAGACAAGGAGGAAGAAGAGATGATTTATACCTCGATCTGGTCGCCGATGTGGATGATCAGTGCGTCAGGGACATACGCGGCGTCGTACCAATGCCCGTCCCTGAACACCTGGAGGCCCTGCACTTCGTTGGGGACTAGCACGGTGAGCGTGCTCAAGTCGGTGTGCGGCGCGACGCCGAGCGTGAGCTCCGGCTCCGGGCACGGCGGGTAGAAGTTGATCTTCTGCAGGAACACCATCTCGCCGCCACCGAACGCCTCCCACATCGCGCCATCCTCCATCCCCAACCCGGCAGACAAATGACCGAACAGCTTCCGTGCAAACCGGATCATGTGCCCGCAGTACACCTCGTTCGCCTCCCTGTACCCAACGGGGCGATCAGGCCAGACGTCGTGGCTCACCATCGCCGGCGGCGAGACGTTGTGGAAGAAGAAGTCGCTCCACGTCTTCTTCCCGTCGGCGTCCTTCTGCAGCTTGGATCCGTACCCCTCGATCTTCCCCGACGACGGGTCCATGGCGTAGCGCTGCTTCTCCTCCTGCGGCAGCGCGAAGAACTCGCGCCCGACTCGCTGCAGCTCCGCCACCGCCTCGCGCGGCACGCCGTGGTTCACCACCTGGAAAAGACCCCAATCCGCCGAGGCCTCCGCCACGCGGGCGCCGGCGTCCGGCGCCGACATGTCGATCACCGGAATCTCCGGGGCGGCGCCGCCGCGGAACGTGGTCACCCCCGGCCGCTCGTGCTCCGACCGCACGAACTCCGGCGGGATCGACGCCGGCGATGACGTCACCAGAGCCTGCACGCTCTGCACGTCCGCCATTGCCGACATCCACGGTGAAAATGGCAATGAGTGGAGTGAGGTACTGAGGTCAGTGGAGTGGAGTTGAGATTTTATGGGGGTGGAGCCGTGGAGGTTGTTGACGATTTGCATGTACGGCGGCGGGGACGGAAACGAGAGGAGGAGAGGGAGAGGAGGCGGAAAGCGAGGGCGACGTTGTTGGCGTTTTTTCTCCGGGCGTGACGTGCGCCCGAGAAATTCCAGCGCCGGTCAGTTGCTGGAGCAGTTGCAATAGCAGCAGGCCTGACTTTGAAGGCCGTAGTGCCGTGCCGATCGATGCGATTGTCACACGATAAACGTGCCTGGGTACGTGTTGGTGTCATCAGCGGCGCACGAGGCACAGCCATCGTGGTGTGAGGACAAGAGTACCTCGAGAGGGCTAAAGATGTAGTTCAAGCCTAACTTTTTTTTTTTTTGATCTTTCGATGTTTCTGCCTATGTATATGGATGTTTCATAAGTCATATGAAAATGTTTCAGTTGGGTTTATATGGTGTTTCAATTTTGTTATCTTTGTCCCCGATGTATTTGGAATTTGGACCTATTGATTAGGACCGTCAAAAAAGTTTGAGGCTCGCAAACAGCTCAGGCTTGGCTTGATTAGAGCACGGCTCGAGCTTCAACCAAGCCTAAGGCAAAGCTCACAAGCTTTATCGAGCCGAGCTCGAGTTTCTAACGAGCTAAACTATGCATATAGTTTTTATTATCTATCCAATAAAATTAGCATACTAAATATGTTATTTGATTATATCCATATTATTTTTTACTCCGTATTAAATATTAACATCATATAATTATCCTATTTATTTTTATTCTTGTTTAATAAGAAATTAATTTTCCAACGAAAGGTTACATTTAAAACAAAGAAAATCTATTGTGTATCACTGCCTTTGGTCCAGTTCCACAATGTGCCACTGACTTTGTTTGGTTCTATAATGTACCATCATCTTTTGCTTAACTTCTACAATTTACCATCACTGTCAAATTATCCTCCATTTGTACTGTACAGTTTTGTCTTATTGACCAAAATACCCCTAGGAAAAATACACTTGCAACAAGTATTTATATAATCATGTATGATCATAGATGAAAATGAACTTGGCAACTTCTAATAGTTTTGCTAGTTTACAATTTTATTTTTTTAACCAAATTTTGGAAGTTATTATCCCAAGGGTATTTTAGTCAATATGATAAACTTGTACAATTCAAACAGAGGCTAACTGGATGGCGATGGTAAATCGTAGCAGTTAAGCAAAATGTGATGGTATATTATAGAACCAAACAAAGTCAGTGATATACAGTTAATTGACCCTTTAAAATATATATTATACTAGTTATAAATCAAGCTCGACGGTCGAGCTCGAATCGAGCCTGGTTGAAAGCTCGAAGGGTTTTTAGGCTCGGCTTGAGCTTGTGTCGAGCTCAAGCCTAGGCAGACAAGCTCCGTGGAGCTTGGTTCGTTGATAACCCTACTGTTGATGTTTCAAAAGATTAAGATAGTTGAAACGACTTACCGGCATGCTTGTCTATAATCCAAACAGTAATATTTTCTATTTCGCATTGTTGATACAATAATTACTACAAAAATCACTATTTGGCACTCATTGGGATTCTCTGCAGTCCACTGTGATGGACAGTTTCCACTAACATATGGCCCTACTGTCCATTGGGCCTACATGTCAGTGTGAACAGCAGAGGATCCGCTTTCGCTTGGCACTGTAGCGACTTATTTTACTGTGCGTCTCTGACTTTTTTCTCACTGCAGGAATGTGGATTCAGCGCCCCCCCCCCCCCCCCCAAAAAAAAAAGTTTCCTTCCATTTCTGTTGATGTCTAGCATCGTCCTTTCATAACTATACTTTGTTCTTTCTAACTTTAATTTTTATATTACACTTTAGATCGCATGCATACAGATTCTGATGGAAGCACAAATATCCTTTTCTTTTCCTTTTCTAGAAAAGTCAAAACCACTGTTAACTCGGTTACAATTTCCGTATTACAACTTTTTGTAGAGGAAAGTCAAAACCGTTAAGAGCTGACCGTTATTTGATGGAATTTGTATGATCACTGGTTCAACGATTTGCACACGGACCAAGCAGTTCGGAATGACCCAAAACTTGTTATTTTCCCGTCCATTTCTCTTGAGAAAAATCCATCCAAAAAAATCACATGAAAAAAAGTCAAAAACCTGTATACACCTCACGAAGCACAAATTAATCCTCTCTGTTTACAAATGAACCAAAATGATCAATGCAACCGTACAATCTATCACTACCAGAGCAATTTTCTCGCCGGCGACGGCGATCGCCGCCCGCCGCCCGCCGCCCTATCTCGGCCCGGAGAGCTGCGACGACGACATGTACGACGGCCACCCACTCATCGTCGTCAACGTCGTCGTCCCCGCCGACCCCGTGTGATCCCCATTTGAACCCGCCATGGCCGGCTTGATGCCGTCGGCCGGTCCGGCGAACCCCCGACCGTACAGCCGGAGGAACCCGAGCGACTGAACCCGCGGCTCCCAAACCTCCATTGTCCCCTCTAGCATTCCGGCGACCACCGCCATGCTCGGCCGGAGCTGCGGGTCCTCATGGAGGCAGCAGAGCGCCACCTTCACCACCCTCTCCACCTCGCCGGCGATAACCCTCCCCTCCAGCCGCGGATCAGCCAGATCCGCGTAATTCCCCACCTCGTGCCCTTCCAACGCCATCAACGGGAAGTAATCGCACCTCGCCGCGCCGCTCCCCGTCGACGACGACCTCGAATCGTCGTCTCCGGCGCCGGCGCCGGCGCCGCCGTCGCTGACGTGCTCGCTCCGATTCTTCCGGCCACGGACGAGCTCGAGAAGAACCATCCCGAAGCTGTACACGTCGGTGCGGTCGGTGATCGCCGTGTTCGTCAGCCACTCCGGCGCGAGATACCCACGTGTCCCACGCATCGTCGTGAAAAGCCCCGATTGCTCCGGTGTGAGGAATTTCGCGAGCCCGAAGTCGGCGATCTTCACCTGGCCGCCGTCGGCGAGGAGAATATTCTCCGGCTTGACATCGCAGTGGATGATTCTCTGGTCACATCCGAAATGGAGATACGCGAGCCCCCTCGCCGCGCCGATCGCCACATCCATCCGATCCTTCCACTCCAAAAACCGGCCGCCGGCGACTGCGGCGGCCGGTTTTCGGAAAAGCGACCGGTCGAGTGATCCACGGTTCATGAACTCGTAGACGAGGAGACGACGCTGGCCTTCGGTGCAGAAGCCACGGAGGCGGACGAGATTGACGTGGCGGATATTGCCGATGACGGCGATCTCGGTACAGAATTCGCGTTTCCCCTGCATCCCGACGCCCTCGATTTTTTTCACGGCGACGGTTGTGCCGTCGGGGAGTTCACCTTTGTACACGGCGCCGAATCCGCCGGCGCCGATCTTGATCCGGAAGCTGTTGGTGATGTCCTCGATCTCGTCGTGGGTGAATCTAGTCGGGAGTCCGGGGATCAAGATGTCGTCGTCGTTGTCGTTGTCGTTGTTGTTGGCATAGACGAGGTGAGCCGAGTCGGACGCCGGCGAGCGGTGGCGGCGGAGCGGCAATTCCCTCGACGGACGCCTCCCTTCGCGTCTCTGTTGCTTGCGCCATGAGTTGATTATGACGGCGCCGACGATGGCGACGAGGACGAACGCGACGATGGTCGGGAGAAGGATGGCGATGAGCGTGCTGCTGTTTGATGAAGACGAGGTGTTCGACGATGTGCCCGGTGACGTCGACGTCTGCACCTTGATGAATCCCACCATGTCGCCTCCCCTCGTCGTGTTCCCGTTTATCAGCGACCCGAGCTTGTGTTCCACGAGGTAGCACGACGACGATGACACGTCGTAGAAGTATCCGAGGCAGGAGCAGTTGCCGGAGCAGAGCGATTGGCATGCCGTCCCGTTCGATCCGGCCATGTCCGGCCTTGCGAACTTGTTCGCGTAGTACCTCACGCCATCTCCAACGCTGACGTATGACGCCGGCACAGCAGCAGAGTCGTCGCCGCCGCCGCCGGCGGCGGCGGCGCAGGATGAGATCGGCGTGGATCCATCGGCCGGCGCGCAGCCGCCGTCGTGCGACGACGCGAAAAGAGGCGGGCACGTGCAGCTCGACGCGTTCCCACTGGGCGAGCAGAGTCCGAGCGCGCCGCAGGAGAGCGGCAGGTCGCAGCCGCCGCTCGGCGCGACGAACCCGGCGTCGGTGGCCGACGGCGACGAGGCGTTCACCGACGCGTAGCTCGAGATCTGAAGCCTCCCGTCGACGCCCAGCTTAACAATTCGCAGCGCGGCGGCCGGCAAGGTGAGCTGGATGAGCACGGCGTCGTCGGCGGCGAGGAGGAAAACCCCCGTGCCGTTCACGGCCATGGCGGCGACGGCGCCGTCACGATCACGAGTCGACTTCGCGTCATTGGAGAGTATCCAATACAGCGACCCGTTCCATGTCAGCGTCGCGTCGATCCCCGTCACGGCGAGGCGGTAATCCCCCTCGGAGAAATCCGAATCCGACGCCGCCGCCACCAAAAATCCCCCAACTTTTAGCCGCTGCGGCGACACGAGCGAGTCGGTGGGGCGATCGAACGACTGCCAAAGCGTGCGATTCCTCCCGTCGAGGAGTGCGAGATTGCCGGACTCTTCGAGGCGGAGAGCCGCGACGGGGGAAGCGAACGGCGGCGTGGACCAGACGTCCGTGCCGTTGGGATCCTCGACGGAGATTCCCCTCGCCGTTAGCCGCAGCGGCGCGGCGCGGTCGGTGATTGGTGCGGCGCGGTTTGCGACCCAGACGCAAGTCTTCGACGGCGCGTGGATGACGGCGAGGTAGTAACGGTCTTGCTGCCCAGCCGGGTTGTACACGACCGCCTGGAATGCGCCGCCGCCGCCCGACTGGAGGAACACGCCGTACGTGTCGATGAATAGAAGGTACGACGCTGTGAAATCCGGCGTCACAAACTCCGTCGCGATCTTCCCCGCCTCGCTCACCACAACGCCGGAGACGACGACGACGAGGAAGAGAGCGAGTTGGGGATGGAGGCCCATCGATCGGCGGCGGCGGCGGCGGCGGCGAAGGGGAAGGGATCAAGCCATGGTGGTGGTGAGGCGAAGGCGATGGCATTGTGGGGTGGGTGGGGTTTGTGTGGGAGAGTTGACTAGGGACGGCGCCATTGGCCGCGCTGGGATCTGCGTGTGAAGCAGAAAAAAATGTCAAAAAAATATTGCAACGAGACGACGACTCGCGGGGCAGAATGCGGCTGGAGTTGCTGGCTTGCTGCCGCCCGTCTGTTTGTTTGTTTCCCGGTTGATTCTTTTTGCGAGCCAACGGATGCGTTTGAACGTGGCGAACCATCGAATCGGGCGGTTTGATTCAGAGTTGATGCGAAGCAATCATACGCATGTCTAGCCAACCTAGTGGGTACTTAATTGCAGATCGGTGATTAGTTAATTAGTCAGAGTTTGGAGAACAGTACAGTTTCAGATTTGCCTTTAACATTACTCCACCACTTCAAAAGATTTTAGTCTGGCCTGCTGGGCGGGACAACGGTTAAGAGGCATCCCTGGTGAGCATTGGCTTTATGTTAGGCTTTGTATCTCAGTGGATATTATTATTTTAAAGAAATTATATTCTAAAATTTATATATAGTACTGTTCAGGGTGCGACACTATAAAGGTGTGACAAAGACAAAGAAATATTAATATTGTATATGGCATAGTGTATTCTCGAGACCATGGTGGAGATATAATAAAATAATTTTCTTTTAATAATTTTTCTTCTAAATATTGGCTCTCGAGCTAACACTGGAATTCAATTCCATTATTTTTTTTTAAAAAAGCACTTTGGTGATTAGTTAAGACTTCAGAGCCGTAGTATTAGTGCATGATCACGTATTATATGGCGATTATAAGGTGGAAGGAATCCTGAGTCCTGACAAAATCGCTCACAAGCAGTGAACAAAGCTGTCTTTTGAGAGAGGGAAGCACCAAAATATATGAAGGGTTGGTCATCTGAACCTGACCCTTTTTGTGGGCAGAATGCTATAGATCGAGCAGCATCATCGTCATTAGTACGCTTTGTAGTCTGTACTTCGTCCAACTCTCTTATGTTTTTAGTATTCTAGTTAACAAACGTATCTTCTGTTCCGCCACATATACTAAACTAAAAAAACGATCTTAATTATATGTGTTGTCCGTTGGAGTCTAGGCAAGCTGATCTCCATTTTTCCTCTCTTGTTTACTCATCTCATGACGTGAGCGTTTATTCAACGCGTGGAGGCATGCGCGAAGATGTCATGCGTGATGTACGCCGCGTCGCGGGACGATCGATCTCTTGTCATTTCATGTCGGCCGCCGGCGGGATCACGGCCGTCTCCAGCTTTCTTCTCCGGCGACGTTTCGATCTGCAGTCAACGCGTCGTCGGCACATGATCTGCAGCTCACATGCGTGCAGATTTGGTTGATTGGTTAGCAACCAACGTGCAGGCGTGCAAGTGGGCGGCAATTGAAAACCACACTTAGTTTTAAACCCAGAAGATTAACTTTCTTAATCGCTCGCCAATCATGGTTACAGATAGGCACATCGGCACATGGCGTAGCTCAGATCAGCAGTTTCTTGTTAGTTCTCCCGTGTCTCAGTTAGGTTTCTCGAGGCATCATCCGTGATCAGTCAGCAGCAGTATTAGTATCTGATTAACATTGATGACATGATCGATACGAACTCATAAGCTGGCTAGCTAGCTAAACAATGACCTCATCTCATCTGGAATGTCGATGTACGTTTAACCGGGCAAGTTGCTGTTTACCTAGACATGTCTCCATGCGATTGTTTTTTCATCGAGTTTAAGCAACTTGCAATTGTTTCTCGTTGAGTTTAAAAGCAACCTGATGCATGCATCAAGATGCGTACATATATTATTGTCGCGCTCGCTAGCTATATGCGTTCCTTGTGCAAGCGATGCAATATTGAAATGCATCCCACCGTGTCGGCTGATCAGAGATGATTTGCTGCTGTGAGCTGGATAGCGATTGTATAAATGATGATTCTCCGGTGTACTGTGTACATGGATTACGCCACAGGTATGTATTGTACACTTGTACGGCAGCATCGCTACTAGCACGAACAATTTCTTTATGAAACATGATCGATCGAGCACCACTTGCTCGACAGTTTCCCTGATATACACATACTGCACATGCAGAATTCAACATGTAGCGCTTTATGTGAAAAACAATCAAAGGTTAAGCCAAACAGTAAATGCTAACTGAGGTCCCGTTTAGTTCTTAAAAAAAAATTTTCCCAAAAAAATCATATCAAATCTTTAAACTCATGCATGGATCATTAAATATAGATAAAAAATAAAACTAATTACACAGTTGGGTTGTAAAAGACGAGACAAATCTTTTAAGCCTAATTACGTCATAATTAGCCATAAGTGCTACAGTAATCCACATGTGCTAATGGCGGATTAATTAGGCATAAAAAAATCGTCTCGTGATTTACAGACTAGCCGTGAAATTAGATTTTTTATTCGTGTCAAAAAACCCTTCCCGACATCTGGTCAAACGTCTAATGTGACATCCAATTTAAAAAATTTTAAAACTAAATGCGGCCTGAGAAAAGAAATTTTGGACTACTTTAGACTTAGACTTCAGACGGGCTTCGCCAACAAGATTAACAGGATTTGACGAGCCAATGCGAACACCAATCAGATTAGAGAAAGGCAATTTTATGGTACATTTTGTAATGCGTTTCTTTAAAAAGAGAGAGAAATCGGAGAAAGGCAATCAGATTAGAGAAAGGCAATTATTTACGCTGCGCTGCGTCAAGCTCCATATACAATACAGGAGATGCCGGAGGTTCAGAATTAGGAGCATTAGTTTATTAAGCTAAATGGTGAATAAAATAAATTACTGCCACTTGGTCAAAACAAGCACATCAATCTAAAGCAGCTGACTCGGCAGAAAAATGCCTTCAGAGTTCATATTCAAACTGGTTTTTGGATATTAACCCAGCGAAAGCAGGATATTCATTCAGTATTCAGACACAGATATCTGACTTGTAACAAAACAACAGCATTAATTCAAGTATGTATGCTTTTAGGGAAACGAAGATGTGAGTATTCCTCAGTACAGGTGATGCCAAAACCTGAGCTCTAACAGCCTCGCTGTCCAAAAATTTATTATGTATCAAGCATCAAACTTTCCCGGGGCAAAAAAGACCTACTTCACCTGATTAATGAGTTCCTCTCATCAAAAGGATGACACAAAAATCATCCACTAAAATTAAGATTTAGGTGCTAAACTCAAGTATTTGATACAATTCCAACCACCAAAGATGATATTTCAGGAATACATCGTCATTATCTTTGCAAAATCAAGCACTGGCTTCCAATGCTTTCTCTGCTGCAGGAGCGACAGGTGCAGGTCCGCCAGTCGTTGGACTGAAAAAAAAAACATGGGCCATCAGTTGTTTATTCCTCAAAAGATAGTTACTGTTCTAGCTATTAATTAGCAAGCGAACAAGATACTTACAGTCCAACCATGACTTTGAAAGCATCATAAATACCCCATTGAGCACCCGTAAGAGTTCCAATCATAACAATACGAAGGGGGAGACCCCTAGTCATAAGGCCCATAACACCAAGCTTCTTAACAGCCTGTGATAAAACAGCAAACCATACATTCAATTACCACAATAAAAAGATCAATAAGCCATAAATTAACGACCTACAGAAATTTAACTTTCATATACAGTAAACCAACATGAAATTAACATGAAGTTAAAAGTGAAAACATGCAAAAAAAAAAAGAAGAGCTTTATCAGTAGTAGACATGCTTACATCACCCACTGTAGCTCCTTTAGCGTTGTTCAAGAAAGAGACCAAGTTGTCAGCTGGATGAGAGACCACAGCACAGAAGACTCCAGCAATGTAACCACCAGCAAAACTGATGCCCAATTGGAAAGACTTGCTGCACTCAGACTTTGGAACAGGAACAGCGTGCTTGTAAATAAGTTCAACAATGGTCTCGAAAGAGGCAAACTTCATCATAGTATCTGGATACACAATGTAAGTATTCAATGGATAAGTAGAAGAAATAAAATGTGGAAAGCTACAAAATTCAAAGCATGTCATACAAATAAACCAACAAATACTCATTGGTGCTGCACATTGGTTCTAATTCCTTTGTGGTTTAAAATGAACTATACAAAGGTTGATATTTTGAGACGGAGAGTATATATCACATTGTCATTACACAGCTGTTACATGTGTGATGTGTCAACAGAAATTGCTAATCATACATGGCTCATCTTCATGGTTTTTAATAAACAATATAAATGAGAGCAAAAGCTAACTGAGGATAGCCAATCTGCATAATCACACAAATAGCACAAGCTACAAAAAACACTTAGTAAACATCCACCTAAGCTAATAACTACATTAGCAAAACAAACCAGTTACATCCATGAAATGGAGTTCTCCACCAATAGATCCAAACAATTTAAAGCTAATAAAGCACTACAGGTAGGTAAATTGGTAAGGACTCGTATTCTTACAAGTGTTATTTAGTATTAGTATAACAGCTCTACATGGAATATATTTTTCAAAGGATGTGTCCCAAAGAAAGTAGTAAGAAAAACATGTTTTTTTGTGTTGTTCTAGAAATACTCCCTCGGATTAAAATTATCTGTTGTTTCTGACAGCAAAAAGAAACTAGGTACAAGTCACATTGACAGTCTGATAATACAGATATCTGTCCCGAGGGAGTACTTTTTAGGCGTGCGGGAAACCCATTGGCAATCCAGGGCTCCTTGCCCACCTTAGTTCAGCTACATGAACAAAATTTCACCCATATATAATTGTAATAAGAGTTTTAGTGAAGAAACAAAGAAAAAAAGTATTGTCAGGAAGAGGATCAGTAAATAATATCAGCAGAAGCCATGGAGGCAATAGAAGCAAGGCAAGTTGGCGAGTAAAGAAGCAGCAATGGCTTATTGCAATTATGAAAGCAAAACAAGAGAGCGCAAACTTATGCCAGCCAGTTGCAGTTACACAAATGAAAACATTAAAGAATATCAATGTAACAAATTGGCAGTAGTACTTACAAGGGATTTGACGACCCCACAGAGGAACAATTCCCTTGTATAGCCTGCCATTATTATCCAATAAGATTTGTCAGGGTAATAGGACATAGAACTAAAGAAACAACTGCAAGATATCAGCTTCTAAGATAAAAACATGTTCTTGAAACTTACCCAAGAGCACCTTCAGACCTAACGAACTTGGGGAGCCCATCACTCAGTCCACGAGCAAATCCAGGTTGGGTTTGCACACGGACCTTCACAGCTTCAAATGGGCAAAGAGCCACATCAGCAATCACCTCAGCAGAAGCTGATCCAGCAAGGTAAATTAGGGTCTTGTACTTCTGAGCATACTCAGGCCCTGCAATATCTGAGTAGTACTTCTTGAAGAACTCATAGAAACCAAACTTGCAGGCTCCTTGAGCACTGTAACCAAGTAAGGTAGGCACCCATCCCCTGAAGAAGCCCCTAGCTCCTTGCTCCTTCAAGAGGACACCAAATCCGGATGTGATACTCTTGTATTTTGCTGGATCAATCTGAAAAAATAAACCAAAACTTGTTAGTCCAAAATCCTTAACAGAAACCTGGTTTCAAATGCAACTTACAACAGACATTTATTCGACATAACACATTCACTGGTCTGTTTATCTGTCTACCCAACCATCTCAAACTACATTCCAGTAAACAAAGTAGAGATCAGCAAAAAGGAGAAGGCATTAATCGCCTTAACAAAGTGGGAAATAAAGCATCTTCATCAAATCATACACTAGTATTTTGCTTCACCGGCACTTCTAAAACTAAGCGAGCATTAACTAGTTCAGCTCAGAAAATAATACTAGTAGATAAACATAATTGACGGTAGCAGAATCACAAAACCACAAACTCATCTGTATAATCTGTAAATAAGAAATGGATTACTTGTGTGATAGCTTATAGTGGGACGGCAGGCTAATCATAATTCTCCACTCGCTCGTTCGCCAGCACAAACACTACTGAACATGTTCAACATCGACAGCTACTCTAGGATCTACCCCTCATCAATTCCTCCCACCAAAATAATCAGAAGCAAGCACATTGGAACCGACCTAGAATGTCGGAAGACTAAATAAACCTACAGATCTTAACGACAATGAAATACATACGCACAGCGAAGAGCAGCGTGGCTAGATTTACTCATACAGATGGCGACATGCCTAGATTCCTACATGGATACCACAAGCACGCGACCACATGTTCCTCCAGCTACCAAACAAACCAAATACCACCAGATCTACGCAGGAACATGACTCCCGGAAGCATCAAAGCCAACATATCCACAGATCCAGGCGTTCCCCCGACTCACCTGCATGTTGCACTTGACGAGATCGAGCGGCGTGACGGCCATGTGGGTGAGCCCACAGCTGGCGATCCCACCGGCAGTGCAGGCGGCGTAGAACGCCGGCGAGTACATCTCGATCTTCTCCCTGGGGGCCTGGATCGAGATGGGCGCGTCGACGGCGACGGGAGCCGCAGCCGGGATCGGGGACTGGGAGGCGAAGCGGGAGGCGGCGGCGCCGGTGGCGAAGGACCTCGCGGCGGAGGTGTAGAGGAAGCTGGGGAGGAGCGACTCGCGGGAGCGGTCGGAGAGCGCCATCGCCGCCGGCCAACGAGAGAGAGAGAGAGATCCGGGTTGGGGATTTTGGGTCTCTCTCCTTTGCTGGTGGTGGCGATGTGCGCTTTCTCTCGCGTTCGCGTGGATTTGACGAGGGGAGGGGAATATGAAGGGGGGAGAGGCGAGGCGTGGGCCGTGGCGGCTGCGAGCTTCCAAGTTGTTAGGGCATCGATCTTTTGGGAGGCTGGGATGAACCGGGGGTCGCTGCGTGTGGGGCCCGTTGATAGGTGGGGTCTCCGTGTCAGTGTCTGTTTGGGTTGTGGTTGGTGCCGAATCTGAGCTGGGGAGGGATTACTTTTTGGCTGAAAATTGTAGCGGTGCCAAATTTTTCTCGTGTGTGGTACTCTTTCTGAATACTTTCAAGAGCTACTCTTTTTTTTAGGTAAGATAGTAGAAAACTCCTTCTCTTTCGTTAATTATTTTTGTTCAAGAGGCACTCATGAGTTTTTATTTTCGAAATTTAAATACCGGCCAACACGTCGACTTCATGTTAGCCGAAAAGCCAAGAGTCTCTACCGAGTACTTGTAGATTGGTGGCCCATATTCTCTGAGCAGATGCCTCACGGTGGCGGCGGTGACCCGTTCATAGGTTAATAACGTTCATGACGAGTTCACGACTGGCGGAGAGAGTGGCAAGAATATGCATGTGAATATTCGTGACCGGCACTGGCGGCATTGTTCCGCCCGCTCGACTCACGCGACGGGACCAGCCACCAGACTGCGCTCTTGGGCCCTACCGACCGCATACCAGGTCCACGCCGAATACGAATCATAGTGAAACAGGGAATCGAGTCCTGCTTACCTGGCGGTGGTTCTCTCGAGAATTGGCCCACATCCATATTGTTAGATGGGCCTCTACGGGCCTTGCTGTCCCCACGGCCCAACCAACACAGTTACTTCCCGCGAGCGCCATCGCCTCCTACTCCTGGCCGGCAAGCAAGCCGCGCGCGCTTTTGCACCACGCACAAGTCACAAAACTTCACAAGTCACCCGCGCCAAACACCGCACGCGCTCTACGCCGCCGTCACTCGCGGAATCGCTTTCCTCCTCCGCGCAAAGCCATTCCTTCCCACCCGCGTGCCTCGGTTAACCGACCGGCCATGGTGCACACGCTTGTCTTTAAAACCATCGCCGTGCCCATGCAATCCCCACGCTAACATTTCCCGTACAAACTTCGAAGCAATCCAACCTGTGAATTGTGACCGATTCGACCATGTCGACGATGCCGGCGAGCGGCGGCGCGCGGCACGAGCAACGAACGTGCCGGATGTACTGGTGCTACCAGTGCGCCCGCGCGCTCCGCATCATCTCCTACCCGTCCACCGACGTCTTCTGCCCTCGCTGCTTCGGCAGATTCCTCCACGAAATCGACCCGCCTCCACGCCCCGCGCCGCCGCCGCCGCCGCACTTCTTCCCACAGCCGTTCAACCCCCACTACTACCACGACGTCGACGGCGCCGCCCACCAACCTCGCCGCTGGCTCATCTACGGCGGCGACGCGCCAGGATACGCGTTCCGTGCGCCATCGCCGGCGCCGCCTCGCCGTCGCATGCCGTCACCGCCGCCAGCGCCAGTGGCGAGGCGGGCGTCGACGCTGCCACCGGCGATAGACCCGGGGGACTACTTCACGGGAACGAACCTGAGCAACCTCATCGAGGAGATCACGCAGAACGACCGGCCAGGGCCGGCGCCAGCGCCGTCATCGGCGATCGACTCGCTTCCGACGGTGCGGATCACCGGGGCCCACCTATCCGACGGCTCGCAGTGCCCCGTCTGCAAGGAGGATTTCGAGCTCGGCGAGGCCGCGCGGCTGCTGCCGTGCAAGCACGTGTACCACTCCGACTGCATCGTGCCGTGGCTCCGCCTCCACAATTCCTGCCCCGTCTGCCGCTACCAGGTGCCGTCATCCGCCGCCGCCGCCGGCGGCAACAGCCAGGCTCGCCGTGGAAATGGCGGCGGTGGCGGCGATGGACGGAATAGGGAGCAGACGATCGTGAGGTGGGGCCCGTTCTCGTGGATGTGGCCGCCACGGGGACTGGAGGATCCCGACGACGGGTGGGAGTACGGACGGCGGCGGGGAGGAAGGCCGGAGGCGGGCGACGCCGGCGGTAATGACATGACGGCTCTCCAGTCTTTTGTTCTTGTTGCTACTTGCGTTTTCTTCTTCTCCTTCCTTGTTTGAACATCTCAACAAACTCAAAGGCAGCAGCTTCTACATTTGATCTCATCTGCCAATGAGATGGTTGAAACAAAATAATGTACAGAAAATCTGCAATGGAGGAATAGAAGGGGGGATTCTAGGCTTTGATTGACTTGCTGGTTTGGCTGATTTCATGCTAATTTTTGAAGTGTTTTCTCTTGTTCGATTTTCATTTCAGCATTCTACGCTTGGTGGCGGTCTCTGTTTCTTTTCTAAGTGTTGAAATGAAGATCCGCGCCAGAACATGCCAGAAGAACTATCTGTTTGATCAGTTAAGTGATCTGGTACCTACCATTCTTTTTTGCTTGTTACTACCTGATCAGTTAAGTTCTGTTGATTAACTAATGTTTTGTTGGCAATGGCAGGTAGAATGTGTGACGCCCATGGAAATTTCTGATAGTCCAGTACAAAATGGTGATGGCTGATGCAAAGCGTACAAGATGCAGAACATCTCTTGCGATAGTTGGCCATGTAATAGCAGATGGTTGTGCAGAATGTTCCAGATTGGGCAGAAAAAGCAATTGTGTAATGTTCGATGGAATGCTTTAAAGTTTAAACAAGGAGAATAAATTTAACCGCTGTTTTCCAACGCTTGTACGGTGATTTTCATTTAGAGTTTGAGGAGGTAACATTTTGCCTCAAATGACGAGCTTGATCTCTCTGCCCTTCTGGATAATTGATCAAACATGAAGGTGATAACATAGGTCAATGGAAAATATAACTATAGTTTGATCGATTTTACATGAGTGGCATACAAAATTCACTGAATCGACTTGAGTCCATTGTATTTAAGGAAACAATTACTTCCGAGATGGCCGTCCCTTTAGACCTGAATTGAGCATAGTCTCAGAGCCAGCCTCAAATCCAGCGGTGTAAGCTGCATTCTTGAGACTCGTCTGCAGCAAAACACATCCCCATCAGTTAGTTGCTTCACAACATATATGAGGTATAAATTATTGAAGTGCAAACTGCAAGTACACCAACAAACTCCAAAACATCGAAAGTTTCTTACAAAGGCCTTCACCGTCACATTTTGGACTTGCAACCTTTTCTTAGCCCATTCCACGTATAGTTCGTTTTTTAAAAAAAATACCACAGTTACTTGTTCGACACACATTAGTGGAAGCTAGGATTTGACATTTTGACTGCCCCTCATGAACACAACTGAGTGATCAGTGCTATCAAATAGCAGTAGAGTACTAACCGTTACACTCTCCAAATCAGGTGTGGCTTGTTCTTTAAAACCATCTAATATTGAAGAAAGTTCTTCCTGCTTAATGTTCAGTTTCTTTGATACCTGCAAAAGATATTTATCAACAAAAGCAGTAGACATTACACAGTCAGGTCATGATGCACAAGCTTATTACCTCAGAAAGGAACAACGGGCACATGATGTCAAATACATCATTTACAAATTTCTCAACATTAGTGCCATTTGAAGGTATCTTGCTCTGCGTCTTTTCTGCACCCTTGTTCTGAACTTTAGGCTTAGCCTTCACTTCTAATCAAGGACAAAATATGCCACGTCTGATTATTGAAACTAGAAAGTGTAATCACAACTTCACAAGTACAAGAAAAATTGTAGTAAAAGAAACATAGGTTAATGAGTGAAATACAAATAGGTTAAAATGTTTCGTCTTTGCACTGTCATGTATTCCTGCTCATTGAATTGCAACTAGTTGTTTCTTTAGAAAAGTACAAAAAAAAATATAACGACACAATTCCAGGTACCCACACAAAATGTAACCTACAATACCTCAAGAGACAAGACCCCAATTGACCACATGCATGGCTGAACAGGATTGTGGGGATCAAAGTTACAGGCAATGTTAGAACAAAGATCAAAATAATCATATTCCCCAACATTACATGATAATACTATAGACTAATGTTGATGTTTTCATCATAATACAGTAGTACACTACTACACTTCTATAGTACTACTCTTATGCTCATCTATAACCCAAATGTAAGAATTATAGACTGCATATACAGAAGAAATAACGAGTGACAACAAATATCAATAGATAACAGCTCACCAGGAAGACTTGTTTTCTCTTTGGGTACATCATTTTGACGAGGAACATTTGTAGGTGTCACATTCTTAATTGGTTCTGAGGAATTTGGGACACCTGATGGTACAAGATCTGCTAGATCAGGAGGACTATCCTTGCCTACAACTGGTGAAGCCTGCACAAAAACAATGATATCAGAACTCCTTACTAGTATATAATATAAATGAAATCATATGAAGATAATCTGATGATCCAAAGATTACCTCTAAGTCTACATAAGCTGGCTGCCTCCCAATGGACATAAGAAACTTGTCCAGATTGTTTGAGCTGAGAGCTGAGATAGACGAAATCAGGAAACAAAGAAATTTTGCTAATCTGAATTATTTGTTTAAAAATGTAAAGAAAATTGAGGGAAGGTGTGCGAAGTTACTAAAATAATGTAACGATAGCCAGAACAGGGCAACCTTTTGTGCAACATACACAGTATACTGTGCCATGATAACTAACTAAAGTAATGGTGTGCATTCTAGTATCACAGCAACGATTAACTGATGACAGTACATGGAGTTATGAAAGTGTGTTGGTTAAGTGAAGTGATGATAATCACCCATACCGATTGTCACATCATTTGTCAGTGGATGGAAGTAGCAGCTCTGTTTAGACTTGAAACCTTGGTCCAGTAACAGTGAGACAGCACTGCTTGCAAATACACAATTGTATGAATCAGTTTAAAAGGCAATAAAAATACCATAAACTGATATTATATCACCATTACATGGGAAAACGGAACACATGAAAAACTGCATTACAAAATAAGACGTGTGGTTTCAAGAACTGAAAAGCAATTTGTTTTTCATCACTCGTCACTGTAGCATTGCATTTCAGTCTTAAAAGTGAAAACCACCAACTGGAATGATAATAATGTTGCTAATAATAAAATAAAATGTCTAAATGAGCGCATCACCCCAGAAAATAGCCGATCAGTGTTTAGGGACACAGAAGTGAACAGTGCTCTCAAAGTACTTTCATGCTAAAAGGCTTCCAGCTATTACAAACACAAATTGCAAAACATGGACCAAATTCCCACTGCAATCATATCACAGTTCACACGTGAAAGCAAGTCTTCATACCTTGCAGACTCATTGATTAGTGCAAATGGAGTAACACAACCTAAGGGCACCTGGACATAATCAAGGAGAAAACATACATTAATATGTGAAGAAAATTATAAATGATGCAACTCTAACAAATAGGCTATCCAGCTAAAATGCTGGTAGAGCCAGCAAGAACCAAAATTCAAGTACTCTAATTTAAGATGAACTGATAAGAAAGGACAAGACAATACATGAAGAGATGTCTATTTTCTCATGTTCAACTTTATTCACTACAGGGAGAGAGTTTTGGTTCAATTTTCTTGTAATATATTCTTTCTTTCTTCATTGTTTTCAAATAATATATGCAGTTTTAGATAACTGAATAATTGCTTACATGAAGCACTTCAAGCAAGCTTTCCTCAGGAGCCATTCGTAGACCGCCTTTTCCCAAACCAAGACGCTGTGATAGAACTAGTGGTTTAAGAAAACAAAACTTAGTTGACATAACACTCAAAGAAGTAACAGAAGGATCTACTTCTTAAGAAATACACCTACTTTTCATGTCAACTTTGGTGGCGGAAAGGGCAGAAACAATGTACAACCGATGCTTTTTGTCCTGAAACTCAGAATTAAAAATATCAATTCATGAAGACATGATAGAAACAATTAACCATCCATCACATGGTAAAACACATACCTTCAATAGTAAATTTTTACTCAGAGCACCCCCTAAATGCCCAACATATTTGGCCTAGCATGCAGAAGTTCAATTAGCACTTAAAGTAAATCAATCAAAAGCTATGGTAGAACGAAGTATGAACTCCAAGGTTTGCAAACCTGTTCCTCCACTGTCAATACAACTGGGTGATCGTAGCACGAGAAATCAACATTAAGCTCCTGCACACAATACCACCAAATTGAGTCACACTGTCACAGTACCACTTTGATGCCAGAACGCAAGCAATGCTAGTTTACTACAACATCCAGGATGTGAATTCTCCACAACCGCACAATACAACTATTCAATTGCGGAAACCTTTGCCTCCTTTCAAAAAATTTGCGGACTAAAAAACTCCATAATCTAGCACGGCCCAACTAAATTAGGCAGCAGATACTCCTCTCTCGCGCTATGGTTTATAGCTAAGCCAAGCAAAAGCAAAATCAAGCTACACGGAACGGAAGCATCTCGCCGACGCTACAATCCAGAGCACCGGCGCATCCACGACCCCCAATCCAGCCGATCTCCACTCCCCACGAAACAGCGGAACGCGAAGAAACGGTCGGGAAATTGGGACCTAGAAGGCAGCGGCACCCAGTAGGCGTCAGTAATACCAACCTGAAGGCGCGCGAGGAGCTGTTCCTTGGTGTACGCCATGGCTCTCGCTGCTGCTCCGGCGGCGGCGGCGGAAGGAAGGGGACGAGTAGGGCTAGCGCTATGGCTGTCTCGGTCTATCGGGTCAGGCGGGTCCGGATGCGAGCGATGGGATGATGGGCCTTTAACGGGTTATTGGGCCTACGCTGAATCAGGCCCGATCCGCATTTCCCGCGAAATGCGGGTTCGGGCGCGAGCGTGACGAGGCCGTTACGTCGCTCCTCTCAGTTTTTTTTTCCCTTTTTTGAATGAGATTTTGCAGTCGCTTTCTTCTCCGACGGACACTGCGATTAATCTAAGTGGCGCGTCACATTCTGCTACGAAATTTGTCCAGCTGTTTTACATGATAGAGAAAGGAAATTCTCTGTTGCTTTTGACCAGAATTCACAACGCCCATACCCTTTCCTTGTAAACATAAATACTGCACTCTCGATCGATACGTGACAGTATATAAAACATATTGACTGCATCATCGGCACGATTAGTAAAAGAATCTTTTCATATTTAATTTAACAAAATCAGAGGAGATGGACAAGTGTAGCATTTTTGAGCAGATGACGGCGATTGAACTGGATACTGAAATACGGGAAGGAGCATACGACCGACAAGGGCCCATGCACACTGAATTAAGTTCAGTCGTAAGGATCCCGGAAATTCTGCGTCGACTAGATATACACCAATCATGTCTAACTGCACTAGTAAAAAGGACCATGCTTTGGACATAAGTAGAGGAGAGTATAATTAAACATCATAGTAGCTGATTATACTTCATTACTTGCAATTGCAGGAACAGGACTTTTACACATGGTTTTGTTTTGACATGGAATTGAGGGGGGGTTTCGCTCCATGGAAAGCTGCCTTAAAACATGTAGCTTCGTCAGAGCTCCCCCACGCAATTCAGAATTAGCCTAAAATAAATAATCGAGAACCAGTAGTACATACCATTACATTGATCATTAGCTACATACATACTAGTACGGAGCAGTAGTATGTAGTAGATACTTATGAATTGAATGATTATATGATTATTGTACCGTGGCCAATTCTTGGTCACGTAGTACTATATTAATCAGTCAGTAATTGAATTTGCTTAATGGCGATGATCACTGCACTTCGATCACCTCCAATTCCCATTTCCTGATAGCTGAGCTCGAATTAACGCTCGATCGATCGATCAGTTGATGGAGGAGAAGCTCCAGAGGCTGATCTCACCTTCGTCTTCCCACTCGGCGGCGGCGGCCGGCGCCGGCGAGAAGAACGTGCTGCACGGGTCCATCATGGAGTAGTCCATACACTTGGGTGACTGGAAGAACGCCTCGATGTCTGCCAGCGCCGCGAGATCCACGTCGTCGTCGCCGCCGACGTATTGCGCCGCCGCCACCATCTCATCGTGGTCGGTGTAGTCATAATTGATTGCGGCCTCATCCGGGGAGCTCGCCGCCGAGCACGACAAAGCCATCTCCCCGTAGCTGCACGGCGGCGTGGTCGACGCCGGCGCGGTGGCGAATTGGTGGTGCTGGAGGGGTCTTGTGGTGGTGGTGGCATTGGCGGCGGCGGCGGCGGCGACGCGCTGGATGGATTTGGGGGACATGGCGGCGGCGGGGATGTGGAAGGGGAGGTGGACGGGGAAATTGAGGTCGGCGGCGGATGAGCCCTTGAGGCAGATCAGCGCGGCGTCGTAGGCTCGCGCGGCGGCCTCCGCGGTGGAGTAGGATCCCAGCCAAATCCTCGTCTTCTGATTCGGCGCCCTAATCTCTGAAACCCATGAACCCCAGCTCCTCATCCGAACTCCCTTGTACTGCCTCATCCCCCTCTGCCTCGCCGTCGCCGCCGCCGCCTCCTGCTGATTATTCCCGTTCTTCACCATTGCTCCGATCGAGTCTCCGACGAAGACGACGTAAGTGTGATCGGTGGATCGATGATGATGGCGATGGTTCGATTCGGACCAAAACTGGAAGAAGACGGCTGCAGCTGAGAGCTAGTAAGTGGTTGGTGATCACTAGTGTAGGTGAATATATGCGTGTGTGTGGCTAACTGGCTGGTATGATGTGAAGCAACTCATGGCTTATTTATAGGGAACAGCCACTAGAGCCGCATCAGACTGTGCATGATTAATTAGTTAATTCGATGGGCTATTTTGTTTGTTTGTTTTTTTGTAGACTGAACTGGTTGTGGGTATTATAACCATTTTGTTAGCGTCATGCTGAAAATAATCTCATTTGTTTTTGTGCAATTTGTACACGGTACCGTACGTGAAGCGATACATTAGCAATAATGGAGAGGAAGAAATACTAAGAAAACTAATCAGATGAGGGAATAAAAGGAGGAAGGATCCTACTGATTCGATCAGGCCAGTAGTTAGTAGTACTTCATACGTGCACACAGCATGTCGTCAGTCAGTACAGCTAGCTATAGCCAGCAAGCATATTCATCCGAACAGCAACACGTTTTTTGCTTAAAGTTTACTCAACTGTACATGGATCGATGAGTTATAAACAGCATGCATGCATGCGTATATGATTAGCAGTGTAAGCGTTGGCGTGAAACGAAGGGTGTGTTTGGTTACGAGCCACACTCTACCACAAATAGTCATGTCTAAGGTTAGACAAGTTTGACTAACTTGACAACTGTTTGGTTGTTGCCACAGTTTGTGGCAAGATTCCTTTAGTCCCACGCATCGGTGATATGAAAAAGTGTGGCAAGATTCTCTTATGCTAGCCAAAGTGTAGTGAAGAATTTGTTCACCTTAACTTAGACAAGTGTAGCAATTTTTATTGGCTAGTTGTAGCAATATGTGGCTAACAACCAAACACACCCGAAATGGTGGCTCGTTTGATCGCCGTGGAATCTACCATCATTCTGAGTTGTACAGGTGTCCAATAAAAACAGTACGTACATATATACAAGGCCGGTATGTTCGTCGTGCTTGTACATGCATGACCCGTAGAGGCGTAGACCTGGAACTGACGACCGATGGATGTGTTGGCAGTAGTACCATCCTAATTATTGTGTAATTAATTGATTTTTATTCTGTACTTCTGCACGGTGCAGTTAATTAGACACGTTTCGAATCAAAACCTGTTCGTACGTATATAGTACTCCATCCATCAATTCCACATTGTAACAAAGAGGATAAATTAGTCCATAAATAAATCTACTTAAAAGCTAAAACATCTTTATTATAATGTGAAACAGAGAAAGCACCACTGTAATCGTAAATGGTCCGGAAGAAACCACGAGTACTTGTGTATATATTTGGTGGTATTCCGACACATCATATCCCCGTCGACGACGCCCGTGTACATTGCCAGCCAGGCCAACGAAAAAGGCTGCGAAAAAAAGTCTACAAGACACACGTGCCTGCAGCAGCGACCTCGGTTGTTTGTTAGTTTAACCTCGTGCTAATTAATCACGTTGAACCGTGATCATCAAACAGCGCCGACGTGTTGACTACACACAGCTGTGCAATGCATCAGTGTGCACCACCGCCCAACTCCATTCTAGCTCGACATGTCAGCATTCAGCATCCACATGCTTTAATTAGCTAGCTAATCAGTCAGTTATTAGCCAGTCCAGTAAACATGATTAATCAGTTCTACACGGTCACCGATCGAGCTAGCAGTTGGTGGTCACTTGTAACTGTACATTGCGATCTGCGAAGCTAGCCGAGAGATCAACGCGCGCGCGCACGGTCATGGACCAGTGTGCTGCTGCTGCCGCCGCTGTGTGGAGTCGCGCGTCGACTATGCAGCAGCCAGACAAACAGCTTGCATGCAGCGTGGCATGCATGCACAGTAGTGGGAAAGCATGCGCAAACTTAACACACCTACACCTACTAACCTAGTACCCGAGACGTAGCGGTGTACGTACGTGTTGTACATGAAACCCGGCCTCGTGCAGATCTGTTGATTCCCCGGCGCGGGGCCGGCCGTACGCACGCACAAGGCCGCCGCGGCTTCGTGAGCAGCTTCGCGCTGTGGCCTGGGGGTGGGCAGGGGTTGCAGCGCGCGACCTAACCTACAGCGAGATGCCAGGTGTACGTACGCAGTTGAGACGCGGCGCCACGGCCATTTGTTGGCGGGGTACTGGGGTTTGAGAAACAATATAATCCCACTATACATATAACTCCTCCTTTCATTATTTGAAGTTAGTTAGTTCATTTTACATTAAACGAATAGACTCTTGTATGCAAACATCTACAAGTATGTATCGACCAAACCAAACAGAGATTTACATATATAGGACGACTACATAACAGGATCCCGTTCGGTAGAGGAATATGATGAAACCTAGATTTTTGGTCTGATATCCATAGGTTTTAGACATTAAACCTATGTTTCAGCCTATACCGTTTCGACGGGATCTCGTTTTGTGATTATTAGTAGTCGTTTATCAAACTTAGTTATACATGGAAGACTATGAGGTCGTGTGTACAACGGTACAAGTGATTATCTTAAATGTTCTAAAACTGAGTATCGTTTGGTCTCACCGTAATTACCAACTAGAACCAATGAAACTAGATGAACTTCATTCAGATTTAAGTTTAAACTAAAAAAAATTCAACGGTTTATCGAACAATTCTCACTTCGTGATAGCTTGACAAGAATAATAACCAGACACTTGGTGAATAGAGCACTCGTACTACTACTACCATATCGGCTAAGGCACACTTCCTGCTTGGGGGTTTAAAATTATGAGAAGGGGTCGGTGAGTAGCTAGCCTGTGAGACTTCGAAGAATTTGAAGCAACCGAGCTCGGCTTATGAATTTTAGTTTATTTTTTATAGAGTAAATTTCACAAAACTACGTATATTTTGCATAATCTACCACAAAACTATAGATTTAAGAACTTGTTTTACAAAACTACAGATTTAAGAGCTTGTTTTATAAAACTATAGATTTAGTGACTCCATTATCACAAAACTATAAGTTTAGTGTCTCTATTATTACAAAACTACAGGTTTAAGCAATGCTAAAACATGCAGTTTTGTGATAATGTATTGCTAAAACATACAGTTTCGTGATAATTGAGACACTAAACTTGTAGTTTTATCATAATAAAGACATTAAATCTATAGTTTTATGAAGAACCTATTAATTAAATATATAGTTTTGTAATACACAAAGACATTAAATCTGTAGTTTTGTAAAATATGTTCTTAAATCTGTAGTTTTGTGATAGTTTGTGTAAAATACCTGTCTGTAGTTTTATGAAATTTACTCTTTTTTATATATGGCTACAATTTGTCAAAATATAAACAAGATTTAGTTTATTTTTGGAACTGGATATTTTAGAAGAAACTATCTAAAACACGGCCACATCAGTGAGTAGCTAGCGCGGGGAGACAACCAAACCGTGCGCTTTGAATTCGGTGTGCGCGCGTGGCATACATACAGTCGTCGATATGGCTCGGCGGCAGGCAGGGGGCAGGAGAAGATCAGGGAATTCAGAAGATGCTATTATAGCTAAGCTTAGCTAGAGCTGCACTGGCAGGCAGGGTTTGCGACCGACCGCAAACCGCGTCGAGTTGATACCGGTCGATGGCGATCGAGAGAGCGAAATAGGATCAGATTGAGCACGTCATTGTCTCATACTCCGATCCATCCATCCACCATCCATCCTATAGCTTGATGACCTTAGCAGCAGGCAGATTCCAAGATAGCGATGGCTGCCTCCTCCCTCCAGCTGACGTAGACTTGCGTAGGACTTGATCTCTTGCGTCATTTACACAGCCGCTCCTGCCCCGCCCATTAATTACCAGTCGTCCGATACGATCGATCCGAACCATATACGTGCATATGCAATCTGCCGTCGATGCAAACTAGGTTATGCAGTAGTAATTGCTCATGGGTTAATTCAACAATACTCCGTATGCTAGCTCATTAGCTGGTTTTGGTAGAATATCATGCATGGTGCCTACTGCATATGCAATCGATAATGTACACATGATTTGTCGCCAAAGTGCAGAGAAAATTGTAGTGGTTGGTGGATCGTATTGTACAAAATGGTGCGAACGGATGCCCGGAAAAGTGGAAAGTACGTACGTGCTTCAACCTGGGTGATTGAAAACTACAGAACATACGCTCACGCTGTCACCAACTGAAAAGTTGAAGTTGAAACATTAGCCTCCTTTGGGAGAGAGTGACTGATATGAAATTCCTGTCTTTCAAAAGAACACCCAATTTTCTTGTCGTAAAAAGGAGGATAGCCGTACTCACATGCCTTGTCCATCTAGAAAAATCATCATTAATTACATATTCACACACTAACCTAATCTGTTGCATGTGCTTTCAGTCAAAAGCGACAGACATTTGTGATCGAAATGAGAGTGTATGATTACCTGGTGGAGCCTGCCGCCCCAGTGATCAACGACATCCGACTGCCGGCGTAGCCTTGTTGCACAGAGTACGTAGGGTACGTTGTCTGAAATTAATCTCATGTACGTTTTAATCTCTGCGCCACATATACACTGACTTGTATCATCTGACACTGCACATTAATGTCACCGTAACATTCTTTTCACCCGCATCATCTATTCCTAAATCAACCGTCATGGATTAATTAAACTGCAATATTACCTAAATAATTCAATAACTAACATTAATTCATAGCCATTGATTTAGGAACGGATACGAATCCATACACACCTCAATAATAATTATATTGAGCACTAGAGCTAGTTTAATTACTTAATTTCTGTATTAATTTCTAGTCATCACCTAGTGTGTCCTTTTTTTTAGAACTTCATCCAGTGTGTCTCGCACATTCACGCTCGACACACGTCTCATTTCTCCCTTATACAACGTTAGCTATGTAGATACAGTGTATCCATACCACGAGCTCAAACGGGTGGCCATTATAGTCCAGATCAAAAAGTACAGTGGTCCGCGTCCGTCCGGTCCCTGCCGGCAGCAGCCTCGGCCGCCTCCGGCCGGCCAGCCGGTTTCCAATCCAGCTAGCTGTATATGTGCTACTCGTGGCCCCCCGTCACCTGCGTGATCTTGACTTTGGGTGTCCCAGCAGCCCGTACAACCACATGTACCCTCTGGCTATCAGAGCAATAGCCATGCATGCCCGCTTAAAATTCCCCTTGAGGTTTTCTTTGAAAAAAGAAAACTTTTAGGTGTATGATTGAAATAGGAACCAAATCGATATATTTATGAATGTATAAGATGGTTCTTCTTTAAGAATATTATATAAGATGTTTAAAAGGAGACACGGCTTTTACTCTAGAGGCTTGAAACTATTGGTGTATTAATTGAAGATAAAACATACTAAAATCGTTTATGATATATACATATCATGACGTTTACTTATATAGGATGACAACACATTATATAGAAAAAGACAACTATGCGTGGCATTGTTTGGTACCGCTGGCTGCAGCTACGCAAACATCCTCTTTCCAACAAGAGCGCCCGTAGTCAGCCAAAAGTAAGTAGCAGCCAATCATGAATCACACAGATCGAAAACAATCAAAGTGCCGAATGGATAGACTATGCAACTGCAGAAAAAATGCTACAACTAGCATTAACGAACATCTTATATATATCGAAGCTAATAGATGTATATGAGATAAAATTATACTCTCAAAACCCTATTATACAGAAAATACAATCGTATTTATTAAAAATACATAACTACATTTTGTATGTCTGATCCAACATGACTTTCTAAAAGCTAAGTGTCTGTCAAATACAATTATTATTAATCAAAAGCTAAGTGTCTCTGAATCGACGTATCCAGCTCCGCGTAAAGTATTTTACAGAAAATCTGCTAACTTTTGTTAAAACTGTGAAAAAATCACATGAAATTGTTGCGTTTCAAAGGAGGCCTAAATCGTGAGGCCACGAAGTATGGTGCGTACGCAGCACACTGATCAAGCATGCACATGCGGCACACGGTATGATGGGTACATCCCTGATCCCTCTATAGTCTACGTGTGCACATGTCACATGATTGGTCCACGGAGAGTTGGAGACTAATGAACAGCATGACTTGTTCGGGGGATAGGTGTACTGTTGCTTTGTTTTATGAATGGTGAGATAAAGATCCTCTCGGTCAGAGAAGATACCACGCAGTTCGGCTATGTACTTGTTTATCAACCGGGGTGATTTGTTTGTGTGATTTTGGACTGGGCTATGTTGGTCCAGGAGGCAGGTAAGCAGAGCATGGATCACTGCTAGCTGGGGTTCATCTGTATCTAGTATGGCTATTGGCTAAGATTGTGTGTGTTCAATGAGAATATAGCACTATCTGCTTACGCAGAGCATCGTTGGGTCAAAGTAGGGTACACATATCCAGATAGGCCTTTTCTTCTTTTGCCTTGACTGTGTTACTTTAACATGATTGGGTATGATTGTTTGACGTTCAGTAAGGCATGTTTGGAAATACAGGAATCTCAGGGAATTTCCGAGCAATTTGTAAACAGGTATCGCCAGCCCTCTCTCACACACACCTCTCATTTTAGCACTTGAAAAAGAAAAAAGAACACCCATAGCATACGGTTACACTACTAAGGGCATGGTCAATAAGCTTATGCCCCGACGGTGGGGCCTTATGGGGTGATTAAGGGCTAGTTTGGTTCAGGGTCAAATTAAGTCTTACCAAATGCCAAAAGTTTGTTTAAGTTTTGATATGACCAATATTTAATAAGGTAGGGTTATGTTTGGATTGAAAATAAAATAGTCTATTTTAACTATAAAGTGGATTAATTTTTCTAGCCTTGCGAAAAATTGGTCTCAATCAAAACATATACTAACACTATTGAAATTACCAAATATTAATCGGGAAGGATAACTTTAGCTCCAAACCCAACCGGACCTAAGATTATAAGGTGTACGAGATCATCAGACCAAAAATTGTATAGATTATCAGAATCCTGTAAATACGGGGAACAAAAAGATGGTCATCTTTGAGTTGGAGATATGGCAAAAACAAAAATATTTTCTAAAGAAGGGTTATTGAGCAGTTCAATCCTATGGATTTTATTTTTATATACTACTTTGGATCGAAAAAATAGCCACCCAAAAATCAAATAAGATTCCTTTGGACTAGCTCAAAACATATGTGTTTTAGAGGATTTTTTACATGAGCTTCAACCTCTTATATAAGGTGCTTTGTATCTCTCTTTCTTCTAATTTCTACATGTTTTTTCCACGCTCCATCCAAACGGCCATTCTCACATTTCTTCTATGTTTCTTAATCTATGAGATTTGAGATGCTAGAGTGCACTACATTCCTAATTTTTTCATGTTTATGTATCTTTGTGTTCCGAAGAAGCCCTAAGGCCACGTTCATTTCTCACCGAAAAAAACAGTGTTGGCAACTTCGTACAGTGTTTTTTCCTCCTTTTTTCATGCACACGCTTCCCGAACTACCAAACGGTGCGTTTTTTAAAAAAATTCTATACGAAAGTAGTTTTAAAAAAGCAAACCAATCCATTTTTCAAATCTAAAATAGCTAACACACAATTAATCATGCCCTAATGATGTTTCTCGTTTTATGTGCCATTACTATTTTTTTTTTCCAACCCCTTTAACAAAGGAACACAGCCTAGAGGTTGTCCCTATTGACACATTCGTTTTTCTGGCTAAAGGATGCAAGCGCCACCTTTGACTACTGTATGACATCAGCCGCTTGCCGCCTTACCTTGTCTTGGTGGCATCCACCTCATCTTGGTTAGGTTGCCCGCCGTGATGATAATGAACTATGTGATATATATGGCAAAAGAACTATGTCGTTTTGAATTTGAATTTCAAAATGGATTTAAAATGTTGTTGAAATGTGCATGGTAAAAAAGTTAGAATAACTGCAATTCGAAATTTAGCTTAGAATAAAATGTATATCTATAAGAACACGGTCTTTTCTGATGGATTATTTGTATATTCATCGCATACACGATTCTCAAGTTGTTAAACGGTAAGATATTAAAAAATAATATATAGAATTTACTTTAAAAAAATCAAACAAACCTATTTTTAAACGTTTAAAATAGTTAATACTTAATTAATCGTGTGTTAATGATCTCTATAGCTTGCATGTCCGAAATAATCCAAACCTCACATCCGAATAGAACGGGGCCAGAAAAAGAGAAACAGGAAATATAGAGAAGAGACTATTGGTGGTTTGTACTCTATGAGCTGAAAAATATTTTTGGGCTTCCCAGAAAACAAATTATGGGTGTACTATTAGCAATATCACTTTACTGATATATATATATATTTCCTGAGAGGCACTTTAATGATATATCCTGTTGCGGACTGTGAAAAGGCCAACCTGCCGACGGGTAGGTGTAGGCGTGTAGCCACCATATTAATGCGGGTGCACTCAAGTAAAAAAAAAATGCTGTCAACATGCTTGCATCACGTTCCCATGACACAACCTGATCACGATCAATCAGTAATTTAATCACACCGGTAACACACAAACTACAAACTTGCCACGTACCAAGTAACAACAACACAAACAAGCAGTGACAGCTGGTCTTCTGTAACTTCTCTACAGAGAAGCCGAGACAAGCCTGAAATCCAGGAGGGTCAAAAGGCCAAGAGGAAGAAGAGAAACGACCAAAAAAACCCAGCCCCATTTTTCAAGCGACTAACGTCACCTGGTTTAGACATCGCTCGATTGCGATGTGCAAGACGTTTCATTAAAGAAGGCGTCTTCAAATCTCGCTCTTGCTAGGAGTATCTCTCTCCCAAGTTTACAACTACGACCGATACATAGTCGAATCCCGATCCCTAGTAGCCTATAGCAGTTTCATTTGTAACCACGACACCAATAAAATTAAGATAAATATTATCAAAAGCTAAACTTTAGTTTGAATAATTGTGAATATAACAAATTTGATAAACAATTCCTAGATACAAATTGACTTTTTTTTTTAAAAAATAGATATAAATTAACTTGATAAACCAGAGTTTACGGATCCGACGAAAACTAAACGGAAACCGGTTGGTTTTGGAAACCAGACTTCTCCAACAACCTCAAGATCATAAACCGCTCGGTAAAAAATATACAGATTTTTTTAAAAAAATTTGTCCCAATTTTATCGCGAGTCAATGGTTTTCACGATAACTAAGGCCCTGTTTAATTCCAAAAAAGTTTTGCCAAAAATATCACATCAAATCTTTTGACACGTGCATATAGCATTAAATATAGATTAAAAAAATATTTGCACAGTTCTCCTAAAATCACGAGACGAATTTTTTAAGCCTAATTAGTCCATGATTAGCCATCATGTGCTAATGACAGATTAATTAGACTTAATAAATTTGTCTCGTGATTTTCAGGCGAGTTATGAAATTAGCTTTTTACTCGTGTCTAAAACCCCTTCCGACATCCGATCAACCGTTCACTGTGAAAAAAAAAATTTGCCTTTTCCGAAGAAACCAAGCAGTTATCGTCACATTTTGGAACTCTTGTCTCTCTCGCATCATGTCACGCATGCACCAGCAGTATCAGGCAGGCGTCTACCTCATACAAATACAGATCAACAGATGTCTCCGGGGAGAAGAACCGGTCTCGCAGAGGTCAGCAAATGAGCGAGCAAGAGAACAACAAACAAGCTGCCGTCTTGCCGCCCCCACGGCGACGCGGTTTGACAGCCTAGCTCGCACAATAAAAAAAAACATGATGCAATCCGATCGCTACATAGATGATCGTTTTTTGTCATCTCCTTCCCCTTTTTCGTTCTGGTTCGTCGGATCGTCAAAGCGAGAAGGACAGCTCGAATAAATTATCAATCCCTTCCTGCAAGGGAGATCTTTCATCCTCGGGGCAAAGAGCTGTAATGCATTAGGATCAGGGGACAGTGGATGGGGAGGGAAGCTTCCTCTTGCGTGCGTGATTATTAGCTTGATGGGAAGCTCAGCCTGAGTGTTATGGTTTTCTGTTTTGCATGTGCGGGGGTGAAGGTGATGTTAAGTTGTTAACCAGGGCTAGAAAAGGCAGAGTTTATGCCCTCTACTGGGGAGAAAAAACTTGCTTGCCTGATTTGTGTGTGGTCTGGTGGTGAAAACATTTAGATTAAGTACAAATTATAGGGCGCAATGTGTTACTAGGGGTTTTTGGTCCTTCCAGAAATGTTTTCAACTTTTAAATGTTTATACTCATGAGAAAAAATTACGGGAGTTATAGGTAATTCTTGCTCAAATAAAGAACCAGTTAACTGTACTTCACAAATACTTAACTCCTTTTTTTCCTAAAAAAAGGAGCACAAATACTTACTCTCTACATTGTGTCTTCTGACTAGTGGTCGGGGAAAGTTTCAGCAAAAAGGTGAACATGTATTTTTAAGGAGCTGAAAGTTGAGACTCACTTGGTCTTCCAAAAGGTCTATTATTCACCTTTCTTTTCTACGTGGAACGTGCGAATTTCAGTTTTTATCTTACTTTCAAAACTAGGATTGTCAATTGTATCGACAGTGGTATTCAGTATTCACAACTATAAGTTCTAGGGATTAGATATGTCTACGATGCAAAGTTCTGGGAATCAAGAATCACTACCCTAAAAAGTTTTTTAGGGACAGCTATATCGCAAAACACTTAGATAACGAAATTTCAACAGCTACCTTTTCCAAAAATAAGACTGCATCAACCACCTGATTGATTTCACTTTCGCAGTACAAAAGGAAGGTGACTTTCTTTTTAGGAGTCCTAGAATTATCAGTCACTGCAGGCTTAGTGCTGCCTAGTCTCACTAACCTACTTCATACTGTGACCCAAAAGACCAAAACTGCCTACCTGTTCAGGAATTTGTTTGAATTCGAGAAAACTATCACAAATCAAATGGTTTAGAAAACATCAACGGCAAAAGTCAGGGTAAAGTACATATTTCAGAAAAAAAAAACTCACAAGTAGTAGTCGCAAGGTTTCTCGGTACCTGTATAGCTCTCCTGCGGCCATTTCAATAAAAGGTATGGCGTCTGTATATTTGTTTGTGAACTAGACCACTCTGCAGCAACCCAGCAATCCCATTGAAAGTTGATAGTGCTTAACAGCAGTTAGATTTGTACTGGCATCTATTCTGCAATCTCCAAAAAGATAGCGAAAGTAAGATTGCATTCCTACCCTCACTGAATGAAGGATCCAAAATAAAATAACTTAACAGGCACCACACATCCACAATGAACTGATAACAGGTTAACAACATTAAGAGGTCAAAAAATTTGCATAAGTTCGCCTCCTCACTTAGGATTATATGGCTCTGGTTCGAGTGGGTTAGCCCCGATAAGCCTTGGATTTTGTCACTAATAGGAAGGCCACTGGGTGGATTTTGTCACTGTTCACTTGTCTTGCATATCCGAAATGTTGCAGACAAGTTCCACTCCTCTCAATTCGGAAAAATAGAGAACAGGTGTCCAGGGGTTCTCAGCCAACTTCAGTCAATTTTCATTAACTAGACATGACAATACGGCAAGGCATACTGACGATAAGCAGTAAACATGACCTTGAGCATTGATACACAGAAAAGAACTGAAAATGACAAAAAAAATCATCATGATCCATTGCTCTATCTATTTACCAAAATACCATGTTAATACTCAAGAAAACAAGTTGCATAAAAACACTGAAAAATGACAGGTGTTTTTTTTCCTTGAAGACTGACAAATGATATATTGAAACCGAACCATCAATTAACTGCAGAATGACAATCCAATTTATTGACTCTTTACAACCAGATCTTACTATGTAGTACTTGACACTGGCGACAAACATACTGCACATCTGCTACATCGCAAGCCTCGACACCATACATTTATTTGGCGATAAAATCCCATCCTTATCAAGCTTTCAACTTTCAAAGATGACGACTAGTGCACACAACAGCGGATTGTACCGACTAATTGTCTCAACTAATTGACAATCTGCAGGATCCCGTTTGGCAATTTTCTGAGTTATTAGCACCAGCAAATGTGGCAATGCATTTTCAGATCAATACTACTACCGCTAATTGACAGTATCCAATTTGAACAAGCTTGAATTTGAAACAGAGTAGAGAATTAGGGCTCTTGAAACTTATGTGTTCCATCATCAACTGTACCTTACACTAGCGGTATATTTATTCGACGACACACTGAATCTCTACGCGGAAGTAGCACAAGCTTACCGGCGGAAACCGTACTCCGAGAGGCTCCGCCGCCGGTCGGCGCCGTCGCCGATCTCCCGGACAAACCACCGGACGTGGCCCATGCGAGATGGCGCGCGTGGCGAACGTGGGGAGAGAAGATGACGGGGCAAATGTGGGGCAGAAATTTGGGATTTTTCAGATCGAGGATGCCTCCATTGCCGCGTCCTCTCGAGCCCTCGACGCGCCGCCATGGGTGGAGATGCGCGACCTCGCAATGTGGCGGTTTGCATTTTGGGCCCACTACCCCGCTCGTGGTGAGCCTGGCCCATTAAAAGCATGCGAGCCGTGCGCGTTTCGGCCGATGGGCCTGGCACATGTGCGGCCCAGCCCATAGCACCGCGGCTATCGCCTTGGTCGCCTTCGCCGCCGGCGCCGCGAGCGTCTCAGCGATAGACCGAAACGAAATCGACGAGCTCTCCCAATGGCGGAGGCGCTAACCTTGCTCCCGCGCGCGGCGGCGGCGGCCGTGCGCCTCGCGCCGAGCGGAAGGGCTGCCTCCCGCCGCCTCCTCTGCGCGGCCGCCGGAGAGGCGGCGTCGCCGTCGCCGTCGTCCCCGGCGGCGCGGAGGCTGGTGCTGTACACGAAGCCCGGGTGCTGCCTCTGCGACGGACTCAAGGAGAAGCTTCACGCCGCCTTCCTGCTCGCCGGCACGCCCTACTCGCTCTCCTCCGTCGAGCTCCAGGCAAGCAGACTGAACCTGCTCATCATGGCTGTATCGATTTCTCTCACTTTTGAGGGTTCCGTGATGAGAAGTTGGGGGGTTTTGGGTTTCGATTAGGAGAGGGACATCACGACGAATCCGGAGTGGGAGCAGATGTACCAGTACGAGATCCCGGTGCTCGCCAAGGTGCTTCCCGACGGCAACGAGGTGTGTGTCGTCCTGCCAATCGCGCTCTCTCCTAGCCATCAGACTTCAGTTTAGGTGTTTCAGTCTCAGGTTTGTGTCGTCGCAGCTCATATTGTTGATCGTGTTGCAGGAGAAGCTTCCCAGATTATCCCCTCGTCTAAGCGTGGAGCTCGTGCAAAAGAAAGTGTTTGCTGCATTTGATCAGTAAGGATATTTTCACAGTTTTTTTTTTTCCAAAATGGGGGAATTTTTATAGTTCCGAGACAGCAACTATGAGCATGCCAGTGGATAATGCAATGGGCTGATGGCATATGTGATATTTACTTCTTGTAATCTTTATTATACTGTACGTGTTTGAAATAGTATGCAATCAGATTTTCTGGGTACTCTTCTCGGTTCAGAAGAAGTTATGCTTGTTGATACTTGATAATCATCCATGCCAATATAAAAATACAGATAGGTGAACATGGACATCTGAGCACAGTATGCTACCCAGATGCTCACAGAGCAGTTCTGGGAGATGAGATCAATCTATTTCACTCATGCAAATGCACAAGCTGTTTGGACCAAAAATGTCTGAACGCAGAAACAAAAACTTATGGTTAGCCGCCTGTAGCTGGAAGTTTTCCAGCTTACCGCTAAAGAACTCAACCATTTCGTATATACATTTGGTTAAGAGTTCTTGAGCATTGGCGTAGGACTATAGGCTCAGAACCGCTTCATGCCAACCTTACAGGCAAAATCATATTGAAGGAACAAGTGTAGAATCAACTGCAGTCTGCAGAAGACAGCAACAACATATTACTGACCTGAAGGCGCTGTTTCCTAGAGTGCATGGATAACACATAAAATAAATCAACTTGAAGCTCAAATGTTAAAACTTGCATTTGACTCTTCATAACCAAGATTAGCATTTGTCATAGAAATGAGATTTAGATGATGAACTCAAGATCTAGTGTCTGATGCTCTGCCTTTCTGTCATATAAACTAATCTACTCTTGTTTTTTCTATAATTTACATGAATGCATGGTTCATAGTTATAACTCTAAGATGTTACGAAAACATGCATCAATCTTGCTAAACAATAAACAGCATCACCAACAGAAGGCCTAAATTCTGTCCCAAAAATTCTCTTTTTGGGATTCCTAACCAGATTATTGGGTTCAAAAAATATTATCCATCCAACAGATGGCCTAATTTGATCTCCCAAAAATAAAAAGTGGGCCGCCTATTAAAACCGCCAACAGAAATCGAGGAAAATATCCGCCAACAGAAATCAAGAGAAATCTGGAGATCAAGGTTGGCAACGGAGATCATGTGAGGCGCTAGAGCCCAGGAGGGCGCACAGGAGTGAGGATTGGGCCAGCGAGCCTGACTTATAGGGAACGATAGTTCAGGAGATGGGGTTTCCTATTTTTGGGATTGACTTTAGGAGGACTGTTGGAGGCTATTTTGTTTCCTAAAAATCAGAAAAATTGGGATCAGGATCTTTTTAGTCCCTCTGTTGGTGATGCTCTAAGACTAGTTGGTAATTCTATAAGCAGCTTACCTATTTTGGTGGGGATGCTGGAACAAGGAAGATTGGTTTTGCCAGTGGATATCAATTTTCCCTGCCAGTGTGTACACTCCAACTATCAAACCTTGTTGGTATTCCTGGAGGTACCATTGTAGGAGATATCGTCGATAACCTGCGATGTGCAGATACGGTTTTTCTTGTCTCCAAACTCGGGCATGGAAAACTTCCATTGGGCTTGGTGGTAGTTGGCTGTGAATGTTGAGGATTGGATGGGAATAATGATGGTGCTGGAGCTGGATTAGGGGCACTTGGTGGAATAGAACTTTTTATATGTGGTGGCAGCCACAAGTGGTCAATTATGCCAAATATTGTGGAGTTTAGGCCAAGGTTCTTTGGAATTAATTTAGTGATGGTATGGGATAGTTGTTTCACTCTGTAGGTTTCTAGACAAGCAATTGAAATTTGCACTGTAACAGGTAGGTCGATCGTCGAACCATTTTCATTTGTTATCTCTACAATTAATTCCTGCACAAAATAAAATGCCGTCAGTTGCTGTCAAAGAACTGACTACATCACATGAGATAAGATGTGTGAAGTATGAACCTCCTCTGGTGTCAGCTGCAATACAATTCTAAGCACATTCTCTAGATCCTTGAAGTTCACCTTTAGTTGATGTATAGTCGTGTTGAGTGTGACATTGAAAAGAGGTGTTAGGCATATATTGCCATCAGGTGGCAGAGGCACGGTGATTCCTCCTGGGAACTCCAGAATCTCCAAGCAATATGGATCTCCAAAGACAGATTGTGTCAAAGATAAATTGAACTGCTCAAGTGTAAGTTGTATCAATTTTTTTCTCAGGGCAATTTTGGATTGTGCACTTATGGGGGAATTTCTTAGGCTCGGTATAATACCAAATTTTACATGAGTGGAATCCCTATATTGGGATGAATACATAGAAACCGAAACCTGCAGAATTTGCAGCCACCATTTCAGTATAGTTTGAGTGCATGACAAGTTCTTCTGCGAATGTAAAATAGTGACATACCGTAGTATTGGGGACCCCTATTTCTCTGTATATTTCTTTTTGTAGACTTCTGACATGAGAAATGAGTTGTTCACGTTTCTTTAACAAGAAGAAGCTAGCCTGAATTTCACCTGGAGAAATGATGGCCTTTTCTTTTGAGAGATGTATACGAAGAGGAGAAAGGTAAGCTTGACTCAAATTATATTTGCTGAAAGCTTAGTAGCATGCGTAGCTGTTATCTGATCTACCACTATTACATTGAGACCATTTAATTACTAAATCTTGTGATTCTACTGTCTGGATTTTGGAGATAATGGATCTGAACAAACGGGGTTAAATCAAGTAGCTTGTCAATTTATTCAGTCAGACGGTTAAACCAGTGCTGAAATCTGCTGCAGAAGGAAATTTTCTTACCAGGAAGTATCCCAGGGTGATCATCAGGGATGGATTTTGATGCATGGAGAGGAAGAAGCATGAAGACGGCCAAGAGTAAGATGCCGATGGACAGGAACATCACAAGGACACACTTGGCATCGAGAGCCCTGCCGATCGCCGCCGCATACCGGCGAACGGCAGAGCAGTTGCCGGCTGCCGGCGCATGGCTGGACACGGCCTGCTCAGCGTCACCGGCTTTACCCATGGTGAGCGCATCTGCAAAGGGTTAATCTGAGGCAAGTGTAGAAATCATCTGAGCTGATGGCATCTGCGGCTGCGTGGCGTCGAGGAGCAGCTGGAAAGCTGGAGATGGTGCTCGCCGTCGCCGCAACGGCCACGGCAACAGGGTGAGATCATTCAGAGCTTGAGAATTGTCAGAATACTAGAATAGGGATGGATACGTGTTAGGAATGTTGGGATGTGAATGCTCAGTCGTTAACAGCTTAGGCCGGCTGTCATTGGTTGTCTGGTTTAGTTTAGAAAGTTGGGAAATTTTAATCGCCAATTAGCAAGCTGCCTAGCTTAGCTCTGCTTTCTGTGGATTTCTGACTGACGTAGCTACGGTTTGTTTTTAATTTTGACTTTGCTCGATCATTTTGCGTGATTCTTTAACGAGTACCGTTCCATACTGAAAATCTGAAACTGTAGGATCAGTAGTGATAATTTTGGCATTTTCATATCGGTGAATTCCACTATCACATAGACTAATAACATTGGACTATACAAGCCTTTCTGTGACTATTTTAGAACAAGGTTCGGACGGTCGGACTGTCCTATGACGCTTCTTACATGACATCGATGACAATCCAGTTTCTATTTGTCGTTATGGACCGTTCGCTATCGGTAATAGCTAAGGCAAATGGAAGATAACATCCACCCACGACCACGTAAGCCACAAATTTTGCATCCTAGGAATTCTATCACGATAGTTTTTGTAATCTCTGTCCTGGAGGCATCAAATATTCAGGAAGATTTCAGATATGATCACCTATTTGCAATCATAATGCACAACACAGCTAAACTGAACCATGATTAAATTACATAAAGTACAAGCAGCTCCTCGCTGGAGTGAACTGTGAAGTTCGAACTAGGATGGCAAAACTGTTTTTCCCCAAAGTAACAACATTTGCAATTTTTGAAGTCACAGTACAGTAACAAGTGGGCTAATCTAAATGAGCTTCTTCTTCTGGAAATACCCTTGCAGGTGCCACAATTGCAAAACTGAAACCACAATGCAGACGCTTAGCGACAAAATACTTAACCAGGCAACCCTAGCGTTTGTTTTCTCGCTCACTGTTCGCATTTCTGCTTCCCTGTATGGATAAATCAAAAAAATCATTAGATATGCCGCTAAATTTAAAATCCTGCCAAACAGTAATAAATGTCTCCCAGTTCACAAAACCTGATACACTACTATTTCTTAATCATAGAAGGGAGAGTTGTGAATTCAGTCGCAACAGGAGATATTGAAATAAATAGCTCAAAGTAGAAACTTTTTTTTTTTGAACTTCGCTCAAAGTAGAAACTAGATACTGGAACGACTGCATTTTTAACAAAGTGGCACCTAATGCAGCGGCCATTTTGGATGCAGTGGAAAGGGAGAGTGTTTTATGGCACATTGCTGGAGCAAGGGCTCCAGCACCCCTGCTCCCTCGTGCCGGCCGCTCCCTTGGGTGGTAAGCTGCTGCTAGTTTTTCTATTTTTGATTGTGCTTCACTTTTTGTGATTTTTTTTGGGTCTTTTGTCTAGAGGGTTCCTTTGTGAACCGCTCTGCTGTACATATTTCTTCTTCTCCTTAAAGAAATGAAATGCATGGCTCTTGAGTTTTCAAGGAAAAAAAATAAAAAACTAGATCATAGGCTTGGACGGCAGATCATAAATTTTGTTAACAGTACAGCTCTTTGCAGTTGAGTGTGTCAGTGTTGAGAGTTGACACAATATAATTTTTTCATTACTATTTCCGTGGGCAATCTATTGAAGCCTCTATCAGTACCACTAATATTTCAAGTTTTAGAAAGTGTAAAGCCAAGATCACAGCAAGTTCTGTAACACGATTGATGCCGTCAGACAGGTATACATGTGGAACTAAAACTTGCCTTGCTTTGAGATATATCATGTTTTGATGGATGGCTTGTACCGCCACTTCAAGTTTCCTAAGCTCTAGTTCTACACCCTACAAAAGGGAAATTCAGATTGCAAGCAGTTAGAGAAGCAGTGAATTAAACTGGAATTTAGTGAAATATGCCACATGGACTGGTCAGTAGTTTGGCTAGACATGCTCCCACCTCAATTTTTTCCTTCTTAGCAATAACATCCCAATCCTTTGTTGCAATCCCAATCTTCCAATCAAGATTAACAGATATTCCCGATCCTTTCTCTGTGCTATCTATCCAGAAGCATGCTAGATAATTTCCAGCTTCTGTAGTTGTGAATGCGAATTGACCAACTGTGGCATTTTCACTGTGATGTAGGGTGTTTCCATATGGAGAAGTAACCTGCACCAAGCATAAGCATTTAGAGAACTATAAAAAGACAAGTGTATTCATTCACCAATATCTTGTCAAAGTGAACTGCAAAGTTTCTTGAAGAAATCTAAGCTTGAGAGGACTGTGGCAGTGTTTTATTGAAATTGAAAACATAAACATAGAATCTCCTCCAGTAGATAAGCTTCTCGATGGAAACAAAACATAAGCACTGTTCATGGAGCAATCACAAATAGTATGCTATTTGTAAAATCTAAAAGCAAACAAAATATCTGATTATGCTCGTTTGTCTCTAATCCAGTACTGATTCATGGATAAAATAGACTTCCCAGAAATAAATTAGAGGAAGTACTAAAGACAAGGAAGAGGATTTTGAATGACCATTGTGCCCTAGTAAGTCCACACCCATTTGCCTTGGAATTGGAACTTTTAGTTCCATTAAGTCCTCTTGTGCATTTTCATGGATTTTTTTTAAAAAAAGTTGACATGACACCTGCCCACTGAAGTGGGTTGTACAATTATAATTTATATGACATTATCATTATCTCATTCAAATGTGTCTACTTATTCAGTCGTGTGTGGCATTTATAAATTTATCAACCATATGTATGTACACTAGTCTACCTGTTCAGTCTTATATGGCATTCTCAATTTATCAACCATGTCTGTAGCTAGTCAACATATTCAGTCGTGTATGGCTATCAATTTATCAACCATACGTCTGTAGCTAGTCTACTTATTCAATCTGAGTGCACAAGCATGGGAACACATTGTTTTATTCATGCAAATGATTCTGAACAAAAATATGTGCATATAGGCACTGAGACATCACAGGGTCAATTTTACATCACATAGTGACATGCTTGCACAGTTGCCTTCTCATTTCTTTCGCATAGATGTGATTCTTACTGATCACCTTTTACTTCCCACAACCCACGGATATGTTTTACAGAACTAGAAAGGCAAATGTGTGATCCCATAAAATGAATCACCTCATATAACGTTAAGAGTGACATCCCAGACAGAGACCACCACAATTTATGCAGATGGAATCAACGCAGTTCATGGATCATACCTAAGCAGGGATGTGTCATCAATGTGAATCATACCAATCCACTTGACGCATCAAACCATTTATTCTAGAATTTAACATCATTATTCCCTGCGATGCAGAGCGAATATAAACAGAGTACTAGATCCTAAAGAACAACAAAATTCCCTCGTTTTAACAACCAAATAACCGGTTACACGAAGAATATATGATTCCTAGTTTCAGCATCCACCACGATCCTGTGACCACAAAGGCACAAGCTCTCTATCTTTCGCGAGCACAGCTGCGCCAACACCGCAGAATCACTCACACTCAACGCAGTTCAGCAATTAATCCTGATTCCTACACAGATATATATGCGGTGCGTTAAGCATCTCCAAACCCCCAGCAGAACCAAAACCTTTATCACGCCACCACTCCATTCCACGGAATAATACCCACATACAGTACCATAGAGTTGACCCAATTGATCCAAACTACCATAACCTAGATTGAAGTCCACACAAAACGACGGAAACACCTCACTATGCCATGGAATCCGAAGCTAAGGGGACGGCCGCGATGCGAATTACCTTGACGGCGATGGTGGGGTGGGAGGAGGGGTGTGACTCGTACATGATGGCGTAGTCGGCGAGCACCACCACGTTGGATTGGATCTCCTCGGACACGCACTTGGTCCCCGACTGCGGCAAATCCAGCCACACCGCCTCCGCGGAGAGGCACGCGGCCGCTATCACCGCGGCAACGAAGGCGAGGGTTAGCGCCGGAGATGTCGGAGACGCCGCCGCCGCCATCGCCGCTGACCCTGGGATCTCCGCCTTGCGAGGAGGGAGGAGCTGGAGCTGGAGCTGGACTGGTTGTGGTGGCGGAGTGATGGAATGGGGAAGGCGACGGCGCTGGGGACTATTTCGGAATTTTTTATTGTTTTGAGGGTGTGCCCGTGAAGTGGGTTTTTGTCAATGTTGTGTGGTGAGTCAATGTCAAATGGGACCGATGCTTACGTGCTAAGACAAAAAAAAAATCCACTTTCACTTTTTTGCTGGTCAAAACACAAACTTCACATACTTGTATCATTATTAATTAATAATATTATATCTGTTTCATAATATAATTATAAGACGTTTTGATTTCTTGCCTTTAACTTTTGACCATTCCTTTTATTCAAAAATTTTGTGCAAATATAAAAAGTAATAAAGTCATGCTTAAAGTGTTTTTATAATAAAGTAAATCACAAACAAAATAAATGATAGTATTACTTTCATAATTTTTTTTGAATAAGATGAATGGTCAAACGATATAAGAAAAAGTCAAAACATCTTTCATTCTGAAAATGTCAAAATTAAAAAACTAACGATATTTTGTCCACTTTGATTTATTGTCCAGGAGTATCTACTAGTTAGATGCATTAGACATTTTGAGAAATAAACTTAAGATATAGATTTTTTAAAAAAAAATATTTTGAAGTGTGGAGCGAATAACCTGTTTCAATAATCGGTGAAATTGTTGGCACTTTGAATGGTAATTTGATATTGTTTGGCTTGCTGCCAAAATTTATGAACTACACACAAAAATTGCAAACAAAATTGGCACTACCAAATTTTGCCAAGATTTTGGCATTGCCAATATTTTGAGATAGTTGCAAATCAAACAAGGCCTAAATATCGTAAATTACGTGTTTAAGTTTTTTTACTGCTTGGGTTGTTAGGATTTTATTAAAAGGCCTAGGAATTTGAGTAAATTATAGTTTGTTTAAGCTTATCAGATTCTTTTGAGAGGTGAAGATTTTTTTAGCTACAACTAACAAGATATGACCTTTGAATCAAGGAACTAGTACAAACTTTGCACTCAAATTATCTCCCATCTACTACAAGTTTTAGACTCCACCATCACCTACACCAGTGTACATAAAACTAATAACACACGTACTACACACTTTGATTCCGTTGTGCACACACTAACCTTAGGTAAAGATAAACAATATGTCATTCAGACAATGAGTGAGCACCATAAGATACGGCAGAATTTGGTTCATATACCCTGCTCTTTTGTAAAGAGATTCTAAATATCTCCCATGATCCCGGGGATTTTTAATTAGTGCTGCTCTTAGTGACTACCGATTGATCTGCCATTTCTTTCATCTACGCGACGCACACACGTCAGCATGCGTGTACACCCAACACAACCTGTCGCCCATTGTACGAGATGATGTGTGTGCTGTCATGTATGCCCGGCCGCAATGCCGCTCATACATATCCTTATGATTCCATAATCTAATCCATACGTTGTCCAATCCAGATACAAAATTAGGTTATTCTGTTCTTTCAGACAACAAAATATAAACTGTCTGATCCTAGCTAGTATAGGTACTATAGATTTGTTTTGTGTTTGCCTCTATAGTGATAATTAAGATATATAAGATTCGATGCAGGAGTTGATTAATAAAAAAGCTGTACTGTTTAAAGGGACCTATCCAACCCAGCTGATCAGCTTAGGTAAGATCACATCAGTTTCAGCCTTTCAGGACATGATCTGTTCCCATATATCAGAACAGCAACAGTCAGTTCGGCACTGTGCAAAAGTAGAATGAGAAGAGAATGTTTTTCGGTCGATGTCATTTAGCACGTAATGACTTTGATATAAAAAAAAATCCCATTCAGCAGCAAGCTAAATATATTAAAAGCACATGATGATTAACGAAAAGCTAGCTAAAACAGCAGGCAGAGATCACGACATGCACAGATCAATGCATGACATGTTCCATCAGAGCTTAGCTAGCTTGCAGAATGCAGGTACATTTGGATTCCATGTCGAGTTAATTAATTAGTCCCAAATTAAGCTAGTAATTAGTGGAGACACACGCCAAGGGCAAACGGAGATGGTAGTAATATCATCGACAACACATGCTTTAAGGCATTAAGCAAAGGCATTTTGCACTAGTTAATTGATAAGTAAATTAATTGCTGCTCCGCGTAAGACAGCATAGGCATCGAATATGTGATTACTTAAGCAAGCACTCCGGAACACGTCCTTGGCCTTATCCATTACATGCATTATGTGAAAATTTTAATCTAGCCTCACTCTCACAAGAATTTTAGGAGAAACCAAAAAGAAAAGAAAAAACAAGAAAAAATCGTGTCACGTTCTCAACCGACCGATCATCGATCGAACCACACACTAGCGTAGAAATGGACGGCCGAGGATGATGGAACTGCTGCTTGATTAGTAGTGGCCGTTCGTCGGCGGCGTCTCGACGTCGAAGACATGGCCGCCGTTGCCGTGCTTGCTGCCGCCGTGGCCATTGGGCGCCGCCGTCAATGGCAGCTCGCCGGCGCCTCCCTTGTTGCTGCCGGCGCCGTCGTTGACCGGGTTGACCTTGTCTGCGCTCTTGCCCCAGATCAGCGCGTACAGCCCTATCACGATGATCACCGCGCCTATCACGCTGCAAGAATAAATAAGCAACAAATTAATTAAGCAACATAGTTAATTAATTACTCTAATGACCTAATCATGATTACTATACTACATATAGTAAAGTACGGAGTAGTACTAAAGTGTAGGTATGCAATTTTACGGTTCTTAAAAATGTATGAAGAAGTAAGAAGCATTGTTTTTCTGTTGTATAAATTTGATACCTTTCAATACGTTAGATATTAGAAACAATTTTGCTATTAGTAAATATTAAAATTTACAATAAAGTTTTGGTACCTACTCAAAAACTTATGTTAGGTATGTTTTGCGTACCTTCCGAGAGAGATTTCTTCTTTGAGAATGATAGAGCCCATGACAGCGGTGATGATCATGCAGAGCGGGTTGAACGCCGTCACGAACACCGGCCCTCTCTGCCTCGACACGATCCCCTGCACGTAGTACGCCACCCCGGAGCACACGATACCCTGCATACCACCGATCAATCTCATCGTGTCAGCCACTGAATCCATGTCCATGCCTGGCAAATTAAATCGATCGATCAAGCTAAGCGCAAGCTAGCTTACGGCGTAGACGCAGGTGAAGAGGCGGGTGTCGAACCCGATGAGCCAAGCGTGAGTATTCTTGCGCTCGGCGACGAGAGCAACTGATCCACTCATGACGGAGCCCATGAGGCAGATGAGAGTAGTAAGCGAAAGCTCAGCCGGGTAGCTCTGCAGGGTGTTGGACTGGAGCACGAAGAATCCCGACCAGCAGACGCAGGCGATCACGATGAGGATCGTCCCCTTCAGGAACCCGCCGGCCGCCGCCGCGCCGGCCGCGGCGGCGGCGTCGTGGTGCTGGCCCTTGGTCCATGGGAATTGTACTGCTGGCCCGTGGTATAGCACCATCAGCACTGCTCCGGCCACCGTGAATAGTGTCCCGGCGATCTTCGCCTGGCTGTGCACGCTACTCATCTTCACCTTCTCCATCCTAATTAATCATTACCAATTCACATAGACAACAATATGATTAATCGCACATTCCATAGGATTAATGAATTTATTTTATTATAGTGTATAGGTAGATTGTCTTTTTTTAATCAGGTTAGGCTTTTATATTAAACTGGTCAGTAGATTCCATTACGTATGGCTAAAGATAGTGTAAGTCAAATTAATATTATGTTTGAATCTGGTTGATGCATACAGCCTAACAGATTGTTACCTGAGGACGAGAGCCATGACAAAGGTGACGGCTGGGAGGACGTTGATGAGGGCGGAGGCGAAGCCGGCGGAGGTCAAGTTGGCACCCATGTAGTACAGGTTTTGGTCAAGCACAGGCCTGGTCACAAGATGGCAGAAACACGTGTCAGGATGAGTAGAGCTGAGTTGCAAAGTTTTGTACAGTATTTGTTGACTTGTAATAATTATTTACTTACTCGAGTATGGCGAGACCCATGATCTTCAGGAAGATGCGGATGGTCATCTGTGGCCTCACTCCCCTGAATCAAGTAGGAGTAAATGATTAAGAGCAGTCACTGATTAATTATCTCAGTTAATTAAGCTGAGATAACTGATAAAAAATATGTTAGTTGTAACTCTAGGAGGGTTTACTAATGGCCAATGAGAGCGTGCGTGCAACGAGCTATAGGAGCGAAGCTAAGTGCGATTACGCAGGTAACAGTACATGACTAGCTAGGTCATTTTCATGGTGATGAAATATGTTCCATCTGATTATCGTACCGTTAACATAAGATGTCATTTTCTGCTCTTCTAGCTGTACTGCTGCTGTTCTTATCTGGGATCTATAGATTATAACTGGGAATATATATGTACATAAGCTGATTTAACGCGTGACATGCAAGTGATTAAAAGCTGGGAAAAAGCATATATGCATATATACTTTTCGATCATCATTTTGCAGATACAAAACAGAATTGACAAGTCACTTTTTCATATTAGGATCTAGAGAAGTGCCTATCGTGGAGCATGCGCCATCAACTGAAAGGGAATAAATGCTACACGTTGGTTGGCTTTAATTAGCTACATGCGGATCATGATCAAAAGACAAATTAAACCGGATGATTTTTTCTAGACGAGGCAACATCTAATGATAAAAATGGCACACACACGGACATACCTCGATCAAAATCACAATCCCCAGCAAGATTTTTAAAACTATAAATACTTTCATATCTTATGATAAAAACATGCATTGCATATGATCAGAAGTTAACGAGTTACTGTACTATAGTGTAGACGAGAAGGACAGAAGGTAACAACCAGCTAGACTGGAGTGCAAGAGCTAATAGCTCGATCAGCTGTACTGTCGGAGGGATAACTAATTAAGCTGGAATGGATAATTAAGCTAGCTAATTAATTACCTCTCGAAATAGAGGGCGAAGGGTGCCATGACAGCGGTGGCGAAGAGGTTACGGTAGACGACTAGCACGAAGTGGCTCATACCACGCTTGAGCGACGCGACTGCCACCACGTACATACCGGCGAACCCTACCTGCAGTAGGATCATCGCCAGGTACGGCTTCAGATTGTTCATTACCCTTGCTACACCCATTCTCAACGATTAACCTTAGCTTGAATTGGTTTGAAGCTTTCTGAATATCTCTCGCACTGTTTCTGTGGATTAGCTAAGCTCGCTATAGAGCAGTGCACACAAGTAGAGGCAGCTAGCTATTGTTGCTGTGATGAGGATTGAGGAGCGATGAGCTCGCTGGCTCATTTATATAGCTGCTCGATTGCTGCACTGTTCAGAAACCGTTGCTATCGAAGTTGGATTAGTCGTCTCGCTCAGATGCGGGGGTGGCCATAAGGCATTGATGGATCTGAGTCATGCTCCCTGATCTCTGTCTCTCTTCTCTCTCTGAATGTTGTTGCGAGCAGTGCTGGCCTGTATATTTCCAGCTATTTTAATATTCCACTTCCGGTTAAAGGAGAGCCTATGTCTGTCTCTTCTCTCTTCTTTTTTCTGCTTTGCCAGGAAAATGCAGGGAGCACACATACTGCCTATGGGTTTTGCAACTTTGTCATATCTCTTTTTGGCCACCTGAAGAGAGGATAGTTGCGGCGGCAGGGGATGATCAGAGCCGTCCAAGTCAAGGTTTTACAGCTCCTAGGCTTTTACTACTAGCTTGTGTGTTACTGTTAACCCTGGTTAGCAAATCAAAGCTAGTAGTGCTTGTGTACCGACAACAATCTGCATGCATGCATGGAGAATACTGTCAAATGGGTTATTCGGATGAAAAGATGTGGGCATCAAATGCTAGCTAGTTGGTTGCTACTAGCTAATTGCTATTCTTATCTTCAGTTTAACTTGGAAGATTAATTCTAATTAACTGAAGATTCTCTCATAAAAGCCATGAGCTAGATAATTATTATAGTATTTTAATATAAAGAATTACACCATGCTATATATCATTGCTCGGAGATGTGTGACAAATAGATATAAATAAACAAGTGGGTTTATACTTATATTGTGCCAAATTACTAGGATAACGAATATCACGTCAGTGCCAAGCCACGGATCCTTTATGCCTTAGGTCCTATATGAATATGGTACGTTGATTTTTGTCTATCAAAAAAAGCACGATTTACTCCCTTGAAACTATTTCACCGAAATACTTAAAGGCTAAAAACTATTTCTTGTCTTATTTTACACTTCCCAACTGTTAGAAACGATTCATTTTTTATTTTAGCAATATCTTTTTCTTATTATACAAGCTGTTTTTGAGATGAAATATTGTGGAGCCATATATGTCACCATTACCAAGGTTCATTTTTTTAATATTTTTTCATGTCTTCTTTGATTTAAATTTAAATTATCAATATTTAAATTATATTTACATTCTTTCAAACAACACAAATAATGACAAGAAATGTAAAAATATGTTGAGAGATAAGTTGTAATGTATGTACACACCATACAGAATGTTGTCCAAAATACAAGTGAAGAATTTTTAATTGTTCAGTGTAAAATAAAAAAAGGGATTTAAGTAATCCGGTAAATAGTTTGGGAGTAAAGTGAACTTTTTTTCTTGTCAATTATATCAAATTAATGGTCTTAACAAATATGTACTCCATTTTAGATCCTAAGACATTTTGACTTTATTCAGAATCAAACTTATTTAGATTTGAAAAGAGTAACAACATTTTTAAATATATTCAATTGTGGATTTAATGGAAGTGATTTGGTATTGTAGTTGTTTGTGTGTTTTTCATAAACTTGGTAAAAGTTAACGAACATTAACATAGAATAAAATCATACTCATACATGTGGTGCGTGTTTTTTTTTTTTTGGGAACCTGCGGTGTGTTTGTTGATCAACACTCGCACACGTATATATAAACTACATATTTTTAAAGAGGATTTACCTTGTTTATATTAATAGAGCAGAGTAAAAGAGTTACAGAAAAAATCAGAGGATATAAACTACAGTTATGCTCATATCTGAACGAGATTGGATGTCTAGCCCACATAGTACGGGTACATATGCACAGATCCGACACATATATACAGCAAAGTAACTAGCCATGCATACATCATTCACAACTTCATTCATGCGCCCATTTTAACCAAAGATATGATCAAGCAATCAGGGCTGAGATTTGCATTGGAGAGTAAAAGAGTGATGTCCTCTTCCTCTCTCTTTTTTTCACAAATTAATGATCTCAGCGCATGAGAGAGGCACCAACCTATAATGGAAGCAATCAGGGCGTCTCTCCGGCCAGCCCAAGTTAGCAGCTAGTGCTTGCTGATGTGCCAAGTGCTTCCATGCCGGCATGGTGCGCTCCAAACAGGATTTGCATCCATCCATCCGTGCATGCATCGCCTTCATCTCCTCATGCCCCCACAGAAAATACTTGGTTTTAACTTCCCTTTCGCAGAGGCCAGAAGTTCACACTCCCCTTAGGGTATTTACAGTGCGGTGACATAAGACTGCGTTTTTTCGTTTGATTCCAGTAGCTGCCTCAACTGGAAGGGTGGCCTTGTGATGGTGTACTTGCCTTAACAAAGACAGTACTGGAGTCTCAGTTTGGAAATGCATGTCACGTGAAGCCATATATAGGTGGTGAAAGGGCAAACCACCCCCCCCCCCCGCGCGTCCAACCGAGGGATGTCCAATACTATCAACTTTTAAACTGAATCCACGCCAGAGAGAGAGGATAGACGCGACTAGCTCTCGGACGTTCGATTTGGGACGATTTATCGAACATTGTTTCACTCTACGTAAGAAAATATTTCACATGTTTCAGTGCTCGATAAAAAATGTTTTAGCAAAGAATGTTCCAAATGTTTCACCACTCATTAAAAAATATGTTTCAATCACTTGCTTATGAAACATCGAGATTCATCTCTTGAGATATCAAACGACTCAGAAAAAATCAAAGGCAAAATATGAAACACTGTTGAAATATTCATTGAAACATTAGGGTCCAACTCAAGAAACATCAACATACACTAATTGATTTTTTCCTCATCTCCGGTGACTTTCTCCGGTAAATAATCGGCCGTCGCCACAACCGGCCGTACTCGCCGCTGCCGCGCCCGCCGCCACTGCGCCTGACGTCGCCAGTCGATGCTGCCGCCGATGTTCCTGCCGTCGCCGGTCGCTACCTCCACCGCTGCCGCAGCCGGCTGCGCCACGCCCGCCGCCACCACCGGCCGCTCCCGCTGTCATTGGGCGTCATCGCCGAACCAATCGCCAGCGGCAACCACCGTCACCGCCGCCCGCGCACGCCGTCGCCGGGCACCGTTGCCGCTCCAATCTCACGCGGTGAAACACATGAAACAGAAAGTGTGCCGGGGGTATAAAAGGGGAACGGACGGCTGCGATGCACGCGGAGCAGCGTCCGATGACACGCCCCGCGTCGGACGCCGCATAGTAACATTATCATAAAACATTGGTTAATCGCTATTTTAGAAGATCAAGTAATAATGGATTTGTTTTTCTTATGTGTATGCTTTTAACACTCTAATCACCTCCCTAGATTTGATATGAATCAGAAGTACAAAGAGACATCCGCTCCCAAAAGTACAATATAGGTTAGGATATACGGGATAAGCAATATGTTACGTGGCACTATCCACACTTGATTGTGAGTTTAAAGAGAAATATAAGTTAGGATACGAAAATGCCATGATTAAAACATAACGACCCGATTTCACCCACAACCGTATAGTACAAGTAGTGCCTTCGTTAAAGTAGCCTGGCGCATGGAGCCACAACCCGATTAACCACATTATGACATTGGTGCCCCGAACACATGTCCTCCACTGTATGTTTATTAGGGGTGATTCCTTGCATTCCCACGAGTTCTCCCCCTCAATCCCTTTATACCCTTAAAATTTGCTCGATCCCTTACATGGTTCTGAGTTTTCGGGCCTGTTCAGTTTATTATCATTTTTAACTATACCATCTTTTGGTATTGCCAAAATTTTAGCAAGTTACCAAATATTGGTAATTTTTAGAACTTTCTCCCCTCAGAATTTCTACCAAAATTTAGAAAGGTAACAAACTAAACAACACCATCACCATCTTGCCAAATTTTGGCATTACCAAAACTTGGAAAGTTTTTTTTGCCAGAAAGTGAACAATCCCTTCATCTCCATCCCCTCTATATACTTTCTGTTAGTTGACTGTTATTTGACCATTATTTTGATCAAAATTACTATATTGTCCTTATATTACATCTATGCTATTTACTCAATAACATAAATCTCGATGTGAAAAAGAAGTGAATTCATAATAAAATCAAAGAAAAATAATTATTTGACTATAATTTTAAAATTTAAATTTAAATTTTCAAATAAGTTTAAAAAATATTATAAAATGCACACAATAGACAAAAAAAAAAGTGAGAGATGGGAAGGGTAATAAATTTAACGGTCAACTCACGGTCAACTAATGGAACGTGTATAAAGGGGATGACGATGAAAAATCTAGGGTATGCAAGGGATTAGATAAATTTTAGAGGTAAAAAAAGGGATTGAGAGGAAATTCGTATGCATATATTGAATTTTCTCATGGTCATTATGTATAATGTCAGACATGTGAACCCCACTTAATCTGATCCCAACTTATTAGTGGCTGCTCATACATATGCATTACAAAGGAGGATCTCAATCCCAGTGCCCTCCTCGTGTTTGTTCTTGGGCCATTCAAGCTACTATGCGAGTGGGAGAAGAGGGTCTGAAAAGTGACTTTAGCCTACAGGACACACTTTCTCTCGAGACCATGTCACTCTGCAATGCCCTTATCTAAAGAGAACTAAACCTCGTCTCTCTAAACACAAATCTGCTTCTGCAACTGAATGCATACCTTTCCTGGAAAGCAATTCGGCCGCTTACCCTAGTCATCGCAAAGCAGCTGGTTAGTTACGTAGCATCCGGTTTAGTAACAAATACCAATGACTCAAATGAGGTATTGAGTAAGTGCGTGGTAGATTACACGAGCAGATTAAAAAGACGGGAGTGTTTAATTACGTTGACACGATTAGTGAGTGGCCTCCAGCATCCACTAAGTACGTATTACTGCATATCTGCACGAAAAGCTAGGCAGGAAGAACATTCCGATCGGTTGATCGATCAGCTGCATGCGTCGATATCTTGATCTCTTGCGCTCGCGGCTTCGGTTCTCTGTCTTTCAGCCTGTCATCCAATTTGATCGCAACCTAGGCTAGCCACTGGCTGGCTGCAGGTAGGCACAACAAGCAAAGATGAATTTGTACACCCACTAAAAAAATTTACAACATAAAAGATGCCATGTCCAGTGGTGGTGTATATACAGTGGGCAATGTCCTTTCTTCATGGTTGGGCTGAGCAGGGTTCCAATAACTGTTGGGAAAAGAACCAGTTTGGCCCGCAGAGATTATTGTGCCTAGAAAAAACCTTCTGAAAATAGATAAACTCCTTTTCCAAATCCACTATCCAATATATGTGATGTCAGGGGAAAAGGTGTTTTCAGTTTCAAGTGACAAATATGACTTTTTGTAAGTTTGGACAAACACACACAACACCTCCCGCACACAAAGATAAGACTGCATGTGCTTGTTAATTGTCCGAGGTACCAAAGATAACAACTTGTTGATACCAGCCTTTTTATTACCATGCTTGAATTGAAAAGGTTACAAATAGATAACACCATTTGTAATATGCGCGTCAATGGTAAATGACTCTAATCTTCCAAGGTTATCAAGAAAATTGACTCACAAACAGGTATTCCAAAACCAAGATTATCTTCATGGGAACAACCATAATTAGGGAGCTTAGCTTAGCTCTGACTCAGCCACTTTGGAGTCTTTGGGCATAGTTTGATCCAGTAATGAGCATGCCGTCCTTTTTGTTCTTGGCCGCGGCGGCCAGCCGGCGACGCAGCTCCTGACAAAGCAAAAGGAGATGGGCGTGCGTATCTTCCCAGCAATCCGATCCTCCTGCTGTGCGTGGCACATCATCATACATTCCACAACGCCTCTCCTGCGCCTCTGATGAGCTGATTCGGCCATGAATCAGACGCACTGCTTTCCCTTTCTCCATCTCTCTGCAGGTCAGGTCAATATCCAGGAGAATTTAAGGGAAAGTGAAATACGTACATACCGAAAGCCAACTTAGTGCCATGGTGCGCATGCAGCTAGTTTCATCCAAAAATCCAAAGCAGTGGGCTGATGAAGCCATCAGAGTTTAGTAGTTTATTAGTCAGCTATATCAATAGCCAAGTTGCCATCGTTTGTGCGATGCTCCCTGTAGAACGACAGTGTCTTCTCTCTTCTTTATGTAGCTGCTGCTTCAATGTATGGACATCACTATAACAACATCAACAACAACAGAAACTTTGGTTTGTTAATATATGCATGGAATGGTTTCAGTTGGTCGGCATTGTATATTTAGAAAGATTTGGAGGTAATGCTATTGCTAACATTCATTCCTTGCAAAAAGAAAAGGGTAATGCAAACCTTGTCACATGAGGCTAACAGAGAACCAAAACATATTCAATCGGTACCCAATGCTTACATGCAGAAGGTGATGTCATTTGTAGCAATGATTTGAGGCTTTTGATATGCTGCATTAAATAAATCTAACTGAGTACATTGATTCTTGCACATTCGAAGTTATTGGCCACTTCTATCGTGCATTCTGGGAAATCTGCATTTGCTTTGCCTTCACGAAAATGCCCCCTTTTGTTGGAAAGGAATAAAGGATTCATCCTTCTTTCCTGCATCTTATCCGAATCAGCTTATCTAAGCAGATAAGCTGTTTAAGTCATGAATATAAATGACTTATAAAATAGATGGCGTTTGATAATTTAACTGAAATCAGGTTTCTGTTATGTTTAGGTTCAGTAGGACGCACCACAGCACCAGTAATATCATGACACTTTAAATATGCAACCCAGCTGGTTTTTTTCTTTTATCTTTAAAAAAACAATAGTTCAATTGCAATAATGACTATAGCTGTTGTTGATATTATTTTGTTGGTAATTCACATTGTCTTACTGATTAGCCCGTTAGAGAAAAAATGAAGTAAAGCACCACTCCAAATTGTCTTGGCTCATTGCTTAAAAGAAGAAATATCTTGGCTTCTTTTACAACTAGTGATGTTTCTCATCTGGAGCTCAGAGTCAACCAGCACCGATGTTAATGCACTTTGCCAAAAAAAATTCTTCAAGAATCAGCTGATAGTGGAAACCATACTGCACAAACATAAAAAACCAAGTAATGTTTATAATATTTCATCTTTTTGAACAAAGTACTAGAACAATATATGGAAGAGAAGCTATCCACCAGTGCAGATTCCCAAGAAAATCATACAATGAGGTTTAGCCCGAGATGTCATCTAGGAGTACTATTCTTTGTATGTTCCATAGTTGTAATTATTAGTACTGTCTATAAGATGCCATCTTCATAATTAAGCACCAGCTCTGTATTAAAAAAAAAAATGGTATGAAGTTGCATGCGATCTCAGGCCATCATATCGTTGTTGTATTTTAGCTGAGAGAAATACAGTCTTCAAAAGGAAAAAGAGTACTACTGGCTGTAATATTCAGTTTTAAATTTAGGCATAGAGATTTCAGGGCAAAGTTTTTTCCCCAGGGCACTGAGGCCATCAGATGGGCGCAGTTTTTGTCGACAAAATCAAGTTCTACAGAATTGTAAGGAAATACCAAGGAGATTAATTATTTGAAAATTGAAAACATAAAGATATTCCAGGGGATTCATTACAATATAGATATAGAGCTTTTTAGGGAAAAGACCAATCAAACTACTAAAAAGTATCAAAACCTTCACAAATCTTGTCCCAGCTGAAATTGGCTAAGTATTTCCTCCGTTTCAGAATGCAAAACGTTTTGACTTTTTGCTTACAACGTTTGACCATTCGTCTTATTAAAAAAAATAAAAGTATCATACTTTATTATTAAAAGTACTTTAAGTATGACATATTATTTTTTGTATTTGCACAAAATTTTTGAATAAGACGAATGGTCAAATGTTGAAACCAAAAAGTCAAAACGTCTTACATTATGAAACGGAGTTAATAGCAAATAAGTCATTCAGATGTCAAGACTTTCACATGTGAAGTAGCTAATAAGTCATTCACATGTCGAGACTTTCAAGTGCCTTCAAGAAAAGCTGGGGGCTCTCCCCTACATGAAAAAAAAGGGCCATTCACATGTTCTGATCAAACGCGTATTAAACTAAATACTGATTTTGCCAGTTCACCTACTGCACTTAAAAGTTGGTTTTGCTGCAAACCGTGGAGCCTAAAAAAGGATGATAAATGATTGCTACTAACCATATCAAGCATTTCCCTAGAAATCAATCATGCCATGTCAACCAGACCCATAAAAGGTCTCATTATATGTGTCGATGCGTGTGCTCGATACGCGGGGATCCGGGGGACCCCTTTTTGGTTCAGCACAGGGGTGCGGAATGCCAAGGCCTGAGTTAAGGGGAAGAAGAAGGTGGGCACGAAGAAAAAATCCCGCTACGCACACAAGGCACAGAGATTTATACAGGTTCGGGCCGGTTCGGGCCGCCAGAGAAGCGTAATACACTACTCCTGTTCTTGCACTGTGTGGTGAATGAAGAATTACAAGGAGGAGTTCTCTCCCGGGTGGTGCTAGAGCTGGTGACTGAGGCAAGATCAGGATTTCTATGGTCCAACCGGGCCCTTTTTACGAAGGACCAAGGCCTCCTTTTATAGTTCAAGGGGATAACACAGTGGTCTTCTATTGTTTTTTCATGAGTGAGGGGTGTTCTCCCACTTGGAGCAGGCATGCCTGCCCTGTCTTGTCGCATGTGCTGTCATGCCTCCCTTCCCTGTTGCCACGTCGCGGTGATCGGCGAGGAAAACGGGCGAAGAGGTCACCGAAGGTTTGATGCTTAGGGATGTCATCCTACCCAACCAGTAGCGGGGCCCGCTTGTCAGCGTCCCACTGACTGGTCTAGGCAGAGAGTAGGAGAGTAGAGTACTCATGCCCCTCTGCCATGCAGCCGTCCGTCGCATTAAATGCGACGGAGACGGGACGGAGAGGCGTGCTGTCCCACGACGACAGCGCTGTTAGCGCACTGTCACCGATGGAAAACTTTGGTCGCCCACCCCTTTTCCCTCGAATCAAGAGAAAGGAGGTGAATAGGTGATGATGAGGGGCTGACAGCCGCGCCTCACATCGCTATTAATGCGACGGGCAGGCGTCTCCCCCTGCAGTCTTAAACACGGTGGTTTGAAGACAGCCCGCACCGCCTCTCCTCCCCTTCGGGTGGGTAGAGAGAGAGAAAAAGAGGGGTGCGGGGTGCATAGGGGGCTCAGGATCGACCCGGGCCTCTCGGTGTAAAACATATGGGGCTTTGGGATCTACCCGAAGTCCTTGGTGTAGGGGTTCGGCCTCCGGCGGCACACTGGGTCAACCCCTCCGGGTGGCCACATGGCTGCCTCGGGGCCTAATCCTTTGGCTCAAACCAAAGCCTCCAAGTCGCGTGCCGGACTTGGTCGTCGCGTGTACTGTAATGCACCCCCTCCGGGGTTTTTGTCACGCCCTCGGGTACCCCTATATCCATATCACCGACAATATGCTTCCCCCCTATCGTCTGGAAGTCGTTTGGCATAGTAATTGAGACACTGAATAGACTGGCCTATCTGCTTACCATCTTGTTCATAGCGATGGCCTACATGCTGACCATGCCTACAGCCTCCATAAGTTTCAGACAAACCTCGATCTACACACACCCACATCCTATATGCTTGCAAAAGCAATCACCAAACTCACAAGATCCGATCTTGCAGTGGCCATGTGTCCTTGCCAGCTAGGGGTCCATTGAGTTGGCTTTGGTGACACTGACAGTGACACTAAGCGTACATGCTTTAGCAAGTAGCCAAAATCCACAATGTTTTGCCATCTGAATAAGGTACATCAAATCGACAAATTCGTCCACACACCACCTTCCACCATGGTTGGAAATTTACGCAGTCTATGGAGACATCATTCTACTGTCATTCTAAAATCGTTCAAATCCAGTACAAAATAAAACAGGGCTTGTAAAACTAGGTCAATTAAAACAGGGTCTAAAACTAGATCAATTAATCATATACTAGTTCATAACATTGTTGTATTTTAGGTCGTAGAGAAGGCCGCAGAAATACAAGTAGCCAATTAGGTTAAAAAAAGACTAATCAAGTGACGAACTACAAAGGGTAGAAATTGATAGCCAATAGACAAAAGGGTGGCTATGATTTTCAATACCTGAGGAGCCACCAAGAAGAATCGGTGGACTGCGGCGGCGGCTTCTGCGGTTGCGCCTCCTGCATCGCCGGCAAGGCTGGGCTACGAGAGTTTCTCTCTCCGATCCGCATATGCACGGTAAATATGACATATTAGGAGGGTTTACCGGCAAAAACTCCCCAGTAGCGAACCGTGTGTAATGTGTGGGCCGTAGAGATTATTGGAGTTCTCCATGGGCCGGTCTGGGCCACCTCTTCCCCCAAAGCGAACGGTCAGCCCGGCCCACAAATCTCTCGCGATCTATCCGCAGCCGTCCGCGACCACATCACGATTCACGAGGGCCCACCTGGTCAGCTACCCACCACGCGAACCGCAAGTACCCATCGCCTCGTCATCCGGAGAGAAAAAAGCTCCCACTTTCCAGTCTCCCGCCGCCGCCGCCGCCGCCGCCGCCGCCTCTCAAACACCAACTCCGACGACTGCCAATCCCGGAGCCCTCGACGATGGCGACGGCGGCGACGGCATCGGCGACTGCAGCCACCCGATTCACGCGGCTGGCGGGGGCGGGGCTCCGCCGCGCCGCGCGCCTCCCCACCGCGGTGCGGTACCAGCGGCGGGTGGTCGCCACCACCACCACCGCGCTCCTCAGGCCCGTCGAGCTCCGGCCCAAGGAGCAGGGCGTCCCCGAGACGCTCGACTACCGCGTGTTCCTCGTCGACGGCGGGGGCCGCAAGGTGTCGCCGTGGCACGACGTGCCGCTGCGTGCTGGCGACGGGGTGTTCCACTTCGTCGTGGAGATCCCCAAGGAGAGCAGCGCCAAGATGGAGGTCGCGACCGATGAGTCGTTCACGCCCATCAAGCAGGACACCAAGAAGGGAAACCTCCGATACTATCCGTAAGGGCTCCTAAAATCTTACCCCGAGGAAATTTGGTTTCTGAATGTCTCGTTTATGTTCGTTTCTTCCGAAGATATCGTGTCTTTCGTATTGAAATTGGACGAATGACTTGCAAATTGAGGATATATTTGCCGCTTAATTAACTGGGAAATGCCTTCTGGTCTTCGTCAACAAGAGAATGCCATGATTAGTTTTGTGCGTATTTGAGAATGGTAGAGATCATTGACGTTGTTGTGTCGTGATAAGTTCTGTTTCTTCAATCCTGTATTGTTGTTTAGGCGTCTTTTTTTGTTTATGAGTTTAGTAAATTGTCCCCTCATAATTTTTGTAAGATTTGGTTGGCCTACTTCTTCGGACAGCTTAAAGAACTTAGTAAATTAGTATATTCCCAGAGTTTAATAGTAGTTTGTTCCAATGACTGAAATTGATATAATGGTCTCTAAGGATAGAATGGCAACTCTCTTCATACCAGAAATTCATGCTTTGCGATTTTGTGGTCAATTGGGGAATAATGTAATAGGAGGTTGTATATTTGTGTGGTGCACTTTTGTGGGACCTTCAGTGCGAAAAGGATGTGCTGCTTGATTTTGTCAATATCAGACTGTAGCTGCCGCCACCATATGCACTTTTGAGATTCCTTCAAGATTTCTTTCATCCTCTCATGTTTGGCGGTGGAATCACTTAAGGTCTTGTGGCTCCTTATAGTTACGTGACCCTTGTGGGGATACACTCTTCAGTCTGATTTACAGTTAACTGTGATGCTAACTGAATTAGCTGAATTTCGCATACAATTTTGCATAGTTATATTAAAGCTTAACTGAAAGTACAATTATGTTTGATGTATAATTGTTGCTTCTATATTTATGTCAATCAATCTACACTATTATAATTTGGACCCACCCTGATAAACCACATAGATCTTACTCTTTGTACTTGATAAATGTGGTAATTTCTGATATTTTGGAGTGAATTTGGCTCTCTTTTTAGCCTTCTCTTTATCATATACTAGTAATAGATTTAGCAGTTCTGCTCTTGTCACCAAAACTGTGGTATAAGAAGGTTTGAATTGTGTCAACTTTAAAGTTCAACCTTGCAGTCACGGTTTGGAGGTGATTTTACTTGATCAAAACAATGTTAGGCTGTTGTATAATTTCCAGTTCAGGCCTTTTGAGAAGGATCAGCACATAGTTTGTTTGTTTTTTCCCTTGTAGCTGGTCAACCTTGCAGTGTGAAACTTGCTTGTTGGCAAGCAATTGATTTGACATTGTTACCAGCCTTGTTGATGAACGCTGACCATGCTTATCTTGCTGAACCAGTTTATGAACTTTCGGCATGCCTCACTCTGAAATTATCTGGTATATCAGGTACAACATTAATTGGAATTACGGACTATTCCCCCAAACATGGGAGGACCCAACTTTTGCAAACACCGATGTTGAAGGAGCACTTGGGGACAATGATCCTGGTAATAAACATTTTGGTGCTGTTGTGTTCGATAGACATGGTTTGTATCTTCTTCAGCCACTCTAACCAATACTGCTGATGGCCTTCATTTCCAGTTGATGTTGTTGAGATTGGTGAAAGACGTGCTAATGTCGGGGAAGTTCTTAAGGTGAAACCATTGGCAGCTTTAGCGATGATTGACGAGGGGGAGCTTGACTGGAAAATTGTGGCCATTTCTTTGGATGATCCTAAAGCATCTCTTGTGAATGATGTGGATGATGTTGAGAAGCATTTTCCGGTATGACTGCCTTCTCCCTTAATACTTTTATTTTTGTTTATCCTTGTTCTCCACTAGTTGGTATTCTCTCTCTCTCTCTCTCTCTCTCTCTCTCTCTCTCTGATATAAAGTAGGATTTTTTTTACCATACGATGACTAATGTTTTCTGTTTTAAATTCTGTCCTTAGCTAGGGATTTTCTTAAAAAGGCAAATCATATTTTTAGCAAGTATAATTTTGAATCATGACTGGTTCATGACATCAGAGAATGGCAGACATGTTCCTCTTCTCCTAGATTCCTAGTCGCCTTACACATTCTTTTCTGTAAGGCCTGGTACCATTGTTAAAAACATGGAGTTGGAAATATCATCGTGTGTGTATGTGTGTGTCATTGACATGTGGGTCCAGGCCCCACATGTCATTCTCACAAACAATGGTTTTTTGCAACTCACGTATCTCTACAATAGTATTTTCCAAATTCTTCTGTTACTAGTACATTGCCCTGAAGCTTTTTTCGCTGTGGTTGTTAGGTTCTTTTTTTAGGTTGGAAGTATCTAATATTAAGTTTTGCAATTCAAATCTATTGCACATGCAGGATTAGAAAATGTTGCTAATGCAGTTAACTTCCATCCCCTCTTTATTTTACAATGGCTTTGACCAACGTTTTACTTACCTATTCAGGGAACATTAACTGCTATCAGAGACTGGTTCAGAGACTACAAGATACCAGACGGTAAGCCTGCAAACAGATTTGGTCTGGGCAACAAACCCACAAGCAAGGTAAGCCCGGGTCTTCGTCAGTTATCCTGAAACATATAGGATACTTCTCCGTTCTGATTGTATACTTGTCTCTCTTCTAGGAATATGCCCTGAAGGTCATACAAGAAACCAACGAATCGTGGGAGAAATTGGTGAAAAGGAATATCCCTGCTGGCGAGCTCTCACTAGCATAATCTTATTTTTATAAGAAACTATCGGATTCATTTGGTCATGAACCTAAGCATGTTGTTTTTGTAAGCTATAAGCTATAAGTTGGTCATGTACCTAACCATAATCTTCCGAACTCGTTTGTGACCTGTCTGTAACAGGAACAGTCTCGTGGAGTGAATAAGGCTTTCTCAGCAATTTTTTTTTAGAAGCAAATATATCCTGGCGAAGTATCTTATTGGCAATAAATTAGTGGTGTGGAATAATTTGTTACCACGAAGCTCTAACTTAGAAATAGAGAGTTTTTGGTGAAGTCACATTATCTAGCGTTAGTACATTCTGATGTGTCTAATATCAACAAGGTACTTTGAAAATTAAAGTTGTCACTTAAAGTCAAAATTTTTCTATGGTACTTACGCCGTGAGGTAATCTTGACAAGAGATAACCTAGCAAAAAGAAATTGGAATGCAGTAAAACTTGTTGCTTTTGTCATAAAGATGAATCAATTTTTCTTTTTTTTTAATATCGTTTTGCTATGTCTATATGGGCTGTCATTCAGGGTGCTTTATGCTTATCTTTGCTCATATCATATGTTTGGGAATTGGTTACGAGGCTTTGGAAAAGAACTGAAATCGCTTATCCTGTTTGGAGCAGCGATTACCGTTTGGTCGCTTTGGCTATGCAGGAATGATATAGCGTTTGACAAAAAGTTAATATCTTCTCCGTTACAGGTTATTTTTAAAACTATCCATTGACTACGTATTTGAGCTATCTTCAAAAGCTTGGTTCACGGGATACAGTTACAACGACATGTCAGTGTTTGGAACGGGTGGCCATGAAGTTTTTTTTACTCGGGAACATGGGTGACAGTCTAAATTGAGGATTTTTCTTAGCTAGGCTCTATCTACTATTTTTATTTATTAAAACTTTGTTTGTGTTGGTATGTTTTGGATGTGTGCATCCTAGCTATGCAGAGGCCGGGAGTGATTTTAGTCGGTTGTATCACCTTGAAGAAGCAAAATTAATGTTATTATGCAGCAGGTATGTTTGGAGCAAGTTTTGCAAAGTGAAAGAGCCGTTAAGAAGTAAGCAAATATAGTTCCCAACATTGTAGTCGCTAAGCAAGAAAAGCAAATTGTTTTTACAACACCATGTAGTAACAGATAACTGGAAATCTGAAATGTTGGACCCTTACACTTGAAAATGCAGTTATATCACGGATACATAAGTTAGAAGACGATTTACAAACAGGTTAAACCACTAAATCATTTTCACATCTAATCTGATAAGAGAATGGCAAAGTAACAGCTATGATCCTAGATTATTTGATACAGCCGTAAATGAGCTCCGTTTGATTCTTGGCCTTGTCAATCAGCAACCGAGTACAGTGGTTCAATCAGCCTATAGAAAGGCATGGCATATATATGTACCCAGCCCCAGCTCAAGCCCACTCATCAGCTTATACCTGCAAAACGGACGTTAATTAGTGGTAGCTCTGTTTGTGAACAATGTGTGCAGACAAGGTAAATTGAGATCCTAAGAGCTCGATTAAGTTTTTTTTTATCAGATCCTTTTTAACAGTAGTTTACCAAACATATATGACAGCCAGTAACCTGCACTGAGCTGTTGAGCTCAACAAATTTACATACCAACAAAAGGTATTTAGAAGAAATTCATAAACAGGACATGTTTACAACAAAATTTTGTCAAAAATGTGGATATAACCAGATATAACGCTTTGCACTTCCATAACATAATCAAAGCTGATAAGATCATTCATAGAGGTGGACAGTAAGACAGGCAAAAACAATAACCAGTTCTCTTAAAACAACTAAGATAGTGCTCTCCAAGAGACGAAATAGGATTATAGGAATCAACTTTTACAATAGTGTCAAACCAATCGTCCAGCTGCATGCCCATAAAAGATGAAGTATCCACGCACAAAAACTATCAAGGGATGAGAAAAGCTATATCCTACCCAACTGGCAGGTTGGTGCTTAGCACTGAAAAATTCTTTTTAGCGCACCCTTTTGTGTACTACTAACTAGCATATGGCCTTCCTCATCTCAAGATAGATCACTTCAATTATTTATCTATCTGCGTCATCAATCCCAAGTATAATGTTTTGGATATTTGCTTGGAGTAAATTTCGTGATATCTCTGTTATCTTTTGGTGACAGAGACTGTAAAGCATTGAACAAGTGTCTTACCCAAGCAGAATTCAAATTCTACATCTGCCACACCATAGAAATATTACTGTCGACAGCTTAATCAATATTTTTTCATGTTATAACAGAGGATTGGCATGGTCGATTTCTGGCTTTCCTCAAGGTTGATGGAAAGAGTAAGTACAAAACATAAAATTCTCTGGGCTCCACACACCATAGAAACCAAAAATCAAGCTGGTATTACTTGCTTCCTGATGATAACACATTACTTGCAACATACTGCAGGGGAGTATGATTGCTGAATATTTCAAACTGTGGTGTGTTGATGAAATAACAAATACTTTGCTACTTTGTCAATAGATACAGACCACACCATGATTTCTGACAAAATATGCTCACAGTCAGCAAGAACAATCAGTTGAACCAACACTGAAATTACCGAATGAGCAACTCATAACCTAACTTACAGCAAGAAGTTAGATTACGGAACGAAATAGCAGAGTTTAGATGATTTTAAATTACTCATATGCAGAGAGAGAGCCATACCCAAGCTAAGGCCCGAGGCCCTTAATGGCGTCCATGAGCAAGGCGTAGACCTCCTTAGCCAGATCATGGCGCCGCATCTGCGTTTGAATCTCAGAATCAAGCTGCCGCCTCCACTTGCTCTCGATGAATCTCGCCTCGCCTGTCCCTAGCAGTGATAGACCCTTCTCCAGCGCCACCCCAGACAGAGTTCGTCCATCGGTCTTCCAGTACTCATCGAGCATCTCCGTCAGCACCGGCAACATGGCGGCGGCGTCGGGAACAGAGCGCGGCTGGTCTGATGCGGCGGCGGCGGCCGCGGCGGCGTCCGGGACAGCACGCGGCTGCTCGGCGGCGGCCACGGCGGCCGCGGCAAGGGGCTCGAGGTCGGCGCCCCAAACGCTGGCGCAGAGATCGCGCACGCGGCGCTCGTGCGGGCCAGCGGCCGCGCCAGGCGCCGCGTGCAGGTACTTGCCCTTGATCCGCTTCAGCTTGTAGTACACCTTGGCCTGGTCGATGTGGGGCGAGAGGGAGCCCCTGATGGAGTCGTAGAGCGCGGCCATGTCCGGGAACCGCGGGACGCGGCCGGTGCGCGCGCGGAAGGCCGCGGCGCCGTCCAGGAGCGCGACCACGTCGGCGTCGCTCCAGAGCTGCTTCTGAACGCCGCCGCCGCCGCCGGGTGCGGGGGCGGGCGCGGTCACCGCGGTCGCCGCGGTGGCGGGGTCCGCGAACGCGCTCCGCTGCCGGCGCTTGCGCTCGCGCTCGCGGTTGCGAGAGGACGAGGTTGCGGCGACGGCGACGGCGACGGCGGCGGGGAGCGGGCTAGGGTTGGGGACCGGGTGGCCCGCGTGGGGCTTGGGGCGAGACGAGCGCTTCTTCGAGGACCTGGGAGGGGATGGCGCGGTGGGCGCCGGTGTCGCGTCCATGGCGCTCAGGGACGGCCGCTTCGATGGCATCCGCTCGGCGCGGCGCGGCACGGCGTGGCGAGGCGAGGGTGGGTGCGCTCTGTGGGAGATTGGGCTTGGGGAAATTTGGAATGCTCGGTGCCTCGATCTGCCTGCCACTGTGGACTCGCCCTGTATACGGAAGGACGCCGCCGGATGGGTGGGTTCGGTTCTGGCCTCTGGGAGTCTGGGGCGTTTAGCGTGCGTCAGTCGTCGTCCGGTTTGGCCGTGGACGTCGTTTCTGGTGTCTGGACTCGGGTGAGGTCGATGATCTGAAAATGTGATCTTCATCTGCACAGTACAGTATGTTCAGAGACCATTGTGTTACTGTATCATTCTGAAAAAAATCGTGTCGACAGCAATTCTGTTTGGGCTGATTTCTTCTGCGTCCTCCTGTAATGGTCCTTATGTTTCACCATTTTTCATGAGGACATCAAATGTATAGAAAAGTTTGAATACAAGCATAAGGTTGTAAATCTGGCATATATACATGATCTTTATGTTCCTCGACATTCATACTGTTCTTAGAAGGTTTGACAGCTGGACTTTTAATTTACTCCAGATTATAGTATCATGTAAATCAGTAGGTAAAATAGGAAAAATGCGTGAATTGGGATGGGTTGAGACCAGGCTATCCTATTTGTGTTAGTATGGTGAAATTTAATGGGCGCTTTATTTAATAGGGCTTATGCTATGATATTAGCGGATTAACTTTGATCCATTCTTAAGGATGTGTTCATATTGTAGTAGCATTGCCAGTTTGCCACGTTTATATAATATAATTGTGTAACATAAAAATTATCTTGTTGTATGTCATCTCACGCATCGGAGCCCAATTGAACATGGTAGATAAAACACCATATTATATAAATTATAACTTGTGTGTAACTGGGACAAATCCCCTACATCTATTTGATAGACATAATATGTCCTAACTTATATAGGCTTTAGCCTTTTCTCTCCGAGTGCGAGATATTTGCCCATGCTCCACTATGCTATGATCATCTCCTTAATGACTATAAAAAGGTAAAACAACACGAATGTCGAAATATTCGAGATAATTTCTTATACGACATCGAAAGTTTACTGGTTTCGTTGGATACCATAAAAATGTCCATTTTCTTGTATGCCATTGCTTCAATTTTTTTCACCCCTAAAATGCCATCCCTGTCACAATGTTGTTAGGCTGCTCCTTACTTGCACAAAAACATACCCAGTTGCCCTTCTACTTCTTCCCATCTTCCATATTTGTCTCCTTTCACATAATAATACTAGGTTACTAGCCAGAAGGTGTACTTATTGGACACCCTTCTCAATTTCTCCGTCACCATGCTGCCGAAAGCCACATCTTCTTCATCACCAATCCCCATCTACTCATCCACCATCGGCACCCCAATCTCCTCTCCTAAGGCTGCAAGTTGGGTAGGTTGCGCTGTCCATCCCATGTCCGCATTTTCTGCTTGGGCGAAGATGAGAGAGTTTAAACAACACTATTCTCACAAATCAAATGCCGTTGGAGCAAAGAGATCAATCTGGCTCATTTGGCCATGTCCCAATTAGCCCTATTGACACATATAGCCTTTTAACAAAGATTGTGGATATGAGTGAAGATGCGAGAACCGACTTGTCAAGATCGGAGAGATGTGAATGGAGTGACAGGGGCAGTTTCGCCATTTGTCCAACAATAATAGTTTACCTCTTCATCCTAATGATGACAAGATGACGTGATGGCAGGGAGAGGAAAGGAAAAATCATGCTGTGGCAATAAGAAAATAACCAATTTTCGATGGCATATAAGGAAATCGTTGATCTTTTGATGGTTCTCTCAGTATATTTATCGGTGAGTAAATCTAGCATGAAAAGTATTGGAATTGTGGGACGATGCATGTGTAATATGGTCATGTGCGGGAACCAAAATGGAATGAAAAACTACATGAATGATATTAGAGCTTGCCTCATAATCTTATATAGAGCGATGACAAAATTTTGCAATAAACACATACAACATGTTTGGTTTTATCTCGGACATTGCCTATTAAAAAGATAACTGGCCCATTCTGTTTTTAGCGTTTTGTCAACCTAACCATATCCAAAAAGAAACTAGAGTACAAACTGAGCGTTACTAAGATAACGATATATTAATACCTTCCTAATTGATCTTTAGATATCCATTATCCGTTAAACCGTTAACTTTTTAAAAATTCGTTACTAATATTTTTTTCGCCGCCTTTAAACTAAAACATTACCTCCACGTTATAACATAAATTTTTATTTTACTTGCACACCACTCAAATTCAATTTCGAAGCTACCTCACGTTATTGTTAGCGTGAACAGGACGGTGAGTAAAGGTGCCTGTCAGTATAACAAACCCAACCAGACACAGCACCAGAATGCCAGTAGATGCCGCGTACTGCGTGCATCCCGTGTCCTAACGCCGAACCCGCCTCTGTCCGAGCCAGCCCCCTCCCATCGGATCCGAAACTGGCGAAAAAATCGGGCCGGAAAAGAGCCAGTCGGTCGAAGGAAGAACACACGCCAAAGGGAGGAGGCTTCACTCTCTCGCTCCAAACGAAACCCTAGCCCTAGACCTACCCTAGGTCCCCCTAGCCCTAGCTTCATCCGCTCGTCCCCGCCCGCCGCCATCGCCCTCCCCTCCTCCTCGCCGGAGTCCCCCTACCTCCCCGACTCCGCCGTGCTCCCCGAGGGCCTCGGCGGCGATGCTCCCCTGCCCGACCGAGGCTTTATGAGCGGTGGGGAAATGGCCCGCGCCGAGGGCTTGCCGGAGGGGGCCGCCCCTGGCGTCGGGGTCGACCTGTACGCGCAGGCGAGGAAGGCCCTGTCGCTGCGGACGCCGTTCGAGGGGGAGGGGCCGGCGCCTAGGGTCCCGACGCTGCCCGCGCGGCTGGTGAACTGGTCGGGGCCGAGCGACGCGCGGAAGAAGCATAAGAAGATCCAGCCTGAGGATTTGGCTGATGTGGAGCACCCGCCGCAGCCGGCCACGGAGCCCTCTGCGAAGGCGGGCGCGTGGGAGCATTTCGAGGCGTATTTCCGGCCGGTGAATTTGGATGATATTGATATGTTAATGCCGAAGTTTCCGTTTCGCTATGGCGAGCTCGATTCATGTATTCTCATACCATTTGTGGGTAGTCGCAAGGAATTGGATGTGGGGAGTTGCAAGGAATTGGATCAATTGATGGACACATCTGAGACGTTTGATGTGGCTGTGGCTGAAACAAGCTCGTACTTGGGTTTGGGCGGTGAAGAAAGGGTCAGTAACAAAGAGCATAGTGAGCGAAGTGAGCAAAGTGTGGAGCAAGGGATACATGAGGTGGTTGTGCGACAGTTTGTTAGTAACAAGGAGCGCAGTGAGCAGAGTGTAGAGCAGGGCATACATGAGGTGGTTGTGCAACAGGAGAACTGGCCATTGGAAGTGGAGCAAACTACTGGCAGTGCTGGCATTGTGTCACCAGAATGTGAAAATGAGGGACAATCGTCACTGAATTGGTTGCTAGGAGCAAAGGAACGGTTCGTGCTCACTTCAGAGCGGCCCAACAAGAAGAGGAAACTCTTAGGTGTGGATGCGGGGCTCGAGCAGCTTGTGCTGCTTCCGCCCCCGGGAGGCGAGGCTAGTTCTATATGTGATGTTTGTTGTTTGGGAGACAGTGGTGCAGTGTCCAATAGGATGCTCAACTGTGACAGCTGCAAGGTACGTGTGCACCAGAAGTGTTATGGTTTGCATTTTGTGCCTGATGGCCAGTGGTTGTGCACTTGGTGTAAGGATTTGGAGTCGGCAGTGCAGTTATTGAAGAAAGATGCGGACGGCACCTCGTCAATGCCTTGTGTTCTATGCCCAAAGGAGAAAGGCTCTCTAAAACCTGTCAAAGGGGAGACCACTCAAACAATCCATGGAGGGAACCCAAAATTTGCGCACTTGTTTTGTAGCCTTTGGACACCAGGAGCTCTTGTGGAAGACATGGAATCAATGGAACCTGTTACTAATGTTGGAAGTGTCCAGGAGAATCAGAGGAAAGTGGTGTGCAGCATTTGCAAGGTTAAGCATGGCGTATGTGTTCGATGTAGTCATGGTATGTATTTTATCCCTATCTTTACAATTTGAGCTAAATGAATTGCATATATACCTTTAAGTTGTTTATGCTAAATGTTTTGCAGAAATTTTGCTTTGCATGCGTTCATTTTGTATCACCAGTTCACCACATAGAATTTACGTGCACCGCATTTCTGTGTTAGTCTTGAGTTTCTTATACCGAGTAATCTTTATTGCTTAAAATCTTCCTTTCCTCAATGTGGGCCTTCAAGTTTCACTTTTAAATTAGAAGATGTGCAACATCTTTACTGGTCTATTCAATGAAAAACACAAATACTATCACGTTGACCTGAGCAGGTAATTATATATCTAGGAGATTTTGTGCAAGGATGAGCAACGCGACTGAACATGCCATCTATCTCTTTTCGTTGATAACTTTCCTCATGAAGCATCCCTCTTCTGAATGGATGGTTTCAGTAACAACTCATTAGCATCAACAAGGGAGTGGTGGACCCATTGTAGTTTGTGGCAGAACTAGGGATGCATGACTCCACTATACAATAATGGAATTAGTACTGGCGAAGATATTTGCTAGGTTTGGCATGCGAGAATTTGGTTGATTTGTACTTCGTCATGCAATACATGATAAGTTTACACCAATGTTACCGTTCCTGGCTTTATCTAAATATTTTTAATATATACAGTATGGGAAATGCGAATACAGATGTTCCATTTTAATTTTTTACATACAAGATTTTCTTCTAACTAAATTCTAGATGCAACAACATATCAAAATGATTTCCAAGTTCTAGTCCAACCAGTTATTGTGCTGCTGTTAATGATAGATAACTGCATGTTAATTGGTTATACTTATTCCGCTGCATAAATTTCTTACAATTAAAAACTCAGCCAACTGTGGGGACCATGCGCATTTCGTTGAGCTTATCTGGCTGGTATGATTTACTTAAGAACTGCCCAGTTTAATAAAAATTTTACTCATTCAAGGCGGGATAATTGCTTGAATGATACAACAGTGTATGCCAGATTGGCTGAGGCTTTAGTCTGTTATTACTTCCTTTTTGGACTGCCAGACGGGTCTGGTTCTAATAAGTGTGGTTGACATTGTGTATTTTTTGCAAACCGCTACAGAAAACCATAAATTTCCTCAATGTCTGTGGGCCTCCACAGTACCCAATTTTTAGAGAAAATTAGGAAAGTACTAGCGTAAAGATATGCCAATTGCAAAATACCATCTCATGTGAGAATGGTAAATAGGGACACGGACCCATATATCATTGACACATATGATGATCTTTTCCAATTCCATGATTTTGGCGATGTTGCCAAGCATTTGACCTTTTTTAAGTGAAAATTTGCAGCATACATAAGACATTTTTAATAAAATCTTCACATTTAGTTGACTTTTGGCATATCCGCAAACTTCAACACTGCCAAGAACATTGGAGTAGATGATACTGAGAAACCCCCAGGTTATAAATTTCACACATACAAGTCTGAAATTACGTATTTTATGAGATTATTAGGTACATATGAGTTGATATATTGAGCTCTCACATATTCTTTTAAATATTGCAAGGTAGCTGTGAAGATGGAGTAAGAAGTGAATTATATTATATATTATACTATATGACATTATTTAGGATAGAGACTTGATATGTTTTGAGTTATCTTTGATATTTTTCCTCAGTTTTGGTTGCTCTTCAAACAATCATCACTTTTTTTAAAAAAAAAAAATCTTTAAATAGTCATCCATGTGTTCATCAGGAACATGCCGGGCCGCTTTTCATCCAATATGCGCACGAGAGTCCAAGCATCAAATGGAGATATGGGGAAAATTTGGGCATCCTAAAGTGAGACCATTTTCTTTACTTGGTTGCCGTTAGCCTTATTTAGGTCGTTGCTCAATTTTTTGTTTGTTTTCGTTGCAGGTTGAGCTGAGAGCATTTTGCTCAAAGCATTCAGCTATTGGATGTACCAATTCTGTAGAGAGAAGTGCATCTCAACAGAGTCCTACAGAAGTGAGGGCAAATGATGCAAGCCTTATCACCGGAAAGATACCGAAGCTAAGATTCACGCGCAAGAACAAGGATAAATCTATGAACTGTAAAACCACTAGCCTTAGTTCTAGTAACCTTATAAAAGTAGATACCGTAGAGCAAACCTCTTTACCCCACACTGTTAGAAGTTCAGATTCTCTAGCAACCCAAGGGATGGAAGTGGAAACTGACAACCTCTTAGTTGGTGGGAATCTAATGAGCAACTCTGCTGATATTGCTGTTGTTCTTAGAAAGGTAATTTCTCTGGCAAAGCTCTGTTAGGACTGAGATATCTACTACTTAACCTGTGTTAAGGAAAGAAACATTAACTGTACTGTATCTTCAGCTAATTGATCAAGGAAAGGTTAGCGTTGGTGATATAGCATCTGAAGTGGGCATTTCTTCAGAATCTTTAGAAGCTGCTCTTGTGGTACACTCAATATATGTTTACTATGTCAAAATTGTTTGCATGCCACTTTGCCAGTTTTAAGAGGAAATAAATTACTTCGTTAATAATCTGTTTGTCAGGGTGAAACTACCACTTTTTCCCATGGCTTGAAGCTTAAAATTATCAAGTGGCTCCAAAATTCTGCACATATACCAGTTGCTCAAGCAAATACTTCTAAAGGGGGCTCGATAGTGGTGCATGATAGTAAACCAGGCTGGATTGAGGATACAGATAGTGGCAATATGAAGAGTTCATTTGTTCCGGATGGCAAGAAAGGAACAGCAGTTGACTTCTCAGATTCTGCTGTGATGAAATCCCCATCAACTAGATCTAAAGATAATAGCAAGATTATGGGGGATATCAAATCAATATGTGCAACCGGAGTAACTCTTTTGCAGAACGGAATCAAGAAGATGGCTGAAACAGGCACTGATCATGACTGTTCTCTCGCTGAAGATTGTGCCAAAGAATACACCCAAAATTTTTGTCCTGTTGGAGGCAAAGATACTCCAAAGGAAGAGCATGAAGAATTGGTAAGATTTACTACTTTTAATGATTCTATAAAAATGTTGTTTGTTCTTGTTTACACCTGGTTGGCTGGTTCCGTCCCTGAATAATTGGCACAGACCTTAATCCTTTCTAGAATAGAATAACAAGAGAAGATTGTTCTGCCCATCTATCTAGAGAATGAAAAGGAACCAATCATTGAAAGTTAGCAAGTAGAGTTCACCTTCGTAGCTAGTGTTGCATGTCTACTTTCCTGCCAGCTGTATGTTGAGATCATAACATAGTTTGATCATTCATGCAAATGATAGTTGGTTGGTCCCTAAATGCGGCAACAATTTACCACTTCTCCAGGTGATCTCTCTGCACGTTACGCGTATGTGTGTCTCTGCATGTGTGCACGTGCACAGGTGTATGTGTTGTTGTAATTCGACCATTCATGCAATTGATGGTTGGTCCATGAATGTAGAAACAAGTTCCCCAATTGGTCTCTCTGTGTATGCATGTGTGTATATGTACGTGTCTCTGTCATTTATACTGGGTGCGCATCAATTTCTCTGTGTGTATTGCCTTCTTAATTTCTGTCTCTAAGTGTTCAACTAAAGAAATTTTATAATAGCAAACCAGTAACTTTATCATTATTTTATCATCTTAAACTAATATTTTTCTCATGAATGCGATCTGATTCCGATCCTCATGACAGATACCAAACAGCATCTCTGGCAATACACAGCTTGGAATTTCCATGGAGATACCCAACCAAAATAAAGGTAAAAAATTTGCTGAAGTATGATAACTGCCTTTTAATCTCTGTGATTTGGTCCATTTTCTGGAATGTAAGCACATTTTGATTGTTTGATGTGCTACATTATTTCTGGACTGCTTTTATTAATAATGTAGTGCCTAAGAACTTTGTTAGTTTTCTTAGCTAGTTAGCTTGCTTGGAGTCTTTATATGTTGATGGTTGTAAATTTGCAAGTGTTCATTTTCCACTTTTTTATATGTTTTATTGTTAATCATATACCCCCCCCCCCGGTGTTCCATATTATAAGGGATTTTAACTTTCTGCTTGTAACATTTAACCATTCGTCTTATTAATTTTTTTTGAAAGTATTATTTATTTTGTTTGTGATTATTTTATTATCAAAAGTATTTTACGCATGGCTTATTATTCTTCATATTTGCAATAAATTTTTGATTAAGACGAATGGTCAAATGTTACGAGTAAATAGGCACAGTCCCTTATACTACGGGGCGGAGGGAGTAATATATTTCTACTCCAGTGGTTAGTCAAGTTTCAAGATATTGCTACTCTACATCTATTTGTTTTATCTCAGGCATTTAAGAGCTGTAGCGTATGCCTTGTCAGTTTCTTCTGTTTAAGTTCCATTTTACGGGCATTTAAGGCTTATATGAATTTATGATGTCTTCTCAATTTCATCTCACTTAGATAAGACAGTTTTTTTTCCCGCAAGCTATTACTGCAATGCTATCTGGCAACTCATTTGCCCTTTTTGATTTCAAGAGAAATAACTACAAAATTCTAAATTCTTTAGTTCTTAAATATGTTATTACAGTTACATCTCCTGGAAAGATTCGAGATAACTTGACTGAGGCTGAACCTGGCATGGAGCGGGAGGGTATATCTTCATTGAATCAATGTTTTTCTTTGGGTGATAATGTGAAACATGGGTTGAATTCTGTTGAAAATGGTGTTGGGAATAACCATGATTTCAATACAGATCACATGCCTGGACAGCCTTTTTCCAAGTAAGATGAAAGAAATTTCAACCAAACGAATTTTAGTTTTTTTTTTGTATGGGTTTACACTTTTACTCATCTGCTTCGTTTAATCTGATCTTCCTCCTTTTTTTTTTCTCCATGCCCTCTGGAAGTTGTTCTCAAGTCTTTACCACTGTTTTGCTATATGCAGTTTTGATGATTCACATTATTATATCCATCCATTCATCAAGGAAAAGATGGGTCAGCTTTGGGACAATACTTTCAAGCAGAATAGGCTGGCACCATGTCACTGTGGTAAAGTTTTAAGAGTTTATCCCAGCTATTTACTAAATGTCTATTTGTTATACAAATTACACCTTAAACGGTATATTTTCTATGAGTATGTCGTGACAAAACAAAACCTATTTTCTTTTGCCATGTATTACTAGAAGATCCATTATGTTCTCCTGGTGAGAAAAATCCTGTGGATTCTTTGATAAAACTTACAGAAACAACGTCTGTGATGGATCAAGTTTCAGAAGCAAAATCCTTGGATATCCTTGAGCACTCACCTGATGATGAAGTAGAAGGAGAACTGGTGTACTTGCAAGCCAGGTTACTTGACACTGCTGCCGTTCTGAAAGATAGATATGGTAAGATTCTCTGATAGTTTGTTCATTGTATTCTTTATACTTCTGGCAATGAGTTTGTGGAGAAAACCAAACCTTCCTGTTTCCTCTGTTTCTTGTTCTACACTATTGGCCTTTTGCTTTAACAGTATACATAAATGTCTATATAATTAAGTAATTGTTTCTTCACATTTCTGATTCACTTTCTTCCATGCAGAAGATTTGATAGGAAAAGTTGTCCAGAATCTCTCTCGCGAGTTGGATGCTTTCAGTAAGAGAAAATGGGATTTCATCTTCGTCAATCAGTTTCTCCGAGATGTTAGAGAAGCTAAGAAACGTGGGAGAAAAGAGAAGAGAAATAAAGAAGCCCAGGCTATTCTGGCTGCAGCTGCAGCAGCTGTTGCGGCCTCCTCACGCAACTCAACTGTGAGAAAAGATGCCACTGATGATACAGTATCTGCTAATCAACAGGTTTATTGATGTACTTCAATTGGTTGATCAACAAATTAGTATTCTTGCACAGGCTACGTTTCTTATTTCCTTTGTACTGCAGAGTTCTCCAAAGTTTAGCGCTGGACCACCAAGAGCTGGCCAGCGGACTTCTTCACTGTTACGACTCAAGGATTTGTCAAAGCCATCCAACAACAAAGTTTCCCAAGATACTAGCTGCAGCATGTTCCATATGCCGATTTGTTCCAAAGAAAATGCACTATACTGTGATGTATGCATGCGAAGTGAGACTGTGTTGAACCGGATATTTGTCTGCTCCAGATGCAAGGTTTTTTTTTTTTTTTTTTGGTATTTTATTGAATTTCAATGTATTATGGTACCTATGTTACTAATTCCAAAATGTCTGACAGGCTGCTGTCCACATAGATTGCTATGGAAATTTCGAGAATTCAATTGGCCCCTGGAAGTGTGAACTTTGCAAAGATATTTCAGCAGAAGCTGCTTGTGTTGGTGAACAACCAGATCGCAATGGTACAAACCCATCCTCAGTGTATTGTGATCTGTGCCATGGCATATCAGGTGCTTTTAGAAAGACTGCAGATGGACAGTGGATTCATGCTTTCTGTGCCGAGGTAATTACATTAGTGTTATATTTGATTTTCTCATGTGATTTATCTTGTTATCTAATATTTCTCACATTTTCTTAGTGGTTGCTGGAGAACAAGTATGTGAGGGGACAAGATAATCCAGTCAATGGAATGGTATTCTTCTTTATGCAGCATTTTAATCTTTTCCCACTTTCAGAATGTATATAGGTCACTTTCAGAATGTATATAGGTTCTTTTCTACTATGTGCATTGCTCACGTAAATAGATTATTTACCCCATGCTTCGAAAAATTTACTTTCTTCTACTGCATTGCTTACATCACTTGTTTTAAGTTATCTGTTAACTTTGTTTATCAAAATATTTGTTTCAAACTGAGCATTATAAATTTTGTTTCTCAGTGTTAGCATATCATATTATATTGCACCATCTTAATGCTAGCTGTTTAATGTACCAGGATAGTCTTGTAAAGGACAAAGATACTTGTTGTGTCTGCCTCCGCACTGTTGGCGCATGTCTAAAGGTACATCATAATCTTTACCCTCTCTTCTAATTCAATGCATGATGACACCAAGCATATTAATGCTGATGCATCATAATCTTTGTCTAAAGTTTTTTTTGTACTATCAGTGCAATAGTGGGGACTGCCAAAGTACTTTCCATCCTTCTTGTGCTAAAAATGCTGGCTTCTACATGAACACAAAAGGATTCGGTGGTATGGTACAGCACAAGGCATATTGTAACAAACACAGCATAGAGCAAAAGGAGGTGAGTGTAGTAGTAGTTTAACATGAAAGCTATTCTGGAGAAATGAGCCTCTTTCTTTTCTACTTAAGACCAGGATTCACCACTCATGCTGCAGATAATCTTTCATTATGATAGGAAATGAACTTGGTCCACTTCCTTACATGTATAACAGAGCAGCTTAAATTTAGCATCGCCATACTTAAGCAAAAGAAAGGGGTGAATGAGGGTTCATATAATCATAAGTCCAGCTTGCATGCACGGTGCCTTGGTTGCATCATTCTTCTCATTTCTTTCCCATATGGTCGAAAGGGAACATCTGATGTATGAGTGTATGGCAAATCCTGTGTCTGTACACCTATTTTTAGTATCTTATTTTGTCATTTAAAAATAATGCAGGCTGATATGCAACAGTATGGACCTGAGGAATTCAATAATATGAAAAGGATGAGGGTTAGTATATATGACACAATTTTGCTTTCCTGTTTTGATCTGTGATACGTTTTATTTTGCTCGTTTTCTATATAAGGTTTCTAATTACCAGTGCATTGAATCCTGTACCCTGATTTATTTTTGTGTTTTCTATAAATAATATTTGTTTCTGTATTTTTAAGTTTATATTCCAAACACTCCCTGAGGGAATGTCTGATGGATGTCCATTGCCATTGAAATATTGATTAAACAATCCCTGAGGAGATACATCCATCTTGCAGGTTGAGTTGGAAAAGTTGCGACTGTTGTGTGAGAGGATAATTAAGAGAGAGAAGGTGAAGGTATGTGTAGCTGCTAGCTATACTTTTTGTTTGGTGTCACTTTTTTTTTTGGAGATATTACTTTTGAGTTTTTTCCCCCTTTCCAAATCATTATTGGTTTCCTTCATATTAATAAGTGAAAATCCTGCTTGAATTACTCATTTATAGCACTCTCTCTGTCCAAGAATATAAGCATTTGGCCTGAGATGCCCAGATTTGTTGTATTAGGATCTGTCACATCCTAGGCTAAATGCTTAATTTTTGGATAAGAGGGAGTATAAGATACCATATGCATTTTAAGAAAATATCTGTTTTGTTTGTATCTTAGTTACAGTTAGCACTGTTATTTGTGTGACATGTTTTGTTGGATTTACTTCATAATGTTATTGTGCCGTCTAGTCATTTGGTAGCGTCCATTCCAATAATCCAATTAGGGCTCCTTGTACATTCATCAAAATAAACCCTGTACATTTCATTTTTATACATTAAATCGTCAGGGCTATCATAATGTTATGGTGATGTTGGAGGGTGGTGGGTGGTGGCAGTTAATTGTGAAGAGATATTTGGAAAAATAACATGTTACTAGTATTTATAATGAAAAAGAAAAGCCCAGTTACATTCATTCATCCAGGGTTTTGTGCACATGAATAACGTATCAACTATTCAGATTATTCTCTTTTCTATGCATTGTATTTTTTGTCTTGATATTATCCCTTTATAAACCTTAAATTAATATACTTTGGTATGTTTTATGGCAGCGTGAGAGGGTCCTATGTGATCATGACATACTTGCCAAAACAAAGGACACTCTTGTTTTCTCCTGCCTTGCACATGGAGCAAGCTCAGAATCTGCCACTACTTCAGTTAATAACAAATCATACAGTGGAACCATGCAAAGGTCTGATGATGTCACAGTGGACAGTACTATTTCTGGGAAGAAAGCAATGAGGTTTTCTCTGAATAACCGAGATGCTGAGATAAACACAGCTGATAGCTCAAGAACACTGATATCGTTCAAACGGAAGTTTAGTGAAAGGGGATCACTTGCTGGTAAGCAGCTCCCACAAAGATCAGTTGCCTCCTTGCAGAAATCGGAAGCTGGAGAAAAGAATACAAAGGACAAGAAGGTTTGTACTTTTGTTTGCAGGTTTTGACTTATTTTCTATACCATGCTAATGTGTAGACCACATGGTTTTGCAGCATAGGGAAACATTTCAGAAGGAACTTGTTATGACATCTGATCAAGCTTCTACACAGAACCAACGTCTTCCGAAGGGATATGCATATGTTCCTCGTGACTCTCTTTCTAAAGAGAAGCCACGGAATCGAAACACACAGGCCCATGAACCACAAGAGCCTGGTGGATAGGAGCAGCTGAGATCAAGATGGTTAATTTTGTCTCAGAGAAGGCCAGAAGAAGTTTGTCTCCTTTTGGTCTTCGTTGCCAAAAAGTACAAGCGTCAGATGGGGGTGGCCAGTGTTACTGCTACAAGGGTTCCAGGCAAACAATGATCCAGTTGGGCTGAAGTTGTAGAACCGGTGCGAACTGAGCTAAATGTGAACGAAAGAACGAAACAGATGAATGTATGGTGTGGGATGTTACGAGAAATCTTGCTCTGCCTCAGGTCGCTCAGGTGAACGGCAACGTGGGTGAATTTACCTACTGAGGAAATACAAAGATGTCTTTCTTGCCTGTACATATAGATTCTCTTAGAGTGCAGATTTTGTAGTTCCCGTGTACATTCTTGCCTTTGCACATGATAGTTTAGATTTGCAGAAGTGATAGTTTAGATTTGCAGAAGAGAGAAAAAGGATAACCATTCTTTTTTGGTATTGCAAGACAAGGAGATTTCCTTTGGTCCGTTGATGGAGTCAGGTCCACCGCAGGGGTTATAATCTCTCGGAAGATGAAGACGGGCAATTGGTAATACTTAAAGAGGTCTGATTTATGCTTCCTGTTGGGATGGATACATCGAAAGCAGTTGAAATGAACTGTTGGCTTTCAGCAGCCATTTGAAGTGGCGATAACTGGTATAGTTTTAGTACAGCAATACAGTCTGACCCTGTTCTTTTTTATGTTGATTGGTTGCGGATGACTTGCTCGGAGCTTGTTAACAACTATTTAAATTTTAGGTTTAAAAGCGGTTCTTGTTCGAACTTACCAGTAATAACTTAGTCTGGTGTGAGTCGGCTTTTGATATGTTAGATGCAGATATTTTTGGTCTGAGACAGGTGTTTTCCGCTTGCCGTCCAGATTTGTAACTTAATAACGTTTCATGCCGTTGCAAGCCACACAGACGATGTAAAAAAATAATTTCTAAATTTAGTGGTACTTGTGTTCATTTATTGTGTGCTTTGACAGGACAGCAAGTGCCTGCTGTATATTCTAAATATTGATTGTCATTATTCGAACAGCTCTCTTGTTTTATTCGCCAAAAGGCCTAACTGAAAGCTGCCGATATAGTAAACCGTTGTATTACGTACTGCACGTATTAATGCTGCTGTCCAGCACTGTATTCCTCCTGTGTGTTGTGTATTGCACTTGCCTATGTCACCTGTTTAGGTACAGTTGGGTCCTGACCACTAGTCATATGATGTACTACATGCGGATCTGTGTGATACAGTGTATTCTTAAGTCAAATTCTTTGGGGTTTCATTGGAATGGCATAGCTGATTACTGCTATGATTCGTTGCCGTTCTTTTCATCATTAGCAACAGTTTTACTCCTGTAAAAATCACGTCCCAGCAGAAAATGAGCAAATCAGTAAAAATCACTGTAATCTGAACCTCCTCTTGCTTACTCCTACAACCCGTTGAACAACGAACACTGCCGCTGCACGGACAGACACCTTTTCCCAATGTGTATCCATCACATCGTGTACAGTACCTTCTCCCTTGATTAACCGTTCTTCCACGGCTAATTATCACTGGGATGGTACTAACTCGCACGTACTATATCGTCGGGAAACGCAAGGTAAAACCTCCCGTCTCAGATCGTCCATACAGAATGAATGAATTATCTATCGTATTAAAGGACATGTACAATTGTACCCGTGCAGGGGCGCGAAAAAACGCCCGCGAGATAGGCGAAAAAAATTCAGAGCCACCAATCAACGCAATGTTGACTAGCGAACGCAACCACGACTCGTTGCAGTCGACAGTCGTCCGGCCACGAGGCGACGCGACACGAAGCTCACCAAGCAAAAATATCACCACCCGGTCGAATGAAACCACTGTGACAGGAGGCCAATGTCGGTGTGGCGGCGCACGCGATGCGACCCCAACTTGACCAAAACCGAAAGCCACCGCTGCATCCGATCCAAGCGAATCAGGCCCGATCGATCGATTCAGCCCGACTGCTTGCCGGAGGCGCCGTCTTCTACATGCAAGATCGCACGCACACACAATTACACATAGGAGTATGATACAATCTCGAGGCTTCTCAGCTTCTAGACGCGATCGAACCGAACGCGAGGAGGTCGTCGTCTCCTGTTGATTTCTCTCTCTCTTTTTGAGTTTTGCCGTGAGATTTGGCGCACTTGGCAGCCGCCCGTCTCATGGGAGCCTCTCTTCTCTTCTGTTCTCCGTAGCGTGATTGCGCACTTTGCCCGTACGATCCTGCGTCTCGTCTCGTCCCTACCTCCACTGGTCAAAAGCGCAAAGCGAATTAAGGGCAGCCAGTACCCTTCAAACCGATTGATTTTGAGCTGCCGGCTCGGTCGGTCGGCATCTTAGCTGGGACCGATGAACAGTGGTGACTAATCAGCAATCGAATTGTTGCTTTTGGAAAAATTTGGAAGGAATATTTGCTGTTGATTGCTACTACTACTGTATCACGCTATCTCCCTCGATGATGTAGTAGTACGTGATTGGGCTGGGCTGGCTGGCTACAGCCTACAGTGGCAGGCAGCGATCGATTCGACTCGGCGTGTGGGTTATCCTCCGTTGCTTTCGTCGCCAAAGGGCAGATTATTCTGTGCCCTGCTACATGCGGTGGTTGCTTGGGTGATTGATAGATCAACTCGTCGTCTCCATCGATCGTTCTGCTCTGAACAGGGCCAGGGCGTATCGTTCTCATGAACCTGCAATGTCTCGGTGACTAAGACATCACATTTGCACTCATGGCAAACTATGGGCATGTTTAGCCACTTTTAATCCTACCAAAATTTGGTAATTTGGTAAGTGACAAAAAAAACACAATTTAAGAAATACCTCACTAAAATTTGGTAATTCAGAAACTGTCTCTCTTAAAAACATTACGAACATTTTAGTAAGGCCTCAAACTAAATGTATCTAACACTACCAAATTTTGGTAACACCGATTCTAAAAAAATAACATTGCCCTATATATACACCTCATCCATAAGTCCATAAATATAATTATTTTTATCATTTGAAATTTGCCAATACCCCCCTTCCACCCAATTTATTGATTTTTTACTATGTATTTCAGCCAATTACAGAATTTTTTCCTTGGAAATAATCATAGAGGATTCAATAAGTAATTTAAACTTTAATTTTAATTTCTGGTATAAACTTAAATTTTAATTTCTGGTGCTATTCATAATCTTAGACCTTAAATAAAGATTAGAAAAAAGCTCCATACACATTACGGGTGGTGCTGATCTATATCTGCATCAGAGAAGAGCTAGCGATCAATCCAGCATATGTGTTTATCTCACTAGTTATACCTTACTGTCGAATGAGCATGGACTCTGTGTGTGATCAACGTGGCTAGAGCTATGCGGGAGATGACAAGATGACAGATTGACAGACTGAAGAGGCTCACCGGGCGTGCTGGAGCTATGCCTAGTTTTGAGAAGAAGAATTTAAGTCCTGATGTAGTGTTTCAGTTTCCCGTAACAAACTGCAAAAATTGAATTCAAGTGGCTGGAACGCATGTTTACATTATCATCAGGAGCAATAGTTCTTTCATGAGGCTACTAATACTGTCATCGAACACTTCCTTAAGCCGAGAATAAAAAAAACATTTCCAACCAGATCAGCTGAGGAGAAAGAAGAAATTTTGAAAAAAAACTGGAGTGACTAGGTTCTAAAATGTCTTGCAACATATAGGTTTTGATTGAAAAGAAAATTGAGGCCTCATTTTCGAGCTTTATGGGATCATCTATTGATCTGCACTTATCATCCTTCATGTAAGAGGCAGCTAAAAAATGTTAACATTTACTTTTATGGACGGAGAAAATAGATACAAGTCGCTAGTTGTTGCACGATTCAAAATGACAGATAGGATGGGAGACGTGCACCGGGGGGAGGTGGAGAAACCGGTAGCTTTCTTTCGCTTGCAAGCTATAGCCATGAGATGAGAGGAAGAGAAGAGATGGATATAGATGGTGCCAACGCGCTAGCTAGATCGAGATTTTGGTGACCGCTTGACCCGGCCATCGAATGACCACTTTGTGCCGGCTTTGTTGCATGGAGTTGCTGCTTTACTCGTACGGCACTTTGCTTCGTTCTCTTGCCTAATCATGAGTGTATCTTATTGCGGTCCTGGAGTTAATCACGCCAGTTGTGCTAATCCAAGTGTGTCTTAATCTCTCCTCGCTTTGTTTGTTAGCCATAGGCTAATTAACAAGTGCTAACTGACCTGGAATTATAAAAGCTAGCTAGGAAAAATTAAGGATTTAAGGTTGGATATCATACCCTGTCCTGATTGGTAACTCTAAAGGGTAGCTGCGAGGCGAAGGGGACGAAAGTTGATGATTTTGATTGCAGCTCCTTCCCACTTACACGGCATGCCAGGTCATTCTTTTTTATGTGTGGTGATCGAGAGAGCCAAACAAGTACCAGAGCATGTCTACCCGTCACCTCATGACAAAACTCACAAAGCTAAATCCACCGTGTGAACTTTTCCTTTAGGAAATTATATTATACGTTATCTTGAGCACTCATGAAAAAGGTCCCAAGTGCAGTACCGTACTATCTATCGATCACCACGGGATAAACGTACATGGGATATCTGCTTCTAACACCATCATTCGTCCTCTTAAGAATTTGGGATGTGTTTGGATGGTTTGGGTATAAGAGGATAGGATACGGTGACCAGGCTTTTTATTCTGTTGTCGTAGGACGGATGTAAGATATGACCACCACATAGAGAATAATTAATAATGATAGATACATATGTCCCGTGTAATTTTCTCATCTTTCTCCATGTATGCTCACCTCCTTTCTATCCCCCTCTCTTTTCTCTTCTCCTACTCCCTCTGTTCTTCTCTCTCACCGCATCCCCCCTCAACCTATAGCTATTTACCAACATGTATTGTTCGATCCCAATCCATTATAAAACTAAGTTGTCTTCTATGTGGTAGTTTGATGCAAGATTTATTCATATATAAGTTCTCAAGCTAAGTTATATTTATCTCCATCCATATGTGTGCATTAATGTGGTAAGCTTGATTTTTTTAATCAAACTATGGTATCGCACATAGACAACAGAACAAAGCTTTTGATCTACATATGTAGTTTAGCATTTCTTAAAACATTTGAGCAACATATCTAAGAGCATATTCACTAGTCACATAAAAATACTTATTAGATCAAAATCCTACCCTACAAAAAATACCCAAAAGCTCTTCTACTACCCACACCTAGTATCGATGCCATGTTAGAGCATTCCCAGCAGTTTATCTAAATTTGCTCATCCATATTGCTAATTTTTTTGGCATCCATATTGCTATTTGGATGGTCATTTAAAATATGTTCTCACTCCATATTAGTTATCACTCCAACAGAACATCTGTATTGCATCCTTCATATATATTTTATTAATATTTTGTAACCATCTCCTCTCATGTTGTTTTCTCTCTTCTCTTGAGATTGGGGGTTGAGATATGAAATGAGGAGAGAATATGAAGTTTCTCTTTTCAATATGGATGATGCTCTAAATTTGGATGATGTGATGGAATATCTCTTGAAACAATATTTTTCTCCCATACACACTCTATATGTAGGAAGAGAGGATAGATGAATTATTGGGTTTGCTCTTAGGCCCTGAGAACGTCCATATTGCTTTTACATATATGAAAAAAAGAATAAGTGGCACACTATTGAAGGAGTGAATGATTTTTTATTATCTATTTTTTTTAGAATTGCCCCCATTTAAATGTTTTTGTGGGTTGATTTTTAGCCCAGGCTTGACTCTTGAAGATGTTCTACCATGCAATTCATGCATGCCAAACAAACCAAGGGCCAGGAAGCCACGGACACAAACCAAGGGCCAGGAAGCCACAGACAGCAGGACGATAACCACCACCCACCCGATACCGAGGCAACCGACGACAAGTCGACGTAGCCCATGAGGCAGCGTGCCGGCATGCACAGCCGATCGAACCCCCAAACCCCCACCCCCCACGAGATCCAATGATGGATGCCTCCACGTCCACCCATCGACGCGCTTCGCTTTGAGCTCCTTCCGTACGGCTCCGCACCACCACCACCACCACATTCGATCTTGCGTGTTGCGCGCGTCTCTATCCACGGAAGCATAGGGCAAAGCACGCTCGCCCGCGCGAGACCGTGTGGCGCCCGCCCCGGGAGCTAGCGGAGCGCGCACCGAGGCGACCCGATGCCTCTCGCTCGCTGTCACGGCCACGAATGCGCGCGCCCGCGACCGCGACGGACGGCCACGCGCGCCAGCACACGCGCACGTAGGTCGGCTCCGCCTCCATCCACCCGTGGTGCCGTGCCATCGCCTCCGCCTTATCGTCTCCTCCCGCGCCCGCCCGCGCGCGCAGTACGGGACGTGCGTACGCTACGTACATACATCGCTCGCTCGCGTGGGGTCGCGGTGCCGGCCGCGCGCAGCGCACTGCCCCGGTCCGCGCTGGTGTTTGCGGCGAGCGAGGGGCGCGCGGGATGGAATCGTCACGCAACCATTCGATACATCGGACGGGCGGGCGCGGGGGGAGATAGTGGGGAGATTGATGGGATTATGGCATTATGCCGTGCGAGATGCGGGGTGCACCGTGCACGTACGCGCCCGCCGGCAGCGCGGTGGCCTAGGTATAATCGTGTGAGTTCGTGACGCGACCGTGGCCATGTTCGTGGGTCGAGTTGGGTTTGGCTGTTCGGGCGCACAACGGCCGGGGTTTTCTTTTCTCGATCTCCTGTTGGTTTTTTGCCCTTTTTCCTCGGGGTCGGGGCCAGATAGGAGGTGCCTTTTTTTTTTTTTGAGGGAATGCCTATATTGGAGTAGCTGCTAGCTGCTGTGTGTGATTTAGCAAAAGTGACTCAAAAAAGAAGATCGAATAAAAGGGGAAATGTGTCTTACAATCTTGTAGTGCAGGGAGTTGTGTCTTAATATCATGTGGTGCAGGGAGTTGTGTCTTAATATCATGTGGTGGAGGGAATTAGATATGCATGCTTTTCTTTTTCTGCGATATACTCTCTCCTTTCATGGTTGTTTGACGTTTGGTGAGCTTATTTTTTAAGCTTACCAACGTGAAACAAACAATATTGAAGAGGATAATATTAAGGGTGATTAGGATAGGAGCCAGTGGCGGACGTAGGATTTTCGTGATGGGGGTACGAAGTTAAGGGTACTACGGAGTATATAGATAGAGAAATTTTGCAGTTCTTAAATAGGTATTTAGAGGTATCAAAATTTCTATTGAAAAGTTTGGTACCATTTGATACCAAAATTTAATAATATAAGATACCAAATTTATACTAAAAATTTAGTACACCTCGGTACTTTCTCACGGACCGTAAAATCACTTGTATAGATAATATTGACATTTTTTTAAAAAAACTTTGTACATAGGCAGATGCTCACAAACATGCACTACAATAACCCATATGAACATACACACATCATATTCATATGAGCATCTTCGAATATTTGGCCGTATATCTTGAGATCGACGTAGTCATTGAAGAGAAAGATGTCTCGCTACCGAGGGATACGTTGCCTATTACTAAAGAATATTAGCCATATATACGAACACATTGCGTCAAATATAGGACTTGAAACTAGGTGATGAAGTTTCACCACAAGAGCGTACATAGCCACTTCAGCTACCCACTTTGCATTGACAAATTTTAGGTACGATATACATGAATATATCATATAGGTACAAGCTAAATATATGAATTTGATGAGAAAAAAAACTTAATTTAATAGCAATCTACCAATATATACCACTGTGTCCCTTTGAGTCCAAATTATTTACCTACATATATAGACAAATATGCATACATATAGTTGATTTTTTGCCAAAAATTTTTGGGGGTACAACTGTACCCCATGTCCCAGCGTGCGTCTGCCCATGATAGGAGCCGGTTAGAGTGGTCTGGTTAGTCTAGTTTCGTGGGTTAACATGTAGAATGCCCTACCATGTATTTGTGAACCATTGGGCATAGCTCGGTTGTAGGTTTCTCGTGATGAAACTTTTTCACGAGGTGTCTGATTTCTCTCAGGTGCTTGTATACTTGTGATGCATCTGTGATCATAAGAGTGAGTGTGCATATATGTTATCTTGGGGCAATTACGTATATGTCCATGAGTTTTCCCTCTATATCCTCCGTGCCCCTAAAATCTATCCAATCCCTTACATGGCCTTAGTTTTCATCTCCCTCACCTCTATACCAATTTCGTTAGTTGACTGTTAGATTTTTGTCAAAATGGCTATATGGCAAACATAGCCTCAATGTGAAAAAATAACAGAATAAGATACGTCAAAATGGCTAGATTTTTTCAATATACGTCAAAATAAGATACATATGGTCCTTAGATTTTTTGTCAAAATGGCTAAAATTTTTCGTAAAGCTTGGCTTCAATTCAAATTATTTCATAAGTTTCATTCATATATTTTCACAAGATTTTCTTTGAATTATATAGTACAACTTGGTGCGAAGTGAAACAAGATACATTCAGTGTAAAAGTGCAATTTACTCAAAATTTAAAAAATAAATTTATTTTTTCAAACAAAATTTAAAATTATGAAATGCACACAATGTTCCCGAGAAACTGAAAAACAAAATTTGTTTATTTAGGTTTAAATTCCAATACAAATATTTGTACATTTTGTCAAATACAATTTAAATTTATCATAAAAACTAAATTAAAATTTTAGTTTTATCATAATAACTATTTGTTGTTTTGTTTTATTTTCTAAAGGGATTCTTTTTTCACCTTTGATAAATTTATTTTTCTCAGAAAGCAAGGACAAAAGATATTAAATAGGAGGTCGGTTTGGAGTGGTATTTTGCAACATGTGAGAGGCGGGGGATGGGGAATGAGACACCTCGTGTCCTCGTGCGAAGATAATAAATAGGAGGTCGGTTTGGAGTGGAATTTTGCACTAACCTTAATCTTCGAAAGCATAAAGACTTAGGGGGCCAGATTGGAAACAGATTGGAGATGCGCTAAGATCTCAAGACAAAATAGCAGTACATGGTTTCCGTCAAGGTTCATCATGTACATTTTGACAGCTCATTCATGAGAAGCACTTTTATTAATCAATGATCTTATACAAAAATTGTAAATATATTTTAAGGAAAAGAACATTCTAAACGTACGTACTTCCTGTAACATGAATCTTAGCATGCACTAAATTCTTCGATCAAAACCATGGGTAAACGCGTGGTTTTACAGTAAGTAAGCATTGCATGCATGCCTCCTTATATTTTAATGGTTTTGATCTGGTTTTGTTCTAAAGTCGATTCTAGTGAAAAAGGTGCATATTACTTTTATAGCTAGAGGTTAGTTTTTTCTAGCTAGCAGTTATTTTAATATATATATCAGTTTCATCCTAAAAGAGATCCGACTATTAATTTATAAAGATTGTGTGTTTTAAAATAAGCTAGAAATAACCATCACGTTTGCTCCAAAAGAACCTTGATATCACTACTCCTATCTATTGTATATGTTAGTGAGTTAGTCAAGATAATAAGAAAAATCATAAAAAAATTAATTAGGAACAAATTATGCTATCCAACATAATGGGCACATATACTATAACAATATAAACTAATTTGCGATGAGAAATATAATTAATTGTATGGCAATTATAAGTCTTTTAATTAGATCTTAATGTGGCGTTTTTGCGTAAAATTTGCATGGAAACTTCGGCTAGTTGTCACAACACATCCTGTGAGCCCAAATGGGCTGACATACCCATCATCATGCCATACATGTAGATAAGTAATCGTGCAATTAATCCAAAATGTTGGTCTACTCATCATGATATGATATACGTCCTTTCAAGAAAGACACAACCCACCATTAGACGCGTGCACCCCTGTTATTAAAAAAAAAAGAGCTCTCAAGTGGTAGTAGTTACGTATTTTATCTGAACTAGCTAGAAGAGTAGTACGAGATATCTATGTGCATGGTGGTATGTCACTCGTGCAATGCAAAAGGAACAAAAACATTGTGGCCCTAACCGGAATCTTGGATAGCTAATCCATCCATCACACGCTGACAAAGCCCCTGTCATTTGGAGATAGAAACGATGTGTGATTTTCCTATGACAACTTCCCTATCTACCGGCAAGACCAGCCTCAGAATCATTATTCAGGACGACTGGACGACAGTACGTACAGATATTTATGCAGTAAAGAATATTGACAGGAAGATCAACAGAATTACGTGATACAAACGCATACACAGTGCTTAGATTATTGTGGCGTATGTGTGTCATCCAAGATCAAAGGAACAATTAACAGTATCAGTCATGTCCATCGATGTTTCCCTCAAAAAAAAAAAAGTCATGTCCATCGATCGATCGCGCGCCATAGATTAATTTGGATTAATCACGCATCCACCATCACCAGCTGTTCACCGCCACTGAAAAAGAAAATCGAAACAGCTAGAAGCAGAAGTAGAAAGAACCAAATCCAATGGTGATTGGGATATGGTGATTAGTTCCCCAACAACAGCAACAATCTCTCGTGGGGCAGCACGCACGAACACACGCTAATTCCTCCCCCACTTGGCAGGATCAGTTCCACCACAATCCACGGCCACCCCCACTCGATCCGCCGGTGGGCGCCACCGGCCAGGTCGTCGACGACTCGTACAGTGCACCCTCCATTCCGGATCGTGTTTGTAGAGTTTTCGTAGCTGTTTCTTTCTCCTGAAAACTCCATCTCTCCAAACACTTTATATTCCTTTCTCATATATAAAATATATAATTATACATATGAGAAATAAATTATCGGCAATCATAAACTTAGGTGTAAGATATATACTCCTGCAAGCTAAATTATAACTATCAGATCAGACATTTTTATAAAACAACTATAAAATAACTGATCCGATTGCGATAGATATATTTTAAGACGAGATATGGTCTTATCAATTGTTTTTTAAATCTGTGTTTCCCTAGAGAAAGTTGACACATAAACCCTGGTATTCCCAGAGGCCCGCTTGTCAGCCAAACGGGAGCCGGAAGGAGAGGGCGGCTGGCTTTCCGTAACAAAGGACGTACGTACACCGCTCCCACTTGCTAGCTCCTAGCTAGCTAATAGCCGCACGGGCCGCGTGTCCTATAAAGGAGGCCACGAGTGTGGAAGAGAACACCACACCAACGCCCCCAAATTGAGATATCAATCGATCAGCTTTGCTTGAGCTTCAGCCTCCAGCTCGTGGAGTGTGAGCTTAGTGAAAGAGCTAGCTGTAGCAACGGCGGCGAGGTCGTCGTCGTCGCAGTCGGCGAGGAGGAGGAGGAAAGGACGGCGTCTGTGCTGCTGGTTGGTGGTGCCATGTTGCAGGGGGAAGAGAAGAAGGCCGGGAAGGTGAAGAAGGGGTGGCTGGCGGTGAGGGTCGGCGCCGACGACGCCGGCGGCGAGTTCCGGCGATTTGTCATCCCGATCGCCTACCTCTACCACCCTCTGTTCCGCCGCCTTCTCGAGGCGGCCCGCGACGCCTACGGCTACGACTCCGCCGGCCCGCTCCGTCTTCCCTGCTCCGTCGACGAGTTCCTCCGCCTCCGCTCGCTCGTCGAGCGGGACGCCGGCGCCGGCGCTGGAGGGCCATCTTCGCCGCAACGCGTGCACGCCGGCGGCGGCGGCGGATCGTCGCATCATCACCACTACGTTTTTTCCCCGTGCACCCGCGCCAAAGTGAGCTCCTGATCGAGCTTGATCTTTCGTGCGTCCATGGCGGAGTCGATCGATCGATGTGCCGGTGTACAGCGATTAGATAGCGGAGAGAGATAGTATTACTACACGAGATGAGAGATGGTAGCTAGTTGATTACTGATTGTTCAGGGTTTTTCTCTCATGATTTTGGCCTTGATTCCACTTCTTCTACTTTTTTTTTTGACCGATCGATCTTTGTGTAGATGCATGTATAGATCGATATGTATGATAGAATTATTGACAGATGGACGACCTATGTATAATTATCAGCAGTTCATATCTATTCTCTTCATCTGCACGGCATATATATCTCGATTTTCTTGGCTGTTGTTGCTAAGCCAGACGAATTAACAGGTGATTGATCATTACTTCATTAGTCATCAGCTTATTACGAGCTCCAGGTGATTAATTCTGCCGTTGCCGGCGAGGCGCTGCGCCTGCACGGCGGCGGCGCCGGGAAGAGGCCGAGCTCCTCCCTGTGGAAGACGCCGTTGACTGCGGGTCAGAGGGTGGAGAGATATTTACACAAGAACCCTCGTTTATGCCGAATCATCCTTTACGGGCCTCGAGAATTGGGTCGCTACTCGCTACTAGTGGTAGCGATCGACTTGGATATGCCTCCACCGTCCGATCGAACTGTGCAGTGTAGATGAGCCGGATTTGATGAACACCTCCTTTATCTATGGTAATCAGAACCTCCGTGATTTCGGGATCGCCTCGGATCACTGATCATCGCCCGATTGCCATCTAACGGTCGATATAAATTCTATTCGACCAGGCAGTGACGTACAGAACCCTTCTCCGGCCTCATCCCCGGCGTGCTACTGGAAACTAATTGATCGGTTCCTCTCTCTCTCTCTCTCTCTCTCTCTCGCTCGCTCGCTCGCTCGCTCGCAAAATAATTCTAATTTTTAGTTTGTATAAGATCCGGAATTAGAAGGCATCAGCATCATCCATGTCCCTGTTGTTTCCAGGCTATTGAATCATGATGTTTGATTAATGTCTCTTGAAAAAAGTTCTCTTTGACTGTCGATTGGGTGCAATTAAGGGCAAGTATGATCTCGCATGAAGGGTTAGTTTTTGTGATTTTGTTGGTGGGGCGTTTCTCTCCTCTGGACGATTCATGTCGTGTCCATCAGGAATCAGTATCACTGAATCAGGATTGGTTCAGCATTGAGGCAATTTGTGAGGAGGTGACAGCACTAATCTTAGGGCCTGATCTTCAGTGCATCTTGTCTCTTCCTTTCTTCTCCTCCTTTTTCTTTGCACTACATCAAATCAAATTGACACCAAAATCTCCACTACTTCATTTTTTTAACGTGAACTTATAGGTGGTACTTGTCTACTTGAAGCTATAAGCCTAGTTAGGCAGGATTAGATACACGGGTATTACCTCACCAAATTATGGCAAAAACAGATTTAACCTGAAAAGGGTTTCGACAGTTCACTATTTCCCCTCTTATAGCTTCCTACAGTGCTGGGCAGTGGGCACATTGCCAAACCTAATTACCTAAACCCTGCTGCCCACCCAACAGCCACAAAAGAGTGGTGTTCTTGAGTTATCAAAGTCAACAAGAGACAAACGATGCAAACTTTGGCCACTTTATGGCAAGCTTATTTGTAGTCATATGTGTGTACATCCAAATTATTCAAAATAAAGAACTTCTTTTGCTGAAAAAATGATACTGTTTCATTACATGCATTTGTCCAGAGGAATACAGTAAAGTAGTCCTTGCAAGTTGCAACTCGGTGGATACCAAGTCATGACTCGTATTCTCGCTAACGAGGCTTTTGTTGTGTTTAAGATGTAAAGTTTAAAGTATTGGATTTGTATAGTAGGATTCCATGGCAATATAATGATCTGGTGGAACAATGGAAAATACCATAATAGTAATGTAGAGCGAGTGCTTATCTGTGAGCAAGGCACGGACACCATATCACTTCGCAACTTATTGTAATGAATTACAGTTTTGTGGTAGAAAGTACAAAGTGAAGACGCCTAGTGATATACAACTATTAAGCTTACAAAGCGTGTATATCCATTACCATAGCCCAAGGAAGAAATTCATCTGGAGAACAGAAGCAAGCTAGACAGACGGTTGCAGTTTGATAAGTACATGGTTCAAGTTGCCCTTGCACCATATCAACATTTGTGCTCTCCACTAGCACATTTTCAGCATATTCTCCATGTATAACTGCGTAGACAAAAAAAAAAAAAGGGCTGGGTAGGAAGGAGGGACTTCCATAACTGCGTAGACACAATAGCTGTTTTTTCGGTTATTATAGCTTATAAGCGCGATATAACTTTGAGAATTTTAATCTCCCTCGATCTTCACCAATCACTAAAAAAAATGAACGCTGGATTTTTCAGAATGAACCAAAAGGAAAAAGATCACTGTGAACGAACTGAACCACTAGCTGTAACTATTTTGTATTGACAACATTGTCAACTTGTACTAGTTGCCGTACTAATTCAGCTGCAAGGCTAGCAGGGGCGCTTGATCTCACACCATTTAAGCAGTTTATCTGCTTTGTTCAGAGTAAACAAAGATAGGATCAGATATATTAGTAGCGTAAAAATCACCCAAAGTGCAGTTCAGTTCACTCGATGCTTGCATGAGGGTTCTCAAGTTAATCATTTTTTAACTTCAACTATCATCTCCTACAGAAGTCAGAACTAATCCTCTGCTCGCTCATTTGTTCTTTCCACTACCTTTTTGCACTTTAACCTGAGCATGTCTTGGCCTTTAACCAAGAGATAATGGCAGCAATTAGTCTTGCTGCCACTAGGTTGTTCTGATCCAGGTTCCAGATAACGATCTTCACGAAGCAATGCAGGGTAAAGAAATGGACAGAAATGACAACATAAGCAGCTTGTTTATTTGGATGTGCTGCCCAAGTGGATATCGGAATTTCGGAGTTTGGCCAGCGTAACGAGTTGCCATTGGATGGCTCGTCTTAATCCAACAATCGAAGTGCATTTGTTACTAGTTCTTAGTGCAAAGTATGCTTTTCCAAATGAGTTAATTCGCAAATATTTTAGTACCAACATTTCGAAAGAAAAATAATTTAGTACCGTTAGTAAAAGAAAAAGAAGAAGAGCGGATTGAATTGCACTAAAGAATTGGCCTGCCTGCGAATGGAAGCTAGTAAAGCTACTCCATCCAGTTTACAACGGCGAGGAGAAAATAGGAAAGAACGGTGGAGTATGATTCTCTAGTAACTCTGAAGTTTGTGACATCTACGTCATAAACAGTGCGATTATATGCAGCATATCTACGAAAACAATCCCATAAATTTTCTCGCAGAATCCTTCACTCTGAGAAATTAGGAAAAAACGGAGCAGTATGATTCTCTAGTAACTCTGAAGTTTGTGACATCTACGTCATAAACAGTGTGATTATATGCAGCATATCTACGAAAACAATCCCACAAATTTCCTCGCAGAATCCTTCACTCTGAGATAATTATATACGCTTTGTCAATTGATAATTGATCAGTCTCTCTCTCTCTCTCTCTCTCTCTCTCTCTCTCTCTCTCTCTCTTTCAACGAAAAGGGATAGTAAGGAAATGCAGGTTAACTCTAGTTGAGACATGGGCACACAAGTCATGGTTTGTACAGCAGGGTCAGTGCTACTTCTTCTGCAACATGCTATCAGCTATATACAGATTTTTTCCAAGAGGCCAGCCGAACGTCTCGATACGACTATCTTCATGCTCGTCGCTTCTTCGTCGTGTCAAACCAGCTTTATGCTCCTATAGGTTTGGAGTTTTGGAGTAGACACTGCCGGCGGTCATGTCCGTACGTCCGTGTTGGAGGTGATGTGTGGGCACCTTGTGAACAGCAATTTAATGGAATTTTGTTTGAGACTTTGAGGCCTTCGTGAATGAATTCTCTTACTGAACTTGTTTTGAGTCTGGCCAGATTGGACTGGTTGAAAAACATGGGGGAGAATTGACAGTTTGACACTCAATCAATTCGTAGATCACAATATATTGTGTAATGTGCTAGACTTTGTGTTTTATATGGTCCTATCAGTACCATTCAACGACCGGAAAAATAACAGTCTGAAGATCTATAACATTATGGAGGGGAATTATCTGAGTTTGCTTTTATGAGGTGTACCACTGTGGGGTTTTGAATAATGTTGAAAACTGATATGGCTGATGACTTATATTTTGTGGTCTTGTACTTTGTTTTCTCCATGATAATGTCAGGGAATACGACGATAAGTAGAAAGCTGGAAAATAAGGAGCTGAGCATGTTAGCTACGGTAGCTAAATGGACTGTGATACAGTAAAGAAATACCGTTTTGTAAATAAGAAAACTACATATGTGGAAATCATGGTAACCTGACGAAACTATTATTCATACATGTCTGTTCTACGATTATAGAAGCTAGCCGGCACAATTTGAGCATGTTTGTAGTGCTATTGATCAATTTTACCCTGCATAAATCACATGTGAAAAAAAAAAAGCTGGTCCTGCAGTCTAACAATTATAGGTTTAGTTGGATGGTCAGTATTGGCAAAAAGAAAAGGAGAAACGCACTGCTCTCCTTGATAGAAGAAGATAAGTTGCTAGTTTGCTCCATTGCCGAAAGTGGATAAAGACCACGTGAGGTTGGCATCTTAAGGCGATTTAAGCACTTGCTAAAGCGTGCGTATCACTCTTAACTTGGCAGTCATTACACTAAGCAAATGGTGAGAGCTACCACACCAGCTTATAGCATCAGCAGCAGCGTTTATATTCTTCAGAAAGCCTGGTGCCGTTGGATATTCCTACATTTCTTGGATTATTATTCCGATTTGCAGCGCCAAATTGATCCTTCTCGGGCCATTTCCTCTTTTTTTCTGCAGCAGCTGAGCTATTTATTGTCCTTTCAGCACAGGAGCAGACACTTGTTGCAACCTGCAGAGATGCTTCTGAAAGGCGAAATGTTATCTGGAGCTCAGCATCTGAACAGAGAAGAGCAATGGCATTTCACTTCTACCTGATACAGCAACTATATGGTCCTAATGGTCCTATGGAATTGGTTAGTTGGGATGCGAGGTGTGCATCGTATGGACTGGCTTTAATTTGGTCAGGGAATTCAGCATTGGAAATGTGCAGAAGTGCAGATCAAATAGAAAAATAGTGTGGTGCGTTAGGCAAGAAGTTACATGGTGAAAATGAGCTCAACTTTTGGCCGAGCTGGCCAAGGTGGCCGGCCTGAATTTTATTAAGCTTTGGGGGAAAATTGCAGTTACAAATCGACTTTAGACAGTCGATGGTAGGATTTTAGATGGGCTCCTACCGGTACCCTTACAACACAATTGGACTACTCAGAAAACTAATCTGGCTCTAAAATAATCCCCAGGCTCTTCCACAATCTTGCTTCATCTTTGATTTCCCAAACAACTTGCCTTATAGTCGCGGGTTTTGAATTGAAAACTCTGTTGTTTCTCTCCTTCCAAACCTGCCAGGTGGTAAGCATGACAAGAAAGTGTTGAAAAGCCACTTAAATGAGTCAAATGTTTCATCATACATGAGGGCAGCACCAAAAATAGTGGTTTCTCTGAATTGGTTAAAACCAACAAAAACACCAAATGGTCTGTACTCTTTATTGGTTCCAAAAGTAGTATCAAAAGTAACTACATCACCAAAGTGAGCATAATCAATGATCATTTTAGCGTCTGCCCAAAATATGTTGTTATTTTTTCTTCACAATCCAACTGCACAGCATATTGAAATGATGGATTTTCAACAGCTTTATTTTGAAAGTAGTTCAGCATACTTCCAGCTTCACCATACCTTGGCTCATTTTGACGCTTAGTCCGTAGGTAGTTTTTGTGATCACGACAA
>CM002480.1:23537975-23571400 GCA_000325765.3 Leersia perrieri
CTTTGTCCAGGGTCTATCATTTTGCTCAGTCTTAAGGAAGGACCATTTGATTCGGAGTGCCTGGCCAAAGAGCTCCAGATTTTTGATTCCTAAACCTCCACAGTCAGTTGGTGTACACACCTCATCCTAAGACACTAAGCAATGCCCTCCATTCATGTCCTTCTGTCCTTTCCACAGAAAAGCTCTACATTTTTTGGTGATTTTCTTAAGAGCCCATTTAGGTAATTCAATCACTATTAAGGAGTGTACTGGGATTGCATGCAGTACCGACTTGATTAGTCTTAGTCTGCCATCTGGGGATAGTAAATTTGGTATCCATCCTGCCACTTTTTTGATAGCCGATCAAGCATAGGTTGGACTTCAGTTTTTATAGGTTTCCTCAGGGACAGAGTAACACCCAGATACTGGAAGGGGAAATTCTGTAGCCTGCATCCTAGGATGTTTTGGATGCTCTCCCAATTTTCCTGCATTCCTCTAATTGGTGTCATTGTGCTCTTTGTGAAGTTTGTGTGCAGTCCAGTGCCTGCCCAAAAACAGTGAGGATTGCTTTGATAACTTGAGCTTCACCTTCATCTTGTCTGCAGAAAACCACTACATCATCTGCATACATTGAGCTGGCCGGTAGGAATTGTCTTTCCCCAATCTTCTGAATTAAGCTCATATTCTCTGCTTGTACCAAAATGGAGTTGAGCACGTCCATAACCAGCACAAAAAGAAGTGGGGAAAGAGGGTCCCCCTGTCTGAGCCCTCTGGCTGGTTTAAAGTAATTAGTTTGTGCCCCATTTATCATGACTGCTGTCTGGGAAGTTAGCAAAATTGCAGCTACCTATCTTCTCCAATTTGGTCCAAAACCTCTATACTTCATCAGGTACATCAGAAAAGCCCAATCAACAGTGTCGAAAGCTTTGGTTATGTCCAATTTGAGCAACATCATTCTCTTCCTTTATTGATGGAATTTCATAGCCTGTCCTTTGACTATAATCACCTTGCTGCCAAAAAATGAGCTCAACTGAAAGACTGAAAGTGAAAGTACCATTGCGTGGACGGAAAGGTACCAAAGATAAGGCCAAAGTCCAAAGAGAATAAGAAGAAAAGGAGAGCATGCAAGCTAACATCAGCACATCACATGGTTCGAAATAGCTTTGTAGACCAGAGTTAGATTAGCATCAAGATCTGATTCCAAGCAGTAAAAATAAAACTCACCCTGCATCTTTTTCGCCGCCGGCAGAGAAGAGGTCCAAGAAAAGGAGCCTGTCCGTGGTACCCTGTACAGAAATATTGACCGGTATGGAGGATAAAATTCACAGAACGGACAGTCGTCAGAGAAGTGTATGCATACCTGAAACCTGGTGGTTCATGCAAAAGCAGAGCTATATATTCAGAGATGCGATCGAGTACACGACAGCTGGGAGAGATATCACGCAAGAAAGCCACAGGTCATGGTATGAATTGATACCCCTAGAAAGATGTGGAGGTGGAGCTCCAAAAACATCGCCGATATGATACTGTCCATCTCCCCTTGCCTAAACAAGATTTCAAGTTTACAGTTGCTACATAGTACCAACAAAAAATTGAGTCCTTAACTACACATGGCGATTCACATCAGTGAGTAAAGAAGTAGACAGAAGATGAAACTGGACAGGATTTGATGTGGTTTGTTCATCCATGGAGCCTCTGAAACGCTTCCGGCAGGTCCATTTGCAGTAGAAACTTTGGGGAGGATAAAAGACCCTCCTTGCACTGATGGTGAGCTCGGAGGGGGAATTGTTCCACCGGCTTCTGCAGGTCCCGGTGCAGCTAACGGTGGGAGGAATGTCGAATCGTGGTTCACAGTAGTAGGCGGCTCTGTGAGTGCAGGGAACTGATGTGGTCCTGCAGGCAGAAGGACAATAAAAAAACAAGGACATGTATCAAAGTAAAAGTGGTAATGCTGGCTAAAAGAGCAGGATTAAAGAGCTTGTAATCATAAAATGCACAGTTGCTGCTCAGGTTACTGACTGACTGACTCACAGTTCTGAGCCAGGTGGCCTCAAGCAAAGTAAAGGTATAATTGTATTCCTTTGGAAAGTTTGATCCAGCATGCTTTGGCATTCAAAATGCATTTTTTGAAACTGTTCAAATGTATGTTGTTGATGCAACTTAACTATATTTTTATGAAGAAAAAATACGTGTTTTTCCAGTTCAAAAACCTATTAATACTGCCCAAACTCAAACTCAAATGTACAACATTACTGCCTTGTAAACCAAGTCACAGCAACAATAGTTACCTGGGCATCTGGATTGAAGACCAGTGCTTGGCCTGCAAAGGAAAGGTAAAATGTAACATCTTGATTCTAGTTCTAGAAGAAGAAAGATCAGACTCTGAGCAACATGTTGCTTACAATGTGGTAATGGTTCCATTGACAAAACCTCCATAGCTACAAGAAGAAACATTGCAGCCTGCACTAGTGGGACGAGTGCTTACATTGCCAAGCAAAACATTGCTGTTTTGACACTGCATGCTTGGACATGATCCTGATAGTGAAGCTGGTGTGCAATATAAACTGAGACATAACGAAGACAGAGAGATCATCACAAACAAAATGGTTCCGGTAGTCATATTTTGTTAATGGAAAAGTTAGGATCTGAAAATTACTTTAGATTCCCTGGCCCACAACTGCACTGCACACAGTTGCCAGCAGTAAGTGCATACGTCCCATTTGCCACAACCAGTCCATGGTCTGAAGCAGATTTGGGAAATGTAGATGTACATGCTAAGACAAACAAATAAAAAACAATCTTCATCAGATGAATTGGGAGAAATTGTTGATATTCAAACCGGCAAAAAATGCAGCTCAACTTGTCAGAGAAGGCAAAACAGCAGAATTAGTAGCAATCAGCAAAAGCTAGAAGGCCATAGTTGCAGAGGCCTATTGCAATATGATGCTTCTGATTTCTTACAGGATCACAACTTTAAACTCAATGAATGAATAAAAAGGAGTTACTGAACATGTCAGAATTCAGAATTGTGTGCTACTTATCATAGCTTACTAAGTGGTAGATTTCAAAAATTAAAAGAATCAATCTAGTTTTGTCAGAATTCAGAATTGTGTGCTACTTATCATAGCTTTACCAAGTGCTTGGTTGCAAAATTTCAAACACTTGATCTAGTTTTAGGAACAGCTGCTTGAAGGCTGATTGTAGCTAAATTCTTTTTTTTTTTGAGACTATTGTAGCTAAATTCTTTGACACCTGATAAATGATCGTGTGCCATTCAGTTTATGCAACATGGGTAAAATAGTTTTGTTAAAAGAAAAAAGGGTGTCATATGGGAAGCGAGGTAGTGTAATTCATATTGAAGAGTAAATGATAGCCTAAACAAAGCTCCATTTTTCCGACTCCAAGGATGTTAGCGAAGTGAAACACCACAAAACACAACAGAAGATGAATGGGCATTTACAGTATGCAGAAAAATATCAAATCGCAGCTAGCAATTGAGCTGATGCAATAGCAATGGACTCAAAATTTCAAATGTTCAGTTCCAACCAACACGGGGAAGGATCTAATATGAAAACAAGGTTTCATGGTGATGCCCAATATTGCTAGCGGAATGTAAGCAGACTACCAAGCTATCAAATACTAACGAGACAATTTGCCTGCATCCGCCACTGCCCCATGTCCACTATTATGCAAGTGATGCATGCATTACCACTTTACTAGTTTTTCAGAACGCAACACACTAACGAGACAATTTACCTGCAAACAATGCTCTCGTTTGCAAAGCTATAGCTTAAAACAATTCAACTCAATGCAATGAACCATATGGCTCATCTGTATTGAGCATTGAACGATGCACATTGTGATTGCACGGAAATTAAGCTCGTTACGTAGTACACTGTACACTTGATCCACGTTTCCAACCGCTAATTAAACATAAACAGAGGTAGCATCTGAACATTGCTGTTTTGAGATCAGTAAATGTACCTGGCAACGGGATGGCGAGAATGTCGCCCGGCGCGGCGACAGGACTACCCATGGCGTTCACATTCATGACGTCGGTGACGGTGGTCTCGTAGCTGGCGGCGATGGCCGGCACGGTGTCGCCGACCTGCACGACGTAGGAGAGGTACACGGCGGGGAGGTTGTTGTCGGAGGAGTTGAAGCAGACGCAAGGGAGCGGCACGACGAGCTTCTGCCCGGGGTCGAGCGGCGTGTCGGGGTCGTCGCTGGCGAGCGCGTTCGCGCCGCGGATCTGGTCGGCGGAGGCCAGCCCCGCGAACACGCCGTCCGCGACGGCGGCGAGCGTGTCGCCGGGGCGCGCCGCGTAGCGGACGGACACCGACTTGCGGACGCCGTCGGCGCAGGCGCACCGGGTCGGGACGCGGAGGAAGAGGCCCATCGGGAGGATCCGGTGCGCGGCGGCGCCGGCGGCGGTGAAATCGAGCGCGTTCGCGGCGAGGAGAGCGGAGGGATCGACGGCGAACAGCGCGGCGACCTCGGATACCTTCATGTCGGCGTAGAGCGTGTAGCCCAGCAGCGCCCCGCACGTGTCCGACCCCGTGCACGGCTCGATCGTCGTCTTCGCCTCCACGGCGCACGACATCAGCAACGCCGTCATCGCAATCGCCGCCGCCGCCGCCGTCGTCGCCGCCATGGGGATTAATTCAACTGTGCGGCGCGTGACACTCTGCGGCTGGCTGCCTCTGCGGAGGAGGCGTGGTATACAAGGCGAGAAGAAGAGGAGGAGGTGGGTGTGGCCCACCGGTCAGTGGCGGAGGGGGAGTAATGGCGGGAGGAGTTAGCTTTTTGCAGAGTTGGCTTGGGGAATCTGTGCCAAGGCAAGGGGAGGAGGGAAAGGTAGCAGAGGCGTCAGGCCTTTGGCTCTGCCACGCGGGGGGTTCGAGACCGAGATACTGACTGGTGGGGACGGGGAAATTTTGGGCCCGTATGTCAGTGATATGGGTGGTTTCTCCGCGGGGGTGGTGTGGTGTGTGTTTGGCTTTTGAAAAGAGGACGGAACCGCGCAACGGTCGAGGACGTGCGAGATGAACTGGGCCGCGTGGCAGAGAGAGGCAGATGGCCTTGGCTGCCGTGCGGGCTGTGATGAGCGGTCACGATCTCTTGGCGCTTGCGGCCTGTGGCCTGTGTCTGACTGTGTGTCTCGGACTCTGTTTTGGGCTGGGCTGTAACGAATTTAGACGGCACTATTATGGGCCTGGCTAAAACAGTTTGAGTAATTGGGCCAGATGTAGCAGCTCATGAATAAACGGGCTCAATAAAGGCCAGATAGAAAACTCAATAAAATGGGCTGGGCCTTTCGGGGTGTCCGGCCTTGCTCGTACCGGGCTGGATATATATCACTGATGATACTGTGTTGATGTGTACTGTACTATTGTAGAAGTACGCCGTGGCAGCACAGACCGGGTCGTACTCGTACGACCATGCAGCAGCAGGTGTTTGACTCGTAGCCTTTTCGGGTCGCGGCGCGGCTGGTGGCAGACGGCATGGACCAGATGGAAGAAGATGCTATATAGCTCCGGAGCCTGTGGCGACAAGACCAGACGTTGAGAGAGTTTTCAGAGGAGCTAGCGAAGATCGATATGGTGCATACGAAAACTCGACGTGACCTCATATTTTAATTTTCATCTCCGTATTCGCAAACGGTGGCCTGCATTCGACTCTCGAGATCATACTCTTCCTCCCTTTGACATAAAATCATCAATATTGACTCAAATTGCAACCACCAAACTCTAGCTGGTGCTTGGCTGGTTGCGAACTTGGCTGATATGGACTACATGCTGTACGTTTTATGGTCGGCTGCAGGTTTTGCTTGCAATACAAGTGTATGCATGTAATGGCAGGCTAATTAGATAGTACTGTTGGAGGTTCAGACAATTTGGGGGACAAATCAGCAGGCTAGCAGGTATGCATGGGGAGATGGACTCGCGAGCCGGATGGGCAGGGGCCGGCGTCCCATCCGACTCGATCAAATCACGCCGACTGGTCTGATCTGCGTGCCTTACGGGCCGGGCCACCGTGCCTGATGCTACCTTGTGCTTTGGATCGCCTGCTCGTGAATACGGAATATACCGCATACAATCTGAGTTTCTTCCTCCGTTTCATATTACTCGGAGTTCTAGCATTCAAATTTTATACCAAAATACTTATCGTTCTTACTTTTCAAAGCATTTTTAGAAATATTTTTTCCTTCCTACCCTTCATTAATATAGTCATATTAATACTAGTACTCTCACATGCAAATTTAATATGTACTTTGGAAAAGATGATTAGGATGTAGTTAATGAGGGTAGCAAAGTAATTTGGCATACCTCCTAGTTTAGTGTGAGCATAGCTAGAATGACAACTAAATTGAAACGGAGGGAGTATCTGTTTTAATGATGTATGGTTTATATTTAAAGCTATATTATTTTATGTTAGAATGATTTACATAGTATTCTGTGTTACGGTATTTTTGCTACAGTGTTCATGTTGATCTGGATATTTCGATCTGACCGAATGGTCGGGATCCAACTGTTGAAGTTCAGCGGAGCCGAATCCCTATATAGCTTCCAGCCTTCCTAATTGATCGTACGTATATACAGTATACTAAGATCGTATTGCATCATCACTATATTGCCATTTGATTTACCTAATAACGGGGAGTACTATTCCAATATACACGAAGTATGGTCAACTCCGAAAAGGCTGTCGTACATGCCCTAGGCAGAGCGAAAACAGCACGGCGACTATGTGTACAGCACGTCAAGCACGGTTGACTATACTGCATGCAGAATACTTGAGAAATAATATTTGTAGCTGTAGCTAGCTGCATACTGCTATGAAGTTTACATTCAGAGAGACTCCACTTGATAAGTGCATGCAGTACGTAGTTAGTCCTGCTGAAACTAGAAGGAAGACTATACAGCCTTCTGGCTACTGGCCGGCCATGAAATCAGTGATACAAGCTCACCCACGTACGTGCGCACGCACAGCCCCAGGAAAAACGGGACACAAGTATACCAGGCCGGCAGGCACCAGCTACCGTGGTATAGGTATAGCAGCAACATGGAAGTACAGGACTAGTACTGTTACCATATCTGACTGAGGCTTCCATTTCATTTTTATTTTATCCTTTTCTTTTAGTCAGAACTAGCTAAACCACAGTGCCTTGCTACAGATGAAAAAATATTATAATATTTTGTAAATAAATATTTTTTTCATTAAATGTGCTTACATATCATTTTGATAGTAGAAATTTTACCTCAATTTGAATTTTTATATATATTAAGATATCTATCTAGTTTTGACTAGTTTTTAATATTAAAATTTCTAGAGTAATTTATAGATTTGATATGAGGGTAGGAGATGGCATATTCACCGCCACCATTGGTGTTTTTTATTGGAGTATAGAATATCTTACTAATTAAAGCCATTTTATTTTTGTGTTAATAGCTCTGGTCAATTAACTTAATTAGCTAAGCTGCCAGAAATGTAAAAAAACAGTGTGCCATTGTGCCGTTAATCACAGAAACTCACATGCAGGATATATACAGCATGAAGTATTTAAGATGAAATCAATCAGAAAAGAGGAAACAATTAATTAACTTGCCAAACAATATGCCAAGACGCTCGTTATTTGCAGCGTATAATGGGGACAAACTAAGAAATTCATGAACGATCGATTTGTCTCGTCCATGCATATGCTATCATATCAATATCATGTGTGGAACAGGGTCATGCATGACATGGAGCTCGAAGTGTGAGCACGTACGTACGTCGCACTGCACCAGTATATCAGGGACCCATGATGTGCTCCATCACAGACACAGGTGCCCCACACACACACTCCACGGTGTGTGCCCATGCTGCCATGCCATTAATGCTAGCTACGCAAGAGATACCATGTTCCAAAGCCGGCCGGCCCCGTCTCTCTTCTGATCTTGCCCTCCTCCTCCCTCCAGCCGCTTGTTCCTCTCCTCTCCTTTCCTTCAGTGACCTCGAAACCCTAGCAGCAACTTGTACTACTCTAGCAATCTGACATTTTTATAAGTTTCTTACTAGTACTATCTACCAGTACTTGTTGTCAATTGTTTGTGTGCCTGTAGGCAATTAAATTTCCTTTAGTAAATACTCTCGATTTTCTGTCAAGTATTAGTAGCATGCTAGCTAGTAATGTATTGCAACAGGTCAGACTCATACAAACGGGATAGGCTGGAATGCGAGGAAGTGAGAAGTGGCTGGCGGAGGAGCAGATAGAACAAGGACGACTCCATCCGTCCATAAGGAACCATTGGAGCATGTGTGAAGCTAAAAATTTAACGGGAATTTCTCTTTAGATCGACTAGTACTAAGTAGTACTAATGGGGAACAATTACTTTCCTTCTTTTTTCCAATCCACATTTGGATGTGTAAACTTGTACATAATTGCTTAATATAAAACCACCAATGCTGGTTTGGTTTAGAAATGACTAAATAAATATTTTCTAGTTTTAACTTTGAGATTCCCTACTTTAAGCAGTATAAATTTTAAATGACATAACTAATTGGCATGAAAGTTGCATTTACATTTTGAAACCATAAGTATTTTACTAATATATTATTCACTTTGATATCACTTAAAAACAACTCTCAAAGTTCATTTTCTTTCGGACAGAACAGATATGTTTTTTTAAGGGAGTAATTAGACTCTTTTCATGTGTGCAAGATTATTAGTTAAGATATATGCCTGATTTAATTGGATATTGACCCATTAAAAACAATCGGCAAATAAATCCCAAGTCTCATCTAATGCTAGTATTCAATGGTTTACGCCATCTTCGTTATGGTTTATCCTGTTTATTTTTAGTTAAACTTATTGAGAATTATAACTATTTCCAATAATTAATCTATATTTTACTGTGACTAGTTCAAACTTGTAGTAAGTATTCCCTTCGTACCAAAAAAGACTTTATTTTGGATTTTTATGTCTAATTTTGACCATTCGTTTTATTTAAAAATTTTATGAATAAATTAGAAAAAATAGTTATGCATGAAGTACTTTTCATGACCTACCATCTAATAATAAAAAAATATTAATTATATGAAAAAAATAAGATTGAAGGTTAAAGTTGGACAGAGAAATATAAAAATAAACTCTTTCCCGAGGTAGTATTTCAAGTGACAGAGAGTATGATTATACGTATATACCTTTGATTATCTGGGTATATAGCACTCCCATGATGCCCATGAGCTAGCTAGCTACTCCTACTCAAGAAGCTGAGCTCCATAGCTGGTTAGCGTATTTAAGGAGGGCAGAGGTGCCATGTCGTCAGGGCTATTACCCTCTTTAATTTCTTTCCTGTCACACTCAAGAAGACCTGCCCGGGATGATCAGTGGCCTACTGTTGCGGGAAAAGACATGGGGAAAGAAATTTGTCACCGCATGCTGCTGTGTGTGTTTGGATGCTTGCATCCACTTGCCCACAATTATGCGCGGATCATTCCGCCTAGCCACCTGAATGATTGCATGATAATGAGTGTAATGTAAAAACACTTCTCCTCTACCTAGCTATTCCTTCTGACGACCTTCTCTATCTCTGTTCGTTGCCGATCATGCAATACCACATGCATGGAGATCAAAGGATGATAAATCATATTTATGGATCTGCAGCAGGTGGAAAATCCTTACTACTCCTAGTTACTAGTGTTAGCATTGTGGGAACATATGTAATCCTAAGTTGGAAAATTATCTCAATACAGAACGGAAGTAGCGTTACCCTGCTGCATACGATCTGTCGTCTTCAGAATCGCAAACAAGTTCATGCCTGAATTATCACCTACTAGATGGCTAGGGAGCAAAAGAAAGACAGATCGAAGAGCTAGCTTAGCTAGCGGCAAAGCAAATGGGCGTCTGATCTAAAACTACTTAACCCCTGCATGCAGATCAAGTGTCAATAAACAGATAGTCCTAGGCATGACCCTAAGAGATCGAGAAAATGTTCAGAGATATGCATGCGGTAAACTACCAACAAGTTAGCTTAATTACTTTACCGATTGTCGCCCGCAGATATTGTTGACAGTTTGAGGTCGACGACGACGAAGAGATCGAATGGACATGAGAAAAATATGCCGCATATGGTTAAAGGGATTGAAGCCTGGTCCGAGGTTCCGTGCTCACGGGAAGGCGAGCCTCCAAGTGATGGAGGAAGAAATTAAGCAACCGGAGACCTCGAGCCAGACAACAATCCCCTTAACCTAATCCAAGCAAACAAGCAGGTCATATCTACCCAATTACCTACGACACTAGATCGAGACGCCATGGATCAATTCATCGGCTTGCGAGGAATGAAGCCTGGTCCGACGCCTCCACATGCCTGAGCCGCCGACGACGGCGAGGAGCTGGAAGCGTGGATGCCTCGAGCCAGCCAACATTCCCCACAAGCCACCATGGCCACTGGAAACGAACTGAATGGGCAGGAGGCATGGCGATAGAACCATCAAACTGCAGCAGCTGCAGGATACAAACATGCTGGAGCAGATGGCCGGTTGTACATGCAAGCAAAAGAAGAAGGGTACTTGAGGGTTTTGAAGAGGGGGCGGAGAGGAGCGGCAGGGGTAGCCGAGGACAAGGGTAGTAATGGCAATTTATGGTGACATGCCCCATTTGGCACAGCTGGTGCCCTAATGCCTAATAACTGCGGTACTACTACGCCCCAGCCCGGCCTTTCTTTATGTTGCTGTTGTTGCTCAAGAAGCCAGTGAGTGCAGGGCTTTGCTTTGCAGTTCTGCTACTGCAAGCTGCGCGCATCTCTCACTTTCCTCGCTCAGGGAGAGGCCACAGCTGACTCCCCACTGCTTTGAATTCTCACAAAATACCTCGTGAGGTGCACCCTCGTCTCTTCTCCTCCCCTCCCTCTCTCGTCTCTTCAGGGCCTGGAATATTTCTCTTTTATACTTCTTTCGTTCTTAAATATAAAACATATTTCAATTATACACGGTCTACAATATTTTACTTTTACCATTAATTTATTCAATAAGATTATCAAAACTATAAAATTTACATCATATGAAAACACATTCAAATACAAATCTAATGATGCCAGATACATAACACTATACATCAATATAGTTAGTTTAACTATTAGTCAAAACTTTCAAATATTGACTTAACAGAAAATAAGAACGCCTTATATTAAAGGACGGAGGAAGTAATAGTTTGAAATTCATGAAGAAGGAGAGACTACTCTCTAATGGAGTACTAAGGGTCACAATAGATGAATGTAGCAAAATTCCTAGCTATTTAACTCAGGCCATGTTTAGTTCCCAAAAGTTTCTTTTCCAAAAACATCACATCAAATCTTTGGACATATAAATGGAGCATTAAATATAGATAAAAAAACTAATTGAACAGTTTGAATGGAAATCGCGATACAAATCTTTTGAGCCTAATTAGACCATGATTAGCCATAAATGCTACACTAACTCACATATGCTAATGACAACTTAATTAGGCTTAATATATTCGTCTTGTGGCTTCTAGGCTAGCCACGAAATTAGTTTTTTTATTCGTGTTTGAAAATCCGTTCCAACATCCGGTCAAACTTCGATGTGACACCCAAAAGCAAAAGATTTTGGAAACTAAATAGCCACTCGGTATGATCAAAACACTATCAAAACATGAGATTGGAGCTTTAGTTGATCTGGCCCTGTGCATAGTCAATTTATTGTCTTTAAGACGACATTCAAGACAGCATATGAAGACATCAGATTGGCAGTACCTTGTGCATATTCAATATCTTTAAGACAACATTCAAAATAAATGCAATGTGTAGGGATTGCTCAAATAATGCCTCCAGTTGCATTTCTCTTCCTTAAGACAACCACTATATGGAGTCCATTTTGCCTCGTGAAATGAACAGAAATTCAGTGGAAATTAAAGGCAGTGGAATGTCTGTGTGGAAGCAATTCACTGTATGGAGTAGGAAGAAAGGCCTCATAATTACCACACCAAATATAACCTCGCCTGCAATCTCTACTAGCCCCCTCTTCCATGTCTTACTGCTCTGCAGTTACCAGCCCCAAAACTAAAGGTCTTCACTACACATACCTCTACTAGAGCGAGCTAGCTCAAACTTCCAAACGTTTTCCGTCTTGGAAAGGATGGAGAATAGGAATGAGACTGGATGACTTGACGCAAGCAAGCTACAAGAATCAAATTGTCCTTTACGGCAAGCTATAGCTATCTCGCCAGCAAAAGTGCTTGTAATTGCATCACCAAAATGTCAACGCCTCTCGCGCGCTCTCTCTCTCTCTCCAAAAGAGCATTCAAAAGTTCTCTAGCTTTAATCCGGGTTCTTTAGCTCCCAAAACTTTTCATCGAAAAACATCTCATCAAATCTTTAAACTCATATACAAAGCATTAAATATAGATAAAAAATAAAAATAATTACATAGTTGGGCTGTAAACGACAAGATGAATCTTTTAAGCCTAATTATATCATGATTAGCCATAAGTGCTACAGTAACCCATATGTGTTAATGACGGATTAATTAGGCCCAAAAAATTCGTCTCGTGGTTTACAGGCTAGCCGTGAAATTAGTTTTTTCCTTCGTATCCGAAAATCCCTCCCGACACACGGTCAAACGTCTGATGTGACGCTTCTTTCCAAAAAATATTGGAACTAAACGTGGCCTCAGTTCTTCCTGCACATACATGTATCTTATTATGTAGTATATGATGATGAAAACCTCAAGTTTTTTTTCTTTTCAAAAAGAAGCCCAACACACTTACACACACCCTCATGCATATATATGCATGCATGTCCACACATTTTGGAGAATTAATCAAATTTCAAAACAAGTGATGAATTTGGCAAATGATCTGAACACCTGGCCTACAGTGTACGTATACGGATACCTAATTCAAAGTGATCAAAGATTTGTGTATGCATGTGTGTATTCGTGTACCACACAGTACAGTACCAGTTGATCTATCAGTCAAACCTCACAGTGTTTGACCGACCATTATTTACCAACTACTGCCTGCATGCACAAGTACTCCGTACAACACAGTGTCTTCGCCCTCGCGTAGCCCGACAGAACTTGTGATGATCACCATCATTACCTGTTGATTTGCTCAGCTCCTACTACTCCCTGCCACGTGCCTCGTGCGAGAGCTACAGCTACAGCTAGCTAGCCACTGGCTCGAGCATTCTCTGCTTCCTTTAATATGAGTGAGAAACACGAATGGACGAACGACTAGCTCAGTTCCGGCGCCGTGCCATCGATCAGCAGTAGCTAGCTTGAGACCCTCTGCATGCTAAATGCAATGCTTGCACGCTTCCGATCTGCCTAACTTTTCTTCAGTTTACTTTTCTTCAGTTTTGTTTTGAACACATGCAGACGGTCAAAGTATACATTCATGTACGTCGATCGTTTTTGCTCACAAGGAATCGTGAATAGATAATGTACTGCTCCGTACTATGCACGTATCCAAAAAAAAAAAAAAAACAGAAACGGCATGACATTTGGCAAGTGAACACAAGGATTCCGAGTCACGGTGCAGATGCTGAGATGCAGTAGTCACGCAGACGCATGTATCACACATGTACGCACACATGGGACCGTTGCGTCGTCGTTTGCCGGCCGGCTAGCTTCTGGTTCGTTTGCCCGCGGGAATGGATTACCGGCGCAGATGCAGAAACGCGCGGCTCCGTGGCGCGTGCATCGACCCGCGAAACGCGAACGCCGATGCCCCTGGGCGCCGCGCGCGCGCGGCGACACAGCGGGGAGGATCGACTGGCGTTGTCGGCGAGAGCGAAGGGGTCGGGGGCTCGGGGCTCCCGAGGCGGAGGCACGGCACCGGCCGGGTGGCCGGACACGCCCGTTCGGCCGTGGCAGGCCACTGGACTGGAGAGAGGGAGAGTCTGCAGACCAGCTGATGCGTGTGCCGTACTGTGGGAGGTAATGCTATGCCTGCCTGCATCTGACTGGCTGCCTTCAATCCATGTAGGTGGCGCGACATTATGTACTCTACTGTTCCGTTTCTTTTCGTATATACTCCTACTTCCCTCGAGGCGAAGGAATTAACCATGGCCATTTATAAGTGGTCGCGGAGCCAATGTGTACGTCTTGGAAGAAATCGCCGTTGGTAAGACTAAAGTACATGCATGCAATTAGTATTTATCTATTTGTAAAAATGCCATTAAATTTTGCATGAAGATATACCACTACTTATCACTGAGCATTTCTAACTTTTACGGGAACAAAATATATACCCTTCCTTTGTCTACTTTGTTTCTTTCTTCACCTTCCCCTCGCATGGTGAGCTTGACACATAGCTCGGGTTGCCACCTACCATGCGAGCGCTGCGAGGAGGAGGGAACGGGTCAAGGACGGCGGCGCTCCGCTGGATCTGGGCTTCTCTGCTGTCGTCGCCACATAGTGAGACAACGACGATGAGGACATGGGAGAAGGCATGCTCGGGATCCGTCGTCGCTGCCGCTTGCTAGCTGCCAGAGACAGACAGATCTCGTCGTCGAAGGCTAGGGCTTTGGAGGGGGGAGGAAGGAGGAGGATGTCGGCGAATAATCCGTCGCCAACCCTGCATTGTTTACATTGTCGTCTTGCCAGCATGCACCATCGCCGCCGCGGGTTGCCCCACTTGCCATCATTGCTTCACCAGGGAGAGAGAGGGGGTGATTTCATCCAATGGAATAAGGAAGAAGAGAAGTAAATGGCATTTTCGTTGAATACATGCAATACATATTTCAGACTTTTAGTGGCACCACTAAGATTAAACCAAACAACACTATGGTATCATTACACAGATGTGAATAGTAATGGCATGTATTAGAATCATGATATTTGTAATGGCATGGATCTGATTAAGCCATTATTCTATTTCCCCACAAAGAAAATACTCCCTCCATCCATAAATGTTTGATGTCGTTGATTTTTTGACACACGTTTGGTCGTTTGTCTTATTCAGAAAATTTTGTAAAATAAGTTTAACTATAGTAAGCATAAAATTATATTTAAAAATAAATCAAATGATAGAAATAAAATTAATAATTACGTAAATTTTTTGAACAAAATGAACGGTCAAATATATAAAAAAAAGTCAACGGCGTCAAACATTTAGGGAAGAAGGGAGTATATATGTTCTATTTTTCAGATTTTACAGGTTTTTTTTGTTTTGCTTGCTGCACACCTCAAAATGTATCGTTTTTCTAGCCACAACATGGTCGGTGAGAGAGCAACGACTTGGAGTCAATACGAAGCCAGCTTTCTCGAGATCCGCGAAATGGGATTTCGACGGCCAGGATTAAGTGACGCTTACACGCGACCGGCCTGGCTGGTTGTTGGTGAAGGACTCTCCCGGTCGTACGGGCTCTTCTCGCGGTGAAAGCGCGCGAGAAAGAGGTAAAAAAAGGGTTTAATCTTGTGGGCCGTTAACCATAGTCCACAGTACACGTGGCCACCAACTGTACCATATAATAAGTTGTTCTACTGCTCCAGTACGTACTACAACCTGCCCCTGGTTTCTCCCGTAATTTCATCGAGCAAAAGGGACACTTGTGGGGTGATTGCATGGTGATGAACTGATGATGACCAGTTGAGGTGTTGAGCCCATCACCTTGGACATACACGGATGCTAGTACATAAGACAAAGGTGATCAGTAACCTGCTTACTGAAGAAATTGGTTTCAGGTTGCTGACTCTTTATCAAAATGCTATAAAATGGGGGGATTCCCTTGTCATTTCCTGTACGTTTGACGCACGCGCTCGACCGTTCGGCTCAGCGCCTCAGCTGGTGCATGTATGACTCAACAAGCTAGTCACATGCAAAACCAAAAGCAAAGCCTCTCTGAACTCTGGATATGCTTCCATTTTTGCTCGGCTAACAGTGGCGTATGCATAATGCAACAAAGGGACGACGAGCTAAACGGAGGAATTAACCCAGGAAGAGAGAGAGAGAGAGAGGAGGAAGGGAGAGACCGATCGAGAGAGTGTGGGACAGGGTCATGTGCGGCGGTCAGGAGCGCCCTGGACGTCGGGTCTGGTAGACTACTGGCGTCTGTGGCAGCAGCAGCGGCGCGGCGTGGCCGGTCAATTATGGGCAAATGATGGCGCCGGTGATTAGGTGTGGGGCACGATACGAACGACGACGCCCTGGGCCACAAACGCCACCACGCAAATATATCCGTCTCGTATTCGATCAGTCCGCTTCCCGCCGCGTGACGATGCCACAAAGACACAAATTGATACTCCAAGCTAGAGAACGTATAGGCTCCCTTGATTCACACGATTTCTAAATAAATTTTGTAGGACTCATATTCCATAGATCTTTTTTTTTCTACCTAATCCTTTCAAATAAAAGATTGGAGATTCTCTGGACCTATAAAACTCTTATAGAATAGTTGAATGCATACATATTTTAGAGAAAATTTAGCAAGAGCTTTAACCTCTTGAAAATTACCTACGAGTTTATCTCTCTCTTCTATTCCTATGTTTTTTTCGTGGTCTTATCGAACAACCATTTATGTATTTTTTTTTACAATCCTCTATTTTACACTTGCATTCCTATGAAAATCTTTTTTTATCGTTTTTTATAATCATACAATTCAAATAGGCCATATACACTTGTTACACCAGCCAACTTTTGAGGAGGGTTTGGCGTTTCATGTATTTTATGGAAGTCTATTTCGGTGACTAATTAGAAAACCAATTACATAGGGTTAATGTAGCACTTATGGCTATATTATCATGGACTAATTAAGCTCAAAAGATTTGTCTCGCGATTTTCATGCAAACTGTGCAATTTGTTTTTTCATTTATATTTAATGTTCTATGCATGTGTCCAAAATGTTGGCCGAGGAGGTAGGAGTCGGCGATCGGCGTACTCCATCAACAGAGAAGGCAGGAGGCAGCGGGCGGCGTTGCTCCGTCGACGGAAGAGGCGGGAGGTGGCAGCCGGCATTGTTGCACCGTTGGAGGAGGCGGGAGGCATCGGCCGCCGTTGCTGCGCCCGGTGGAGGAGGCGGGAGGTGTTGGCTGCCGTTGTTGCGCCAGCGAGGAGGCGGCGGCTTCTGCTCGCTGCGCTGGTGGAGGCGGCCGCCAGCGACACTGGATTAGGGAGGGGAAGGGCAGGTTATTTGGGGAGGAGTATTATGGTTTCTTACGTGGGCCTCAATGGGGTTTAAGATTAATGGGCCAAACATAGTGCCCCTATATATACGTCCCCCTGTTCGAATTCGAGTGTTTTGCCGTCCGAATCAAAGTTAACAACGATTAGTGCCACTGTTTTTATTCCGTATGTATCTGAATACAACTTTGTCTCATCGGGTAATTAACTAGCTATTCTCGTCAACGTTGGATCAGCAGAGTCCCCCTATATATATTTCAGCAAAGACGAAATAAGAGAGAGAGAGAGAGAGAGAGAGAGAGAGAGAGAGGTCTAATCTCGTTTAATTCGTATCAAGTCCAGCTAGCGATCAATCGTAACATGGAGGCGACCCAGGCACAACAAGCCGCTGCCGTCGAGCGCAACCACGGCCGCGCGGCGCCAGTGCCCAAAGGGAGGCGCGCATTCGCGATGAAGCGGCGGATGTACGCAGGGTCGTTCGATCCCCACGCCCACGCGTGCAACATCATCGGCCACAACCGACTCGGCATGTGGTCACAGCGAAACCAGGGGTACACAAGGCGGACCGCTACTTCAGGTTCGTCAATACCGGCACGGCGCTCTCGAGGCTGGGACGGATGAGCCAGGTGTACGTAACGTGGCCCCAGTACGCGGCGCGGCGGGAGGAGTTGGAAGCTGCGGAGGCCGACCTGCAGAAGCTTTTTCACGGATACATGCCTGGTTGGATTAAGAAGGTGAGGCGGGTGCAGGAACGCGAGCGACGGCAGCGTCTCAAGAAGCAGAAGCTGCCGCAAGATCAAGAGCAAGAGCGTCTCGCATTGAAGAGAAAAACTCGGGCGCAGGGTGCACCCATAGCCCGTGCGCTCCTGTTTGCTTATGTATATGCATGTGTAGTTAAACTTTGTTATTATCTAAAAAGAATTATTCATGCCTAGCGTGTGATGTTGTTATGTCTTCATAAAGTGGGGGAAAATGTATTAACACACCTCTATTGTCATTCTTGTTTCAAAATTTTACTCTTAACTTATTTTATTGTAGAATCTCGTCCACCAACCTATTATTTTAACCCAGCACTTAATATGTTGAGGACAAAGTTACCCCTAGTATACATATGAATAACTAATTTTACCTATTTTATTCGATGTGGATATATAGCCAGCCATATCATCTCAATTGAACTTGTCTAATGTGGCTATGTGGTGTGTGACTCAAGATCACCGATGATTTCAACCTCACCATCATGACATGAACCTCACATTTAGTCTTATTTGTGTTATTAGAGAGCGGTATGTAAGTAGCTTTGAAGCAACTAGTGACCATCTAAAATGGTGCTACGTGGACTACATCGGATTAAGTGGTGGGTGTGCTTTTGCAACAAAGTAGTGTATGGGATGAAAACTTAAAACTAAAACGATAGATGAGGTGATTTATGCGCATGTGCTTCTATACAATTTATAGGAGTACTTATACTTCTACAATTTAATTTAGAACTAGAATTGTTACATATGGGACAAATACTGTTATATCTTGGAGTGAGGCCTGAGGCTCCTATTATTTCTCTACGGATAATAAGTTGAAGACAAAACTGAAAATTTTGAACTTAATTTAAGAATTGATTGTAGAGATTTTTTATCGTAGTATTTTGTAACTTTGTCTTTTAAATTATAAATAACACATCTATAAAATTTTTGCACATAAATTATTTTTAAATTATGAACATGCAAATTCTGCATTTTTTTTTGATGGAATCACTGCAGGGGAGGCCCCCACAGTTTAAGCTTTATTTAAAAAAAGGTAAACAAAAGTTACAGTTACAAAGGTCCAAGCTCAAGCCAAGCTTGTAACAAATCTTTTTCTACTAGCCTAAGACGATACAAGAGCAAATAAAGATCTACTTTCAGAAGACGCCTCCAAGAGAGTATGCAAATTCTGCATTTGGGCCATTTAGGCAAACGATCAGTCCCTGATCTAATTACCGGCCCGTCCCTGTAGTGTGGTTTTGCCTATGGAACATTGGGCTGCATGTGGGCCGGGAAGGCCGGAATCCAAACGAGGCCCTGTATAGGTGATGGCGTGACGCGTACACCCATTTCTCCACGCAGTTTGCTCCCGGCGCGCCACGAAGTACTACAAATTTCAAACAAATCCCCCTTAGGCCCCAACGATTAATCCCAAGTCAACAAGCAACAATTCTTTTCGCCAACACACCGGCAAGCAACAAATCATCCAATCAACACGAAACAAACAATGCAGCAATCACAGCGATCCCGTCGGCCGCCGAGGTTGAGCCGCCGCAACGCAATCCGGCAGTCGGCGTACGTGGCCCGGCCGGCGGCACAGCTCTCGCCGCCGCCGGACCAGTCCGAGAGATACGTTCTGGGAGCTGAAGAAGATGTTGAGGCAGGTAGAACCGAGGCGATCGCATTGGTGGTGGAGGAGGCGTCGACTTCGACTGCTTCGGTGGTCTCTGTCCACCATGAGGCTATGGTAATCAGGAGGAATATCGTGAATTGGAGGAAGCTAGAACTTGTAGGGGCGGGATCGTCCGGTAGGGTGTTCAAAGCTGTGACGGAGTAAGTTCAATTGTGATTTACTGTTTTTCTTGCACACTAACTGTTCGATGCAATGCTCCTTAGTACTTTCGGGTTATGTGTTCTGTTCTTTGAGCGGACTGACAATTTGGGATGTGTCATCTATGTGTTCCTCATTGCTCCTTTGTGTGTTACCTTGTCAGGGATGGGTTTGTGTTTGCTGTCAAAGAGGCATCGTTGTTTGGTCCAGAAAGCTATGTGAAGCAAACCGCAGGTCAGCTAGAGCAGGTAGTGTTATCTCTTATCAATTAATTGCAATATTCCGATAGAGGTTAGTAGGTGACAAATTTTATTGTTTAGGGAAACAAAGCATGCTTAATTCAGCAACTGCATGTTTTTCCTCAGGGGTTTCTACTATTCTCTAGGGTAGTCGTGTATTTTTCAGAGTACTGATGTGCTCCATCTTGTTTCTAAATGATTTTGAGTATAACACTGATTCAATATTAGTAACATCATTTCAGGAGATCTTGCTTCTTAGCCGACTGGAGCACAAGAACATAGTGCACTATTTTGGTGCCAAAAAGGTATGCTGATTGAAGTGTCTTCATTCTATTTCCAATCACCTATGCAAATCATCGCCTCCCGAATACGGAATACCTGCATTTTAGTTTTATTTTTCCTTGGTTGAGCTTATTGTTCTTGTGTGGGTTTGCTTGCAGGAAGAAACGGTGCTATGTATTTTCCTCGAATTTGTGAGTGAGGGTTCTTTGGTATCTGTATATGAGAAGAAACAGCTAGAGGAGTCAACAATATCCTCTTATACAAGGCAGATCCTCAATGGATTGACATACCTTCATCGTCATAATGTAATGCATAGGTGATAACATATTATTTATACAGTAAATTCTTGTTGCTGGCCTGCCCATATGATGTACTTGTTTTTTTTTTTGTGTGGGGCATTTGGATGTACTTGTTGTAGTGTAATGTGAAGTACAGGTGTATAACTCTTGATCAAATGACTAGATGAGTGAAGGACATCTATGTCATATCATGGTAAATCTGTAGTGATTTCCCTTTTCAATGCAGAGATATCAAATGTGCAAATATTTTGGTTGATCAAAATGGAACAGTGAAGGTTGGAGATTTTGGACTGGCAAAGGAGGTTATTTCAATTTTCCTTTTGGTGTCCTTTTTTTTCCTGCTTTGACTGACAGGTTACGAAATGATATTGTTATTGAGATTATTTGATATGTAATCTCAATCATTTAGTTGTAATGGCAGATAAAAGTCTGGAAACAGAAAAGATCATGTACCGGAAGTGTATATTGGATGGCTCCAGAGGTACGCTGTTTTATTAGACATGTTAGTAGCTAGATCTCTAGATGAATATAACTATTCGGACCAGCAGAATATATATTTGCCATCTGATGATGATCAGGTTGTGCGTGGCAATCCATATGGGTATTCTGCTGATATTTGGAGCCTTGGATGTACTGTACTGGAGATGCTTACACAAAGAATTCCTTATCCTGATGATAATTGGGTCAGTATATATCCTAGCAAACTTTCCTCAGTGTCACTTTCTTCTTTTCCGTCTGTCTCTCCAAATTCGTTCCTGAGTCAGTTCTATCAGGTATCAGTTTTCTACCAAATCGGCCGTGGTCAACTTCCTCCAGTTCCAGCATCCATATCACCGGTCGCACGCGATTTCATCCACAAGTGCCTGCAGGTGAATCCTGATAACCGACCGACTGCAGATGAGCTGCTGAATCATCCATTTGTGGCTCTTCCGGAACCAGACTAGTACGCTGAATGCCTGAATGTTTGCCTGATATTGTTTCTTTAGAATGGTCTGCCTTTTGACATTGTTAGGCTAAGAACAAGAATATTAAGTACTTGTGGCTGGAACAAGATCATTGTTTCCTTCCTGGAAGTTCAGGGTCAGGATGCTTGTGGTTGGACGTTCCTATTCAGGTTTCTTGTGGCTAATTGCTTCAGTACTTTTTTTTTTTTGCGTGGATAATTGCTTCAGTACTTTGTACATCTGGTCCTGTACACACATATATATATATATATTCCTACTCCATTATCCATCTTTGACCATTAGTTTGGGGAGCAACCAGCCAATCATGTACTCCATAATCCAGTATTTTACAGTTCAGATTTCTGACTTGCCAACCGCGCCCGTCTGAAACTCTGAACTAAATTGCTGACGTTCCCAGTGACGAACCAACGGCCACACAACTCTGAAAACGCAGTGAAGCCAATTCAGCCAATTCACCGTGAATTCACACGACCTGGTACTTAGACTAGACAGCGCCTGGTCGCAACCACGCCGGGACGACGACGACCGTTCTCCATGGCGTCGTCGTCATCGACGCGTCGTCTCCAACCCGGTCGCCATCGGCGATTCGGCTCCACGCCATTATTATAAAACGGCCTCACCCGCACCACCTCCCCGTCCTTTTCCCCAAACGCCTAATCACCCACCACCACCCCTCCGCGCCACGGCGAGCAGCGCACGCACCTGGTCAAAAGCATCGCCACCATCAAGACGAGGAAGAGCCCTAGTCAAATCCCCAACCGCCCGTGGCCTCGTGTTGGGGCAGACAACCCCGATCCTCTCGCGGATTTTGCTTGCTTGCTCTGTACCCCACTCACACGCTAGCCCTCGTCATGGCGGCGCGGGAGCGGACGCGGCCGCGGCCGCAGCTCGCGCGGATCAACGCGATGAGGCACTCCTACTCCGCCGCGGAGGAGGAGGAGGACGACGTGCGGGTGGAGCTCGGCGGCGGCGGCGGCGGTGGCGGAGGGGAGTACGGGTCGCAGACCAGCTTCCGCATCCGCGGGGGGCGTGGCGCGGCGGAGGTGACTGCCATCTTCCGCAAGCTGGGGCTCTCCGGGCCCGAGGACTTCACCATCCCTCCCGCGGTCTACGCCGCCGCCATGTCCCACCTCTCAGCCTCCGCCCGACGCCGCGCGTCTCTCGAGGCGGCGGCGTCCACGCCAGGAGCGGGGGCGTCCCCTCCGGAGCTTCTAGAAGGTTCTGGACGCGAATGTTTGGTTAGGATGAATATGGAAGCGGTTGAGAAGGGGAAGGAAGCTGGGCCGGCCCCCAAATTGGTTGAATCAGAGGTTACAGAAGTTTCTAGACGAGCTTATGCAAATGCGACGCCTGAAGCAGAATCGAGCATCAGAGTAGTAGCTCCGCCAGATATCAAATTGGTACAGCGAGAAGCTATGGAGGTTTCCACACGAGCATGCGCAACGCCTGCAGCAGAATCGAGTGTTAGATCAGTAGCTTCTAAACGAGAGGTAGCTGCTGTGCGGAAGCAGGATGGTGTAGAGGAGAACAAGGAGAAAGGTAAATCGGTCAGATCGGTTAGATCGGTCAGATTGAATAAATCACGAGAGGAGAGGAAAATAGAGGTGGCTGTGGAGGCGACAAGGGAGTCCACTTCAACTTCAAGTGACATCGAGCATTTGATTTCACCCTCTCCTCATATGCGGTTTAGGAGAACCATCACTTCTTGGTCCAAGGGAGAACATCTCGGGAGTGGATCGTTTGGGTCAGTGTATGAGGCGATCAGTGAGTAAGTTTCCATGTGCCTACTCTGTTTTCATGACTGCATTATTCATTTTCAGTATTTTTGTTAATATGGTCGCCGTTGCTAGTAGTATTTTGTAAGACAAATGTGACAATGAAAGAATAGCAATGTTTAGATATACAAGGATAAATCGTAATTTATGATCCTAATCAAATTCAAACTTCATTATTGGTATATTACGGCTGAAACCATACCCCCTATGGCAGTGATCTGGTGAGCCATCTATCAAGTTCACTTGATTATTGGTATATCAGGAACAAGGTATTAGTTTCATGTGTCCACCCCAGTGTTCTCTACTTTCTGCGATACAATGGTCTTAATGTTGGCATACGTAAGATATATAAGATGAATGAACAAACTGTCATTTTCTCTGGAACTCAACAATGCAACAACTAAGATTGCACCAATTGGTTTCATCCATTTCAATATCTTATCTGAATCATGTCTCCATGCTAAGAAGTTTTATATGCCTGGTTGAATGAAACACAGCTTATATTTGGGAAACCTTAATCGAAATTCTTGAACATACAAAGGTAACATGCCAACATCTTATTTGAATCATGTGCTCGTGCTAAATTGGCCGTTCCCTACTTTTATCCTTCATATGAAAAAATTATGTTTTTTAAGTGAATCATTGAGTAACTCTTTTGTAAGATTATGTAGGTTCCATCTAGACCAATCTTTGAAAAATACAACTTCAGTCGAGAGTCACTGAACATGTGGCATAAATATTACAATATAATTGTGACTCATTTTCTTTATAAAATGTTTTATAATCGAGTTTTAACATTTATTTACAGTGATGGTTTTTTCTTTGCCGTCAAGGAGGTGTCATTGGTTGACCAAGGGAACAATGGAAAACAACGGATTCTCCAGCTTGAGCATGTGAGTTATCTTGCTTCAACATTGTGTTTGTGGTTGGACTTCCCTAGTTATATCTAATTTTCAAGCAGCCATTGTTTTGTGAAAATCCACTGAGAATACTGATGAATTGTTTTGTTCCAGGAGATCTCTCTCTTGAGTCGTTTGGAGCATGACAATATAGTTCAGTATTTCGGAACAGAAAAGGTAGTTCTCTCATTTCTTATGGATATTAAATTCAATAAGAGTAAAGTTATGATCAGCACACGCTTTGACTACTGTTTTTTTTTTCATTTCATTTTAATATTATGCTGCTTTTATTCTGCAAGCTATCTTCATGTAAACAATATAATTACCTGACTTGAATTACTGATTTCTTGCAGGAAGGTGGAAAACTGTATATTTTTCTTGAACTCGTGACTCAAGGCTCTTTGGCAGCTCTGTATCAAAGGTATCATTTACAAGATTCACAAGTCTCAGCATACACGAGGCAGATTTTGAAAGGTTTGAACTATCTACACCAGCGGAACGTGCTGCACAGGTGCATTACTAAAATGCTCTATCGATGTGATAGTATACTTTTGCTTAGATGGTTCTATTGTTAACGAATTACCTTTTGATACCATGTTCTCCATACTTTATTAACCAGAGATATTAAGTGTGCAAATATCCTAGTTGATTCAAATGGATTAGTGAAACTAGCGGATTTTGGCCTTGCAAAAGAGGTACTTTCTCCAAACGACTGATGTACTATCAATTTATCACTAGATTACATGTTGTTCTAACTGTTTCTAATTTGCCATGCCCCAGACATCACTTTTGAATCAGGCAAGATCTAGCAAGGGAACTGTTTACTGGATGGCCCCTGAGGTTAGTCTGCACAGTTACGGTTTGGTGCTTTTTGTACAACCAATTTTCCTTTATCTCCTTTTATTTGCACTCTTATTCAGAGGAATGTCATACAGTATTATGTTATGCCCTTTCTTTCAATAAATAGAAAATGCTCTATGCATATTTGTATGCATGATCTATGTTTACTTCTTTATAAGTCTTCAGATATTTACTGGTGACCCCAACTATCAAAATATAAGTTAGAGCTCTTCCTCATCCATCAATGAAAATGGCTATAAGGTAGAGCTCGCTCTACCTTCGTTCCAAAAAAAAAAAAGTTAAAACACGGTGCATATGAATCATTTGCAAATATCATTCGAGTCCTACTTATATGTCTCTGTAGGTATTTAAGAAAATGGAAAGTGCATGCTTGATGAGCCAGGGTTTCAAAAATAGAAACAGTTTCGTATAATTGTAAGATGCCGTGCGGCCAAAAAAAAAATGACACTGTTTTGCGAGCTACAAGCAATGTTTTGCATAAAATAGTACACATCTCGTTTTTAATGACGTACTCCCTCTGTCCTTTTTTTGTTTGACGTTGGTTAGCTAACATCAAACCATTGAGGATTGATGGAGTATGAAAGGTAGAGAGTCGTCAAAAGGATACTCTCCTTATTGTATCAAGCATGTACATTTTATAATGGCATTTTCTTATTCAGGTTGCTAAGGCTAAGCCTCATGGGCCTCCAGCAGATATATGGAGTCTAGGCTGCACAGTTTTAGAGATGCTGACATGCAAAATTCCATACCCTGATATGGAATGGGTGAGTATGTCTCTTTTAGTTTCCAGTAACAGCATCTCATTTTGTGAATACTAAATGCGCTGATATACATGAAGCGTGCTATTAAGTTACCGAAAATATTGATGTCAATTCTTCATGTTGATGACTTGTATGCTTACATTAGTAGATCTGAATATCATGGTGCGCATGTCTAACATTAGTTTCATTAGGAAAAACTGGCTGATGTTGAGTTTAAATTTTCATTAGGAAAATCGAGCATTTATGTGTGCTCAACTGAAAATGGCATAGTTTTCTCTTGGCATTAATATTGTCATTCTCAGAGAATAATGAATACATATTATTACCTGTCTTTGATGAACTCATTTCCTCTGCTATGTAGACACATGCTTTGCTTAAAATTGGTAGAGGAATACCACCAGAAATTCCTGCTACACTATCAGAAGATGCCCGTGATTTCATCATGCAGTGTGTCAAAGTAAATCCAAATGATCGGCTATCTGCCGCTCAGCTGCTGGACCATCCTTTTGTCCAGAGACCACTGCAGCATAAAAGTGCCTGATGCACTCTTGTGTTGTTAAACTTGTACATAAAGCTGGTCAGTATTCCATTCTTCTTCGTAGAAAAAAAATGTCAAGAAATAGTAGGGCACTATGATCCTGTACTTCAGATATTAATGGAATCGTCTCTGTTTTGTTTTTATAGATTTTAGCTGACCTGTGGAAAGCTGTAGCTGATGTTGAGGATGGTAGCAAATCCCTCACCGTGATACATTGATAGTTTGTGGGAGGTCTGAAATTGCTTCCAAGCTGCTGCACAAATCGACATTTAATTCAAGGTAACTTGCATCATGGGAAAGCTATTTTCAACTGAAGATACCTTAGGCTGCTGGATATGTGAACTGAAGATAGCTTGTCTGGTGTTCATTGTGCCTCCACAACCATCAGGGTTGAGTGCTTTGGCACTCTCTGAACAATATTGGTTGGCCAAAGTTTGAATGCTGATTGACAAGAAGTATGAATCCCAGTGTGATCCATCAAGCTATAATTCACATGCTTGGGGAAAAAACTGGGGAAGGCTCAAAAGGAGGGTCGGTGGGTGGCATCGCCAAAGTCTGCACACTAAATACTGCTTCACTTGCCCCTCTTTGGCTCTTTCTCGTTCTGTTTGACATGCTCACCTAAAGGGAAGGAAGCAAGTAGCAGTCCAGTGGCGATACATGGAAGCAGGTAGCACTATTGACATGGGGAGTGCTCGGTGTTTCTGACCGAGTTTCCGTATGAGTAATAGCTTATCTCTGTTCCTAATGGAAATGGGCTGCATCTGTATGCCATCGACTGTTTGACGATGGAATCCAATTTGTCTTGTCCATAAATTCAGTGTTTAGGTGTTGATCGAGCTGAGGTTAGGTATACCATGAAAAGCATAAAGCAATGAAAATCACCTTGGATTTACCACCAAAGTTTTGTAACAATACAACGCATTCAGCCCCACTATGTGCTGCTGATCAAATATATGTAGAAATGGGAAGATACACGGAATTTTTCAACTGTGGCTATACAGACAAGGGGAGAAATCACAATGGCAGGACAGCTACATGTACCGAACTACTGGTATAGTACAACAGTTCTCTAAATGCAATATTTGGTTGCTTCAAAATGTTAATCTTCCGCATTCTCCCAGCTCTGAGTTCATTCCCCATTCAAGCAATCGAGTATACGATCATAAGCATCCCCTGCCATCTCATACATGAGCATCCCAAGCATCTGAGATACCTCATCAGCCTGTGGATGCGACTGATCGCCGGAGACGAACTCGTGCACATCGCCGTCAATCTCCACGGCGCTGTAACCCGGCCTCTTCCTCAGCCCCCGCGCCTTCATCAGGTTCCGAACCTTCCCGGCGCCGTCCCACTTGCCAACGGCAGCGTAGATGTTCGACAGCAACACGTAATTGGCGTCGCCGCCGGGGTCCAGCTCAAGCAGGTGCTGCATTAGCTGTTCAGCCATGGCGACGTCGCAGTGCATCCGGCAGCCGGCGAGGAGGGCGCCAAGCACCACCTCGTTTGGCCGCATCGGCATTGAGGTCACTATCTGCATCGCCTCATCGAGGCAGCCGGAACGGCCGAGCAGATCGACCACGCAGCCGTAGTGTTCCATCCTCGCGGCGATGGCGTACTCTGTCCTCATGAGGTTGTAGTATCTCAGCCCTTGCTCCGTGAGGCCGCCGTGGCTGCACGCCGTGAGAACGCCGGTGAACGTCACCGCGTCCGGCTTGAACCCTGACCTCCGCATCGCCTCGAAATGTTTGATGGCGTCGACGCACCGGCCGTTGGCGGCGAGCCCGACGATCATCGAGTTCCAGGAGACCACCGTCCGCTTCGGCATTCCGTCGAACACCTGCCGCGCGAGCTCCACACGCCCGCACCGCGCGTACATGTCGATCAGCGAGTTGGCGATCCTGACATTGCGGTGCAGCAGCCCGCGGCGGAGCACGAGGCGGTGCGCCCACATCCCGAGCCCGAGCGCGCCGACCTCGGCGCACGCGGAGAGGACGGCGACCAGCGTTACGTAGTCCGGCTCGACGCCGTCCAGCAGCATGGCGCGGAAGCAGCCGATGGCCTCGTCGTGGCGCCCGTTCTTAACGCACCCGTCGATGAGCGCCGTCCACGACACCTTATCCGGCTCCGGCATTCCGTCGAACACCTCGAACGCGGCATCGACGAGGCCATTCCGCATCAATCCGGAGATCACCGTGTTGTAGGTGACGACCGACCTGACAGGCATTGAGTCGAACAGCTTGAGGGCGAGGTGGGGGAGGCGGGAGGCGAAGTAGAAGCGAGCGAGGCAGGTGGAGAGGAGGAGGTGGGAGGGGAAGAGCTTGAGCACGCGGGCGTGGAGCGAGAGCGTGAGGCGGCGGGCGAGCGGGGAGGAATCAGCGGCGGCGCAGGCGGAGAGGACGGTGAGGAGGGTGACGTCGTTGGGCTCGGGAGCGGAGGGGGAGGAGAGCATGGCGGAGAGCGTCGCTGCCGCCGCGGGGAGGTCGCCCTGCCGCGCCGAGCGCGCGATGGCGGACGTCCATGAGGCGACGTCGTCGTGTCGCGGCAGGCGGCGGCGAGACTTGGGGCCGGTGGGGTGTTGTGGAGGTTGGGGAAGGGCAAGAGAGGGAGGCGCTACGACCGCCATGAGGTTTATCTATGGGTGAGGCATTTCCGCGGTCGTGAGGCTGCCTCGCCTTTTGCTCTGCCTTGTTTCTTCAAAATCTCTCCCCTTACTATCCTAGTTTTTTCACTAGTAAAATCTCATAAAAAAATGTTGTTTCATCAACACGAATGAGTAAGCATTACTTAACTAAAAGAAGGGTGCTACTCTGTAGTACTACTATACTACGTAGTAGTATATTACATAGAAATGAAAACCACCATACTAAAGAAAAGCTGTACAGAAATAAGGCACAAAGCGTACACATTAAAAATGATACGGATACTTAATCATCAAAATTTAATATAGAAATAAACTCGTCGGATTAGCATACACGAAACTAAAGTAAGATACTGCATCACCTGTTCTGTTCGACTGCTAACTTTTACAGCCGTTTACATGTACATACGTCAAACGGTAAATTATCATGAAAACAATGTCAACCATGCTGGCTCACTTTACGGCTTGAATAATGCCTGAATAAACACAACAATCTGGTTTTCGGTTGAAGACTTGAAGGTAGAAGTGCACACGGAGCCGGGGTAAAAACACCAAAACGAAAATATGCAGAAAAGAAGAAGCCAACATATTCCCAATATGATGCCCACGCATCAGACTCAGAAAAGAGGCAATCAAAGTCTAAGTGATATTTTTGAACTTGATGAAAATAAATTACATATGGGACGAGAAGCACATTTTGCACTAGATAATTGTGCGCAGATGAACATAATAATTCTGCAGTTCAGTTCTTCAATCAAAATCTAGTGAAAGTCAGATACAGTAGAAAGTTGCTAGAGGTGTATGGCTGGAGACTGGAGAGTAGATTTATTGGACCATCGGATCAGGGTTCCCAGCTGCAAGTATGTCCAGCAACGAGTTCTGGGGCTCCATCTCTTCATGCCACAGTGGTAGCTTGTCTCCAGGGTGAAATTTCCTCGAAACACCATCTGCATTTATCTGCAACATGATCATATACGTAAGTTCAACAATCACTGGTCTGAGGTCTCTCAGAAACACATGGAGTAGAACATATACTGACAGGCTTCTACACTTAAATTTTTGCCAAACTGCAAAACATAGTTACCAATCATTATTTTCAGCAAAAGGAAAACCTACCAGAAAATGCAATGAAAGCAACCAGACGGCCAACAAGGACATAAGAAAATTAGGTACTAATGATTCCATTGTCCTATCTACTCTACCCTAACACATTTTAGTACAAGAATAAACAGGTCTAGTGATGTAAAAGGGACACATTCACACATCACAATGATAAACTCTGTCCTTGGAAGTTAAAAGGCCAATAGTTCTATAGCAATCATAAAAAACAGCATGCCAAATACAGCACAGAATTTATATGTTTGTATGAAGTCAATTAAAGCATTAGTTCAGGTCTCTGATGTTTCAAAATATCTCCAACAAAGGAATAAACAATGACAATAAGGATGAAAAAGAGTGCACTTACAGTGACTGTACGGACAACCCCTCCACTAGCACCATCACGGGCGATAGCAAGGGATACAACCTTCACCACAAACTTCTGTAAAGATGAACAGAACAAATCATAGATGAGATTTATATAGCACAGAAGTGATGGTGACCTTTATACTCTATAATTCTGGACATATAAAATAATTTATATGATATTTTCACAAAATAATGGAAAAATGCTGATAAAATAATAAACTGAATGCATCCCTCCGGCAAATGCCATAAAAAAACTAATGTTGCCCTTTTAGCACAAATAATGGCAACATCTATGCTATTACTCACAAAATAGTGTCAATGTCTCCAAACAGAAAGGTTTTAAATTTAAAGGGGAGAATTAAACATAGCTGCAGACTCTTTATTCTACCTAATACATTGAACAAACTATCTCTTATTATTCATGGATTATGAATACTTGATGATATACCTCAGCTTCTTCCTGGGACATGCCCTCCTTCCATTCGTGGTCAAGCAAACCATACAGGTAACTGGAACCTGAACCTGCAAAACTCAGAAATAACATGATAGTGTCAGGTAAAAGGGGCCCTTTATGGTCAATGTTTATAACAGAGCCAGGTTGCACAGGATAAGTGCGATAAATAGAAAAGAGTGTGGCAGGCCAATTCAAGATGCCAACATATAAATAACAAAACGAAACATGCAGCTAACGCAAAAGGTTGCTTATGCATTGCTTGAAAAACATAAACTGCTTAGGTAAGGTTGGAAATAAGCCCCATGAATAAAAAGCTTATACTATCAATTGATAATTATTCTTATGCAATAAAGTTTCGGCGAGAACTACATTTCCCATTATATTGTTCTGAGCCCAATGAAAACACGCCATAATATCTGTGCGGAAATATACCTCCAATTGCAAATGGTTGCCTCAGAACTGTTCCACCAAGTGGGACTGAGAAAATTTGGCCTCCCTCGTATTTATCCCATCCACCAACAATCATGCCAGCTTGCAACATGTTCTGAAAATTGGTGAAAAAATCATTACACAATAAAACAATAGCTTAAAATCATGTATCAGAGAAAGAATATCATCTCCTGTATTGATGGAATTATTGAATCACAGAATGCTACAAAAAATATACCTTGTTCTGATAAGCCAACAACCTAATTAAATTGGCTGCAACTTTCACAGTAGCTGGTTGCCCAAGCTGAATTCTGCAAATGAGAGAAAATTTAGCACGAGGCCACGAGCCATCTTGCATATCAAAATTTCCAGTAACTAGTAGATCATTACATGAAGAGTTCATTCAATTTCTTCTTACTCAGCTTCCATGGGAGTAGGGGACAACATTATTATGTTTATAATAACATGAGAACAAACTTACGTGTGTTGGTGGAGAAAATAGCGCACATAATCGGAAATGACTTGTGTATCGGCAGCCTGTGAGACAGAGAAACATATTACATATAAATACTACTGGACTCCTGGAAATACTTGTCTGATAATTAGTAGTCGACTACTGACAACTATAGAATAAATGAATCAAAATAAAATATTGACAACGAGAGTGTAACTCATGAGAGGCAGAATATCCTAGATCAAACAAGCAATGACGGGGAAAAGCCGATCAAGAAACCATATGTAACTTAATGAACAGGAAGGGTCTGATTTCCCAACATCTTATGGCCACAATGTAATAATCAGGCAACAACATGAAGAAAAGAAGTTTCTAAATAATATAGACACTTACAGATCCAGAGCGGCAGACATACACGTTGTCTGTCAGCTGAGTAATCTTGTCCGACGCACGGTTCGCCACATACATTCCTAAGAATTAGCACCAGGCAACAAAGGATATTAAGGGAAAGCAACAAAAACCCACACATCACATCAACTTAGCACTGATTTCAGTTGGTTCAACACATGCTACAGCATCTAACATAATATGGTCAGTGCATCAAGTTCATGTAAGGAAGCTTGCTAATCATGTAGACAAATAAGCCAAGACTCTAGATCCCCGAAACCGCAACATCACGCTAAACACCAAAGCGAGTACACATTTCTGACTCTTCAGTGCCACACAAGAACTATACAGACAGAAAATACAATTAAATTGGATGTTGTTTGTAATTTCCCCTAAAATGCTACAGAAACCCAACAACACAGTCACAATTTTCCGCATACCTGACACAAGTTTTTAGTACTTCCACTCGTCATATATTGATTCAAACAAGATAAATTAGCGCTGGGAGCCAATTTTTCCATGATGCTACACTAATTAATCAGCTGCGAACTCTATATATTTCACCTAATCTCATAAAGTGACAAACCTAAAACATGAGTCGGGGTCACAGAGGTACAATCACTACATCTGTTCCCCCCATCCCCTCGATCCAGCATCAAATTTAGACACGCGACGCCACGGACTCAACGTCAAACCCAACCACGTCCAAGGAGGGATCGAAGGCGCACGTACCGGTGCTGGTCCTGGAGTCGGCGGCGAGCACGACGCCACCGTCGTAGCAGACGCCGACGATGGTGGTCCCCATCCGGTGCTCCCCGGAGGTGGGGCAGTCCCCCGCCGCGACGGATGGGGAGCCCATGTGAGCGGCGGCGTCCATGACGGTGGGGAGGAGGAGATCGGAAGAAAAACCTAGCTGCTGCTGCGGCGGCGGAAGAAAACCCTAGCTACTCGGCGGCGGCGAGATGCGAGGCGAGGCGAGAGAAAGCTGTGACGTATCGTTTCGGTGTGGGCTCTGGCCTCCCCCGCAAGAAAGAACACGAAACGGGGACGGAGACGTGCCTGGGTCGGAGTTGTCGCGAGCTGGTGCGGCTCGACCCGATGTCACGAGCCGGAGCCACGGCGTACACTCATACCGAGCCCGAGTCGGCGCACGGTGAGATGGCACGGCTACGCTGTTCGGCGACGTGGGGCTTGTTCACCGAAATTAAAATCTTTTGTTGGTTAGTAAAAAGGGTAAAAATGTGGAGTGGATGTTTTGTTTGGCATTCTCTCTCAAAACACCTAAGTAAAAGTTATATA
>CM002480.1:23576437-23649904 GCA_000325765.3 Leersia perrieri
CCCGGATGGGGCCCCGAGGTTCACCCGAGCCACTCCACCCGGGCCTATTTCTTTTATTACTTTGCCTCGGTGGGCCCAATGCGCTTTATATTGCTGCCACGTGGTACCCCCGGGCCCATATCACCGACAGTAGCCCCCGGCCTTCGTGTCGGACCGAAGGACCGAGTCGGAGGCCTATACGTCATTGTTTGACCTTCCTGCACACATGCTAACAGAATCACATCCTGTCAGAATCACAGGGGCGGCCGGCTCAACCCTCTCTCTCAACTTGGTGTTACTTGGTGAGCATTTATGTCATGATTTTTAAGGTGGTTTCGGGCAAAGCGCGAGCACAGAGACCTCGGGAGCCTATCTTCGTTGAGACTGGCCAAGCCGGATACCACAAACCCATCGCCAAGTGTCTAAGCTGCCCCGACCCGGAAGGGGTTTGCTCGAGACCTCGGGAATCCGATGGTATCCGGGGCACGGCTCGGGGCCCGATAAGTCCTTCGGCACAAAGGCATGGCCGTTCCCGAATTATTTATTTTGATGCTTGGCTCAACCATTCACACATCAAGGATAAAGAGAGGAGCCGACACGCAATACATATAAGGTTTGAAAGTAAATTTGCATTTGATAGAATTAAACCAAAGCAGGAAAACCTTGGTAGCAACACTATGAATCACAGGGTCTAAACTGCCCTGACCCGGAGGGGTCGGGCTCGGGTGGTTTGGGGCAATTGTGGGCATCATCGTCTTTCGCGCTGTTGGGCACGGGGTCCGGGGCCGTCGGGCCACCTGACCGCTCAGGGTCATACAGCCTCTCTGAGGGTCGGGGGCGCCTAAGGCCGCCAGACAAGGGGGCAGGGTACCGCTCGGGTACAAAGGGGGCCGGAGGCCACCACTCGGCCCGAGGGCTTCCCCAGCCGACGCCGTCCCGGGCTATCCTGCCACGGAAGTGGTAGTTGGGGGCGTCGGAGTCGCCTGTACCCGGCTCGGGTAGCTTGAGGCCATTGCGGGCATCACCGTCCTTCGGGCTATCAGCCACGGGGTCCGGGGTCGTCGGGCCACCTGACCGCTCAGGGCCATACGGCCTCTCTGAGGGTCGGGGGCGCCTAAGGCCGTCGGACAAGGGGGCAGGGTACCGCTCGGGCACAAAGGGGGCCGAAGGCCACCACTCGGCCCAACGGCTTCCCCAGCCGACGCCGTCCCGGGCTATCCGGCCACGGAAGTGGTAGTTGGGGGCGTTGGGGTCGCTTGTACTCCTTCTCGCTCCATATGGTGTTGTAGCCATGGAGATGTTGTGAGCAGTTTGGAGTCCCGCTTAAACCTGCATATGTTTAAGCAAATAGGCTTGCTTGCAAGGGTTATACATGGCTTGCCACTTGGTCTGTTCATCTTGACTTCTTGGCAGCCTCTTGAGGGAAACAAGTTTGGGCGACGCGCGAGGATGAGTGGGTGACCCATAGCGTCTGGGCATTGGCAGTGTCCGGAATGGAACTGGCCAGACAGAATACCATATTCCTCTGCCGAGATCTAAGCTGCCTCGACCCAAAGGGAGGTTTGCTCGAGATCTCGGATCTTAGGTGGTATTCGGGGCACGGTCCACGTCGCGAACACTTGTCCTCAGCACACAGAGCCGATCTAACCCAAGCACCCTGGCACGTGCCACGACTAGCCCTCGTTTGCCACCGAGGACAGAAGAAAACATCCTTGTGGCAGCATGCGAACTCGCAAACAATAATAGGGGAAAAAATTCCTAAGCAATAACTAAAAATATGGATGCAAGATTGACAATTAAATAAATAAAACACTTATTTTTGATCTGTTGTTTTGATGTCGTGGAAGATGTTCACCCGAGATTGTTGTGTCGAAGCTGATGCGGCAGCAGGTGAGCACTACGCCGGTGCTCTAGCCAGCAACGATGGCAACGCCTCTAGCAGCTCCCAGCCCTGTTCCCAAATGGAGGGGCCAAGGCCGCAGATCTCGTGCAGCGGGTGGGAGCACGTCGCAAGTGCCCCCGCGGGGCGACGGTGGTCATGCCTCCTGAGCAGCCCCTAGCCACTCATGAGAGCACGACACCGGCGCTCTCGTCGAGTGGCGGCGACTGCGCCTCCTGCGCAGCCCCCTCCGCCCATGGAGGGGCCGAGACCGTGGATCTTATGCGAAGAAGGTGGCATCAAGCCATGGTGCGCGAGGAAGCGCACAAGTCTTGGTGAAGAAGACCTCGTCGGAGAGCGGGAAGCTCGGAACCTCAAGCCTCAGCAAGCGCACCCCCTACCTGGCGTGCCAGCTGTCGATGCGTGCGCTCGACACGCAGGATCCGGGGATCCCCTTTTTGGTTCGGCACAGGGGTGTGAAATGCCAAGGCCTGAGTTGAGGGGAAGAAGAAGGTGGGCAAGGGAGAAGCCCTCTAAAACGCGCATGGCACAAAGAGTTTATACAGGTTCGGACCGCTAGGAAGCGTAATACCCTACTCATGTTCTTGTTGTTGATATGGTGATGAAGAATTACAAGGAGTTCTCTCCCGGGTGGTGCTAGAGCTGGTGATTGAGGTGATGTATGGATTTCTATGGTCTAAAAAACCCCCCTTCTACAATGGACTTGGGCCTCCTTTTATAGCTCAAGGGGACACCACGGTGGCTTTCCCCCTCTCTGTCTTCCTTCCTTGGATGCCAAGAGTAGATTACACTGTACCGGCATAGCAGGCGCGCCGGCACGTTCTTCTCACCAACTTCCCCTATCCACCGTGTAATCCGGGACCAGGAGCGGATTTGGTCGAGCAGGCGCTGCAAGCGTCGTGGGGTCTTGTCGCCTGTCTCCCCTGTTAGAGCCGGTAGTTTGTAGGGTAGGTTAACCGTAGGGGTTGAAAAACCCTCGCCCTCCTCCTCCACGCCGCCCGGAGACGGGGCAGAGGGGGCGTCCTGTCGTGGGCGACCACACGGTCACCCACGACTGACGCGGCCGTCCACGCCTCTTTCCCTCGGTCAGAGGGAAATGAATTATGATGGGGGCTGGCAGCACTGTTTCACACCGCCATTAATGCGGTGAGGCCGTGCCAGCCCTCATGAATGCGGTCGTTGGGGGCGCAGCGCCGCTCCCTTCCACAAGTCTTTTGAGAGGCGAACTGGTGCGAGTCACCTACAGGACCCCCGGGTGCTTCCCCGGGGTCGTCTGCTTCCTCCCGAAGGGGGCCCGAGGTTCACCCGGGCCACTCCACCCGGGCCTAATTCTTTTATTACTTTGCCTCGGTGGGCCCAAGGCGCTTTATATTGCTGCCACGTGGTATCCCCGGGCCCATATCACCGACAACCGCAGTTTCAGCATGGACAGTCAGTGGTAGAATGTCAGTTTGAGGGGTCAATTGGTATCCGATTGGACTGATTTTTTGTTAATTTGAAAGGGACACTTAGACCTCTGGCAAGTTTCATGTTTATTGGATCTTTAGTTTGTGAGTTATCAGCTAAGAATCAAAGGATAAGTATTCTGTTATTTTTTCTGCTTTTCTAGTTTACCTCTTGTCACTTGTTATGGTTGATGTTGTGTATGCCAAGACCTTGTCTTGAAGATATTGTGGCTGTTGTAATATACCTCTAGATGTTCTAGAGAAGAATCTATATTGTACCTATTGTTGATAATAGTAGAAATTTGGAGTGGACCGGTTGGCCCCGTGGCTTTTTACTACTCACATCGAGAAGGTTTTTCCACGTTAAATCCTTAGATCTTATGTGCATCTGATTGTGTTATTTCCGTTGTTGATCTGTTGGTTAAAACTATCCTTAAAGTTTATAGCAAGTTGAGGTGTTGATTGTGTGAAATGTTTTAGGTGATGAGTTAAAGTTTCACTTGTATATTGTTGTGTTTAGTTTCAGCCCCAATACCCTGCATTGCATTTTGGTGATTAGTCTCGGTAGGCTGTGAACACATGCCTGGCCGCCTAGGAACGTGCGTCTTCGATGGCACAAAATCTCGTTCAATCAATCACAAGCCGAAGGATCCTCTCTCGGTTAACCTGATGATTACCTGAACATTCGCCATTTATATATATAAGCACAGCACCCTGCCACCCCAGCTCGCTCATCGATCGATCGCCATGGACGCGGCAGGTAGTCGACCAAGACCACAACTTCCACCGCCGTCGACGCACAAAGAAATCACCCCGCGGGCTGGCCGTCCAACCTCCCGCCGCCGATCGATCACCTGCCCGGCCGGGTCGTCCCCTTCGATCGCCACTTCCTCCCACGGTATGTGAGTTGTGACGTGTCCATGCTGTCCCCGATCACCAACCGCGCGCGAGGTGGGGGGCTGGGGGCTCGTCCCGGTCTCCCGGAGTATGCATGCAGCTGAAGCGGACTCACGCACACTCACGCGGTCGAGGTTCGCTGGCCACCTAGGCTGGTGCGTATCGACGGCCAAACCACGCGCGCGAGAGAGACTCGTCCGCGAGGTGGACGACGTCGTCGATCTCGACGAGGTTTCTCGCGCGTGATCCACATAACCGGGGGAAGTCCCAGGTCCTCGTGTGGTGTTACCAAGTGGGGTCGGTCCAGTTCGTGTTGCTGAGAAGCAAGGACGACTCCGTGGACCGCGGCGAGCCGACGATGGTGGTCGGTGGTGACTCCCGCTGCCGCGCGCCGTCGGCGGCCGGTGGCAGTGGCACCGACGAGTTGGGCCGGACGCGACTGAACGTGCCGAGGTGTTGGGCCGACCCTGCGTTTTTACGGGATCACCAAAGGTCTTTCTCCGTGGTCAGCCCACCACACAGCCCAACTATTGCCTAGGAGTGCCCGTGTTGTTACACGTGACGTGCGTGTACAGCCGCGGAGCGGAACTTTGATCGCGCGCGGCCAAGCCGTCGCCCCAGCTATCTTGGAGTGGCTGCAAAATCATGGCCAAATGCAGTCTCTCTCTCTCTCTCTCTCTCTCTCTCTCTCTTTCTTTTCTTTTTTTTTGGCGGGAATGCAGTCTCCTGCTTAATTATTGTCAACATCAAAGTGTCATTTTCCCGGCCCATTGGATAATCCGCACGGCTTCGATCATACTACTATACCATCATGGAATTTGGTTCACCATCCACCGATATGAAATCAGCTCTAGGCAGAGCCTAGCTAGCTAGGGGTTATTGTTACTTCACTTTATAGAGCCCTGATGCTTGTCGCTTCAGCCACAGCGCGCTCGTGCACGCGTGCGTGCACGGTCTTCGTGACGACGCTCAAACAACTGGCCAACGACCATTTCGATCGATCTGTGGGTGTACAGTTTACTGTACCATGCATATGCAAGCTGCACTTAATTTTTCTCTCCTCGTGTTAATCTTATCAGACACGCCTGTCCTAGTTAAAGGCTCTATCATATCAGTATCACAGCTGTCAGCTATCCCCCAGAGCCTGAAACATTTGACATGTTCCTCGTCTCTGGTGCTTCTGATAGGCTTTCACATGATCATCTCTACAAGTCAGTTCTTAACAACTTCTGTTTGATTATTGGTCAGCTAATTTAGGCCATTAGGTCCACGGCTCTTTCACTTTGCACACGCCATGGCTACTGTGGTAACAGTGTTAGTACTAATTAAAATGGGGTGCACGCAATATAGGTTACTATATATCCTACGTACGTACGATCGATCGACCCTATGATGCCTAGTCAGATCAAGCGTGCAACTTGTCACGTCACTGAGTTGGACGCAAGTATAATTTAGAACCTAATTAGCCTCGACCTTGGACGGGGTTAATAGGCTAAACAAGAGTCAAACTGACACCTATCCCAACTCGTACTTGGCCCAAAATAAACCTGTATCGATTGGATCGAGCCGGTTTACCCGAGCACTTTGCATCATCCATCACTTGGCTGCTCAGAAACCGAGAGCCAGAGGTAGCTAGATAGCTAATCCATTTGCACACACACAAAATATAAACAGAACCAGATCCAAATCTGCACTCAAACCCATGGCATAACTAACCACGTCATTAATGGATCACAAGATGGCACCACTTGCGACTAAAATTTACTAATCCCAGAAAGGTAAACTCAAGAAATAGTAATGATCGTCATCATGGCCAATCAGATCGTTTCAAATATCATGGCCAATCAGGGACCGTACACGTTCATGCGAAGGATCCATAAAATGCAGTTAGCTGAAGTACCAGCAGTAGAACTTCTGCTAGTTTGCAGTTTGCACGTGATTGCTTTGGGCTACGACGACTATGAGCAGAGTTCAAGTTGAACCTTGTTTTGTTTACATGCATCGGTTGCCGTGCGAATTAAGCAGTTTATTACCGAGGGGGTCAGTTTCTATACCGCAGATATTATTTATAGTACCTGTAGTTTTTATTTTGTTCAATGCATGTGGGAAGAAGAATGGATTTATTCGCGATCGAACTCACTGATAATGTACGTGCGTGTCGCATCTCCAGGACATGTAAGACCCTGATGCCTCTGAACCCTTAGTACTAGATCGATCCTGGCTACAAATTAATCTGTACATATGCACCAGTTGGTGTGAAACTAATTAACTTGACATCCTATAGTTTGCAATCGTGTTAGACTATTGAATTGTGCATGATCGACTACGTACTGTAGGTGACAATCAGTTTTGGGATCGATCGAGTTGATACGCAGTACGTTGAAAATTACTCCACTCTCTAGCTATATACATGATAGATAGTAGTATTTCTTATCTTGAACGAAAAGGACAAATAAAATAATGGGGTCAAGCATATCATGCATCCCATCGTTGATCTAGCTGGAGAAAACCAACAAGACTAACTACCGGAGAATATCAACCGTGGCTGTAATGGAACGATCAAATTAGACGACTCGACAAGATGTTGAAAGATTCCACATTTGACTAGCTAGAGCATTTTCACCATGTGTGTTGCCGTGTTAATTCCACGTCAAAATTAAACACATGCTAGCTCTCCTGTATACATACGTTCGATCTAACTCTCCTGTTGCGTGCGCACGTAAGTGACGCGAAAGAATCCAAATTGATCACACGTAATACACATGGAAACTAACTGAGTTTCAGAGACTAATGCGAAATTAAAATTCTACTTGGAATAATCTGAGATCAGTCTGAAGGCTAGCTACATAATGGTCAGTTGTCACATCTACCTGAAACGGACCCGTAGAAAACCGGAAAACGCCATGGCCGACAAACACTCTCTTGCATTGATAGTCTCCAATGAGCACTACGGTCGTCGCCGGCCGTGCTATCGCCGAAAAAAACGACGGCGACGGCTGGACACATTACAAGGAAGACCATAAAATTTTTTTAAAAATGCCTGTATACCGTACGCACAGGAATTCCAAGAAAACTACGTCGCACGACTCTTGCTTGTATCTGTGTGTCCTGTTGTGAAATGTTGATTAATTCTTCTAACCGTGTTTTTAGTATTATCGCTATCATGCAAAGCCTGATCCCGAAAGCCATGCATGTCTTGGGATTTCGTACAGGGCTACTCTTCTCACGAGGAGCTGATGAGTTTTCTAACAAAAAATAAATGTTACTTATCAGTCAGATCGATAGAAAGATGTTGCATGCATAGCTATGATGAGATTAATATTAATTATCCATAATGTAACATCCATATGTCTGTTGCATTGCTGGTGGTAATGAGAATCTTGAGATCTATTCCAGGTCCAACGTCCAATTAAAGGAACACAACTTATATATTAGCCAGTTTTTGGTTCCAACAACCAGTTGACCTCAATCATCATGACGATCGAAGAGCTAGAGAGAAAAATGATCAGGATCAAAGGTGTATTATATTACGGAAGAGAGGATAGTTGGCACAAAATATTAGCTAAACATTGTTAGTGAAATTCTGTGTGGCCCAAACAAGTTGACTCAAGATTTTATACGGAGACGCAACTGCTAGTCCGGCCTTAGTTTTCCATTATTTTGGTCATCGGTGTTATAGAAGGAGATCGAGTTAAGGCACTGAAATAGCTATCGCCTTACTGGGTGCAGACGATGGTGTGCCACGAGTCAACACATTGCAGAGGTCCGACTTAAGACAGCGAAGCATATATACTAAGTTGTGAATCACAATGCATTAGAAAATAAATTGGTGTGAAGTGAGTATAGCACAAGTACCCAGTGAGGGAACCTATCAGTCCGGATTCAAATTGTAGATTTGATACAGAATTATCACAACTCAGATTTTTTCTAAAAAAAAACTAGTTGTTATGTAGTTCACTAGATTTACATGCATGCAATCTACATGAAAATTATAGAGGGAAAGTACGTACATCGATCCATAAAGAAAAGTCCTCTTTGCTTTTCATGCGATCCTAGTCTTTTTTTTTTGCAACCAATCAATATTATGTAACATATGAATTCATTACAAATATGCAAGTTCAAATGTGACCTAGCTAGTTGGAAAAAAAATAGCTATGAATGTACAATTGACAGTCATGTATGCTTTTTTAAAAAAAAACTTACATAGCTTGATTATGAACTTGCATGTTTAGTGAATATCTCATATTAATCCATCTTGTCAAAAAAATATTTCAAGATGATTTGACAAAGGACAATTAAGGGAGCATCATCTTAAGGTATGAAAAACCCAGCTCTGAATTATACGAGTTCATGAACGAATTATGTAAAATAATATATTATCAAAAAAATATTTGCATGTTGTTTTACTCTATTCCAAAGGTGCTGTAGACAGCTATATTCTCCATGAAAAATAAGTGTTTGTGAACCACTAGGACACTAAAGTATAGTCACATACACAAGTCAACAGTTCAATTTATAGCGAGTTCTACAAAACTACTAGGCATGGCATTGAAGTTGACATTGCGCAGCTAGAATGCTAGATATATGCATATGAAAAAGAATACATTATTGTATAGATCACATTTAGTCTGTCATTTTGATGATGGGGGAAATTAAGGTGCGTGATGATAGCGGCGTCAGCCCTGAAGAAATTCCAAGAGTTGACCTGGGCTCCATACAAAATACTAATCCATTAGCGTTAGAAGCGCTCTTCTCTCATCATGCACATGACCGAGCCCCCACTTGACTTCGGTATCCTTGTCATTTGGATCACAACACCGTGCACTTCACAGTTCACACTACTCTTCAAATTAATCCTTTCTCCGTTGATAATACACCTTGAGTCGTAAAAAACCGCATATTGTGTTCCTCACTACCATGTGTGCCCCACATATAAATATCCTTCGTCGCATGTAGGCGGTCGCGTACTTATTCATGTATCATTGCTATATATATTTTGTTGAAAATGAGATGACATAGATAACAGGATTAAGAAGAGGAGGAGTCTTCCCTCCTCATTACCCATTTAATACGTCTTAGACACCCAGACATTGACTTAGATGATGCCTTGGGAGAAGTAGCATTAGGATTTAAGACCAATCCCCATTTTAGCTAGCTGTACCATCTGAGAGAGACAAAGGTACACAAGATAACCAAGAAAGAGGACAGGAGCATGTCATCGTCCAAGAAGAAGAGGGCGGCGATTGATCTCTCCCTTGAGGCAGATCAGAGGAAAGCAGAAGAACGCGACGCCGGCGATGGTGTTGCGATGGCTGAGGAAGACGATGACGTCAAGCGAGCTGAATTAGCACCTAAAGAGGAAACCGGCGGCGAGGAGAAGAAGAAGAAGGTAGTTGAAGTGGTTGTGGACCAAGGAGAAGACGGCTCCAATGAGGAGATCAAATATAGGACTCAACAAGGAGAGATGATGGAGAAGGACAAGCAACCTGATCAAGCAGCAAACGATGATGAACACGATGACGAGAGCGACGGAGCCGGAGCTAGCCCAGAAGAGAAGCATATGGTAGGAGAGGAGGCCGCCGGTGAAGGAGACGACAGCCGTACCGCCATGGTGCAAGATGAGGTAGGCAGGCACACTTATCATAGATTACAATTTTTTTCTGATTATACTATTAGCTGGTGATGTGATGCAAGTAGAGATAGAACTAATATCGCGATCGATGCAGATTTAATTCGCTAGCTTGTCTTTGCTTCCCATTTGGAGTTGACATGTATATATGCAATATGTGCATCTTCAGTTGAGCGAGATGCAGGATGAGATGGAGAGAATGAAAGAGGAGAACCGGATGCTCCGGCGAGTCTACGACAAGACGGTGCGCGACTACTACGAGCTGCAGATGAAGCTAGCTGCCTACCAGCAGAAACATGCTGCAGATGGGCCTAAGGTAATCTAATTAATTTCCTAGAACAAATTAAGCTGAATTTAGCTAATATCCAACTAAGCCTACCCATGTTGAAGCTATCTATGCTAGACTAGAGCTAGGTCTCGCTTATCTCGTGCATGACTTAATTATTCTAGTCCCACGTGACACACCATAATTACCATATCAAAATTAAGTCATCGATCACGCCTTGTTATGTGCTGCGAACTCGTGATCGATCGATTGGTTGATTCGTTGATTGATTCGATTTCCGTGTAGGAGACCGAGGTGTTCCTCTCCCTCGGCGACAACGGCGGCTTCCCGGCGACGAAGAGCAAAGAGCGGCGGCGTTCTGCCGGAAGCGATGACACCGACGACGATGGCAAAGGGGATGATGATCTAGGGCTGTCCCTTAGGCTGGGAGCGCCGTCGTCGTCGACGACGTCGTACGAGGATGATCAGAAGCTGCAGATCATGGAAGCAAGGCACGACGTCGTCGACGGCGCGGCGGCGGCGGCGACGGCGATGGCGGGAATGAAGGGATCATACGCGCTGCTGGAGAGCAGCAAGGTGCAGCACGGAGCAGCTGGCGCGGCGCCGGCGGCGGCCGGCGAGCTCGCCGCGGCGGCTGGCATCGCGAGCCAGAGCGTCAACCCGGCCAACCGCAAAACTAGGGTTTCGGTCCGCGTCCGGTGCCAAGGCCCCACCGTAAGACACACACTCCATGCAATTTCGATCAGTTCTTGCTTAGTTCTGCAAGGATAGAGTAATAATCATCTGCATCATTTGTTGCATGGTACAGATGAATGATGGTTGTCAATGGCGTAAATACGGGCAGAAAGTCGCCAAGGGAAACCCGTGCCCGCGAGCTTACTACCGGTGCACCGTCGCGCCGGGCTGCCCTGTGCGGAAGCAGGTGTGCAAAAATTAATTAATTCAGACTGATTAGCATTTAGATTGCATTTTTACATGATATTATAATTGACAAATTATCAAACAACACAGAATTTTAGATATTAATGATCAAAGATAACATGTTTGATTTAAGACAAATCTAAAACAACAAATAATTTGAGACGGAAGTACTAATCTGTTAATTTCGTGCATGGATTGATGGATCATCGTTCGTACGTGCAGGTGCAGAGATGTCTGGAGGACATGTCGATCTTGGTGACGACATACGAGGGCACGCACAACCACCCGCTCCCCGTCGGCGCCACCGCCATGGCATCCACAACCTCCGCCGCCGCCACATTCATGCTCCTCTCAAGCACCACCTCCTCCTCCTCCGTCTCCGATCACCTCGCCGCCGCGCCGTCCTCCTCCTACCTCAGCCCCTACCTTCTCAACTCCGCCTCCTCCTCGCCCTTACTAATGCCCGGCACCGGCGCCGCCGGCGCCGGCGCCGGAATGCAGCATCTCAACCTGTTCGGCCACTCATCGCCGCCGTCGTCGTCGTCAATTCTAGCTCATCATCAGCAAGGGACAAACTCCAACAAGTACCCGTGGTCTCCGAATCCTCCACCCCTCGCCGGCGGCGGTAAGAGACCATTTTGGAGCACCGGCGCCGGCGAAGAGAAGGCGACGGCGGCGGCGGCATTGCCGGAGAACGTAGGGGCGGTGATGTCGGACCCGAACAAGTTCTCGGCAGCGATCGCGGCGGCGATCAGCAACTTCATGGGGAAGGACGGGGAGAGTAGTAGCAGCAAGAGTAGTAGTAAGTGGGGAGTGGTTGAATCACTACCACCACATGAGTAGTGAGAATTACCACTAGCTAATCAAGTGTGACATAAGATTCAATGATTGGGAAATCAATTAGCTAGGATCGATTGTTGCGTGTAAACAAATCAAACTAGGGGGAAATCACATATTGGAGATTCTTTTTGGGAGGGCATTTGGTTGTAACTTTTTTTCTTCAAATTTTCTTTTGGGACAGATTGAGTTGTTAACCGTAAATTACAGTATCTGTTCACTGTCTTAACAGAGTTGTACGATCATCCAGAACATGCAAAGTCACCAATGTACCATATAATTATCCTCTATAAGGACTCAATTAATATTGTTCGAACTATACCATAATCGACTGAGGTGGTGTGCTATAACTGTCTTTTTTATTTACTACTCTACATTTATAAGCATGTTCTTTTTTTTCTCTTACGGGCAGACGTTTCACACTATTAAGACCATTGGTTAATTCAATATGTTTCCCAACATTTTAAATTTTGAAGAAAAGCTAACAGGTGGATGTATATCATTTGCATTTAATGGCGCTTTTGTTTTGGTCCATCTAAATCGATCACGCATTTTGCTCTCTCTGTTTTATTTTGGAAAATTTTCTAAAACCCCAGATTTTAGGGTATCCATAACATAAAACCACGGGATTTGTGATTTGTTTCAAGAGATCTGAGAAAAAGATGTTTCAAGAAACCCCATAAATTCATCGTTATACACAATTATTTTACATAAATTTATTTTAGTTTACTCAAAATGTTTTTCCTCAATTTTGCACTGCACTTCTAACAAATTTAGTATAAAAGTACTAGTAAATGACATGATAACAGGTTAAATATGTACAGAAACGTTCAAACCATCGAGGATCAACGCTTCTTCAAAAGCAACTGACGTGCGTGTATATGCAATCAAACATCTCATGCATTTTTTGCAAGTATTATAGCTAAAATTACTATCAAAATGGATGATATATGGTTTCTTTAAACATTTTACCCCAACACGTAGGGTTCTATAGAACAAATTATAAAACATGTGGTTTTGTGTTACAAGTGCCTAAAACCTAGGTTTTGTGAATTTTTTTATTTTGCATTATTTTGAATATGAGTTGTGCACATTATCTGGTTGTTACTGTATTATATGTTTGAAAAAAAAATGTCAACAGAGTTCTCTTAAATAAGAGTTGCATCACTTCAGGATTACAGCATTAATGAGAAACACTGTATGTGCGCCATGCCAGGGCCACACCTCTGTAGCTGCTCAAGCATTATCATTTGGCTTCCAAAAATACAATACAGAAAATAAAGTCACACTTTATCAATCTTGTGGCCAGAACTAGCTTGATGCATCTAACAGGACAGATTATATATATTGAGCAAGCATTGTGTTGAACTGTACTAATGGGTATGATCGTTCTGTATACATTTCCCCCCTTTTTGTCTGAAAACGTGTATGTAGACGTTCTTAAGAGCATCATGCAAATTTAGGGAGTCTGCAGTCAGCACAGTGCAACTTCTCCTTACTGAATATTCGGCGGCATTAGCTTAGCTTGCGGGCCTGGATGGACGTTAAAATTAGCTTGGGCAACGTTTCTTTACTGTTTGCAGCAGCCGCCCTGATGGGCTGATTTTTTCCTGAAGGCCAAAGGCCCAAGGGGAAATTCCCATAGAAATACGATGTCAACATTTGCATGCACACTCTAGTGCATCAGTTCTTCAAATTAGGGTCATGAGCCCCGGTAAAAAAATGTTACACAAGGAAAAACAGAGATTGGGAGATTGAAGTTTGCACTTGTACAGAGGAAACTGTATGTTCTGGACGACACCAATCTTATCTTCTCCAGAAGTCCAGAATACATTCCAACTCCTGTTTGATCAGAAGAACATTCTGACTACTTCGGCCACCTGGTTCTGAACATTTCTGCAATATCAATTCCTGTGTTCTATTGTAGTGTCCCTCACGTAAGCTAAGCACGTTTTTCTTTAAGCACAGCCATTGCTTGCACGTAGAGTACATGAATGTTAAATCCCCCCGGCATGTACTTTCATCAGCACTAAAGTCTGAAAAATTCTTGTAACGAACCCCAAACTGACCGAACACCGTTCCACCATGTCCAACACTGAACGTCTCTGAACTTTTATCACAGAGGCGGGGGACCAACACGCCAGCAACAAAGCCACACAGTCCCACAGATCATGTGATCACCCACCGTCCACGGCCCACCACCACCAAATCCACCAAATTCAGAATTTCTCCTTTTCCATTCTCTCTCCAAACTGAACTCTGAACTCTGAACCCTGAACCACCCATCCTGAATCGCAGGAGCCTCTGCTTTGCCTTGGCTGCGTTGTTGCGATACGAGCCATCGGTTTGATTCGATCTCGTGCCGTCGTGCGTGCGTGCGTGCCGCTCTTTTCAGTCCGTCCCAAAAACGCCAAGCCCCATCCAATTATCCAATCCTATCCCCGATAAGATATGGTCGATTCAATTCCAACCCACTACTATTTTCTTCCTGATTTCTTTCTTGCTTCCACTTCCACTGTTCCACATGATGTTTACAAGAATCTTCCAGCCTAATCACCCGTCCTCCACCACAAGCACGCATTGATAACAAGATCTACTAATTGGTTGCTTGGTCAAGTAAAACTCTGGTAATTAGTGGGACACTCCTAGTTTGCCAAGCTATGATGACAGGCAGTTCTGTTCTACCATCCTGAATAATTCGCATGTTTCAATTGTGAATTTACTAAAACTTTACAGAGAGGTTCATGACCACAGGCTGGAACAGGAAGGAATCAGTACCGTTTAACACGGGCAAGCACACCGATAATTTTACTGGCTCCTACGATAAAGCACAAGCGATAAGAGGAATATTCCTTTTTTCTCTCTCTCACAACGTGCTACAGTAAACATGTACGGCAAACGCAACACGCACCGTCCGATTCTTGCGGTTTCGTCATAGTGGCGACACACTGGCCTCACGCGTGAACCCGGTCCATGGACCCCCAGTGCTCTCTCTTCTCTCTCCCGTGCGTTCGAGGAGGCGCCGGTGTATGGACCAGGTTGACGCGACCACGAACCGGCGTGAACCGTAGCTGCAACGCGAACCCCTCGCGCCGGTGCACAATAAACGTGGCCCCCACCCTCCAGTGGGCCCCACCCACAATCTTTGCGTCAATTTCCCAACTCCTCCTCCTCGCCTTTTAATATATTTTTTTGCGCCTTTTTCTTCTTTTTCGATCGAAGCGGAAGAAATTTGGCTTTAGTTTGGGTGCTCGTCGTCTTCTCCATTTCTCTTCTCGCTCGGCTGCGGTTGCTCCCGTCGTCGTCGTCGTCTCCAACTCCGTCGCGGCCTCGCGCTCACCGCCGGAATCCGGCGCTGCTGCATCGGGCGCTCCGCCCCCGGTCTAGGTACTGCCATGTCCCCCTTGCCCATGCCCTTCCTACCGATTCGGGCGTCTCAGATTTGGTTGGTTGGTGGCTTCTTGGTGGTTTGGTCTGGGATACGCCCAGGTGTAAGATGTTTGTCCTGGAATGGAGGCTGGGTCGCTTCATTTTGGGTTTTAGTTTTGTGGTTTGGGTGCGGATGGGTGGGAATCGGCTTGCTTTGGGGGGAATTTTGTGTGTTTCGGTGCTGATTTGAGTGCTTTTTGGTTGGTTTTGGGTGCTCCTTGGGCTAAATTTGTGGATTTGTTGGATGGGAGTGGTTATTGGTTGGGATCTCACACTGGATGGCCAAATTTGATCTTATCAAACAGAATTTTGCCTCCTTAGCGAAGATTCAGGTGACACTGGTTACAATTGTTGGGGTATTTGACCTAGAAACGAAGATAGCTTATGGAAAAGGGTGTCCTTGAGTCGAAATTCGAGTTATTGAACCAGTAACACGAGAGTCCAGAGTTATGCTTGGCGTATTCTTTGAGTGTGAATTGGAGGGATGGCTATAATGGCGTGGTAAAATAACCTTTAATGTATCTTGTGAGCTTCAATTGATGCTTATTTTTATGTTGTACTACTGGTTAGCAATTTTGTGGGAAGTGATCAACTCCAAGAAGGTACTGAAGTGGCGCTTTTGTCTAGGGATGCGTAATTAGGAACTGTAACTGGCAAAGTGCTTCATTTTCTGATTTGTCTTTGTGTCCATTGTACTGCCGTTGAAATAGAAAAAATAGCATATCAGATAGCAAATTAGCAATTTAGTTGAATCACGAGCACTTATTTAGCCTAAGGCTATGATATGGCTCTTTCATTTCTTTGCCTAAAAAGTAAGAAAAGAGATGCTTCTCGAGTAATAATGAATAGTGCACTGTTCAGTGGATAAGTTGCTTTTTTTGTGGAGAACAAATGCATTTTTGCCACCGATTTTGAGTTGAAAATGGTGAATTTTGAACCAAATTTTGGCATAAGAGGACCCTTTGCCAACCTCCATCCATCTGTTAGCAATCATGGTAGGAGGACCAGTATTGAAGTAAAACTTAAAGAAGCTACCTTTGGTTCAAATTCTTTTCTTGTGCTGGTAACTTAGCATGTTCTTAAAGGATGGAATCCTTGGCCCAAGTGCAGTATCAATTGATTCTCTTCAATTAAAAAGTTATGTGTTGTTCCTTGTTTCTCTTTTATTCTGGTAGATCTGAGAGGAGTCCTGACATGCTCCATGTGGGCCGCTGGTCTGCCCTTTAGCTCTTATCTGGCTCTTAGGCGTGACTTTTTTAACGGATAATGTAGATCACATCTAATGGTCTCCATTGATTTGATTATTTAAAAGCTTCTGGTTGTTGCTACTCGCTTGTTTATGTTCCTACCCATCTGCGGTTGGATCCCATAAAGTCTACCTGTGACTTCTGCTGCATTGGTTGCTTCTTAGGCATTGTTGTGGATCTGAAGTTTCCTGACTTGTTTTAAGGAGTAAGGCTGCTGCAAGAGAAAAGCTGAATTGGGTGGTAATGTTGCTCATGAGTTTTCTTGTATCATACTATCGTTGCAACAATCAAGGAGTATTGTTTTTGTTTGTTCTGCATATTGGCATGAATATCGTAGCAGTTTTGAACTATTATTGTAAATTTCCATCCTTCATTAAGTAATTCTGCTTGATTCATATGGTTGGGTTGACTCGCAAAGATGATAATTGTGTGGATGCCTCTTTTCCTTCTTCTTCTTCTTTTTTTTTTTTGATTATGTCAGGTCCTACATTCTCTCAGTAGGATATCTTTTATTCATTTCACTGTCTCTGTCGTGGGGTCAATCCCTTCCATCATGTTTATTGTACCTCCCTCCTTATGCCAATTCAATGGAATAGAAAATTGTGTCCCAGTGCCTAAGGAAATTACTATCTTTACAACTAGGACAGTTGTTATTTGTGTTTCTGTTTCATGCTATTAGTTGTTCCCAATAAATATCCGTCCATAAAGCTGTTTGCTACACTACAGTTTACTGAAGGCTAATTTCTGCATTTATGTCATGTTTTAGTATCCTGCAAATCTCTGCCCTATTTTTGCTTTAATCAAATCAATTTAAGTTACGCATATATCCACAACTCCATGCAAATAACATGATGGTGGCTTTCTAGTCAGGTTTCTGAAGAAATGGCAAGAAGTGCAAGGGCAAGGAGGCACGTGGCTCGTCAGCTCAGGTCCACCCCGTATCCCATTCCTTCGTACCGCTGGAAGGCAATGAAAGAAGCGAACCGAAAGAAAACTCTGCCAGCTGCACAAAAGATGGACTGGGAAGATGCCAACTGCTCTGTGTGCATGGAATTTCCACATAATGCTGTTCTCCTCCTCTGTTCCTCACATGATAAAGGTTGTCGCCCTTACATGTGTGGAACTAGCTACCGCCACTCAAATTGCCTTGATCAATTCAAGAAGGCTTACACCAAGGGGGCATTGCTCGAGGAACTTCCTGCCAACACTGTTGGCACGAACTTGGATTCAGCGCCATTAACTGCAGGTGAAAAAAATGAGTCCGTTGATCTTGCATGTCCACTGTGTCGTGGCAAGGTGAAGGGATGGACTATAGTAGAACCAGCTCGAAGTTATCTCAATGGGAAAAGGAGGTCATGCATGCAGGATGGTTGTTCGTTTGTAGGAACCTACAAGGAACTCCGCAAGCATGTGAAGTCGGAGCACCCTCTTGCAAAGCCCAGGGAAGTGGATCCTACCCTCGAGCAGAAGTGGAGATTGCTAGAGATAGAAAGAGAGAGGCAAGATGCACTCAGTACGATAACGGCAACAATGGGGAGGGCGATTGTTTTTGGCGATTATGTGCTAGATTTGGAGGATGAAGATGATTTGGATGATGTAGAAAGTGACGAGGATGACAATGCCAATGGACATGGAACAGATAACACCAGACGAATGTTACTGTTTCTAATGCGTCAGGTTGCTCGGCATCACCAAAACCAAAGGATTCAGAATGCAAATGGTTCATCTGGCAGTGCCGAGGACAGTTATGCAGTAAGCAGTGGTGCAAATGGAACCACACCTTACAGTTTCCCCTTAGAAGGAGACGAGGAGGATGACTTGCTTGGAGGTGGAAGCGACGGTATGATTAGACCAGAGAGGCGGCGCCGACGCCGCCGTAGAAACCGCGAGAGGTTGTTCCTAGGTGCTAATTGAGACGACAGGGGCTTCACCACCGGAGGAGTACATTGCACGATTGGTTCTCTGGTGCATAGCATTCATCAATTTCAACCTTAATTTACTTGTTCATGATCATGTACCAAGTAGCTGTATTAACCTTTTAGCTCATTGTTTCACTTCAATGTATGCCATGTCACATTCATTGTTCAAAGGGAAAATACCGCACTCATCTCGTGCGGTTTGTGTAGCCATTATTTTCAAGTTCAGAAGCTCTGCCCAATCTTGATTCAGTTGGGATCGTTTTTAGATCTCACCAGCTTCAGATATCCATTTGAGCATTACCGAAATGGGAGGTGATAGCTCTCGCTATTATAACGGCAGCAATCAGATCATAAAATGACCTGAGATGATGTTTTAAGGGTAACACCCCCCCCCCCCCAAAAAAAAAAAAAAAAGAGCTGTAGAATACATTTCCAGCAAGCCTGACACATGCAACATTATTTTCGTTATAAGTACATTCTGCAAAACGTGTGTAAATATAATCATTTATTTGTAAATGCTCGCTATTCTTAAAAAAAATTACTGTATATACTCGTTAACCAAAAAAGGAACGGTAGAATAATACATCAATGAGTTCGACCCTTCCTCGTTAAAGTGCCCTACTCTTTATGACATCATACATACTGATTTCCCGTAAAATAGTATGAAATTTTTGTTCATAACTACATTCTACAGAACATGCGTACATATAATAATTTACTTGTATACAATGGCGAGAAAGATTTGTATCTCTTCACGAAGCTCGATGGATGCATTTCCACAACAGGTCCTGTATCCGCCAATCCGCACCGTCTTACCTGTTCTGCATTCCCAGCTGGAAAATGAATACCACGATCAGAGGCACATGTGAGCTCGTGCAATACGTTGCCAATAATGCCCACTTCTGTGACGACATACAGCACCGTAGTATCGATTGCTCAATGCCCAGAACAGGAGGAGAATTCGTCACCCATGATCTCCCACTTAACCACCGGGCAGTTACTTTTTCCTAATGATGGTAGGCACACCATAGCAAACAGGAGATCCACCGATCATAAGAGGAAGCCTGCAAGCACGCCTAGCCTCACTTAAATATGAAGCTATTCGTCTGTTCCCACATGTGCAACGTTTACTACTGTTATTCGTTTCTTCGGACTTCTTCCTTCGCGTTCCTCTTCTCCTTGGCCTGTTATTGTCCTCGACAGCTATGGTCATGGACTCGAAATCTTGTGTTAGCTGGCAACACTTGGAGCAATTTTTGGCTGCCACAAAATTCTCTTGCAGCCATGAATTGAGCAATGCTTTACTGAATCGGTCAATATCCTTATCTGAAACATCCCAGAGATTTGCAATAACAGCAGGAGAACCAGCAGATAAATATGACAAAGGGGCTCCTTGAGGAGCATAACCCCCTTTGCAGTGCAGTGTTCCACTACTGCAACCCATAAGAAGAGCAGCTGCACAATTATCCAATTTCTCGATTTCCTTCCCAGAGACATATTGAGTTCCTGCAACATTTCCAGACTAGTTAGAAAATGGCTGTTGAGTTCTAAATAAAAACGGTTGTTCTCTCAATAAGCCAAAGGCTACCAGAACAGTACCCAGTAAGAACAAAGATATTCTAAATGGTACTCCTAACAGTCCAATCAACAGGTTCAATACAATGGAACAATCGAAAGCATCCATCGACGCTGGCTCCCCTGAAAGCAGTTCTTGCTCCTATTGAGTATTCACATGTAACCCATTGCTATTACATGTGGCCAGTGGCCGGTTTGTATGGTTGAACTGAAGGGAACCATCTAATGAATTAGTGTGCAAGATTTTTATTTTTATATAAAATCTGGGTTTTCATCTAAAGAAACTTCACCCAGGTGGCCATAGTAGACCAGTCAAAAATTTAGGCTATGCTATTCACCAATTAGAAAATAGCAATCCTAAGATGTGACACATCACTGTCGCAACAATCATGAAAAAAACAGGTTCAGCAAATTACTTGAATATGGTATTACCGTACTAGACTTAGTTCTGGAGAGCAAAGACTACAGGCTAACTCCGCCCCATGATTTTAGGTTCTTTTGGAAAGATTAAGGAAAAACACCATGATGTTCCTCATTAAATAAGGTATGGTTAGAGGTAGAAGGATGGTTCAGGATATTACAGGAAGAAAATTGAATGATGGATGATTGATGGGACAAGTAGTAATACTAATATAGCCCTTATATTGACAAAGTTTGAATCCCTGGATACCACATATTATGGGATGGAAGGAATAACATGAATGGGACAAAGCATTAATATATACATCCAACATAGGACTTACCACTTCCATGGCCAAAATAGAGGAAAAGATCATGATTCCTCAAGGCCAAGACCAGCTCTTCAGCTGATGGAGCATGCCCAGCCTTTCCCTGCATACAATCGTTGCAACAGTCACAAATCATAATAATATGTTGGCCTGCTGCTATATAGGCATCCAAATTCATGTTTTAACATGCAACATAAATGGGCCACAAGGCCTGCAAAAGTCTAAAGGGTTCATGACTTCATACCCCGTTGTATGTATGATATGTTAAACACACTGTCTAAAATATGTTAAACACTAATTGATCGGTGTAATTTACTAAATTTAGTTGTAGCATAGTAATAAGCAGACAACAATCTGATCTGGAAGTATCTAGTGCTACATCCAACACATAGACAACATCTTTTGTTATTTTTTGACAATGATACACATAGACAAGATTTTCCAGCCACTTCTATTTCTAAAATGCAAGGAGAACAGTAAACATAACCACTTATGGTATGCCAAACATGTTTACAAGCACATTGATATGTCAAAAGATAACCATTTCTAATCTACTGACGAGAACATTTCTACAGTTGATGGAATCAATTATTTTCACAATTTTAGCACTGAGAAATCGTTGTTAGGACAAGGACTATTTTTTCTCATCACTTCTACACTGTTGACAAATCAAAATTACCTTCCATTCGTAGTTCTTAAACAACCGATCAAATTCTTCTTGTGTACTGCTCAGGTCACCACTAGGATTCAACAGATAAAATGTGTTGAAAGGGTCAATGACAGGAAAAGGAGGGGCTATAACACAGGCATCTTTCCCATAATTATTACTTCTAGTCAATGCTAGAAAGATGCTTCCCATTGATGGCATCCGATAAATTTCTTGATTCCTTAGTACAGGCAAGTTTTCCCAAGGAAGCATCTGCGTTTAATCAATTTAGAAAAAATACATTAATGAAAATATATCATAAATGATGGGAACATATCTCACAGCCTCCAAGGGACTCCCAACTGAAATTGAATAAAGCTGAGTGAGATTATATTTTTAGAGTAAATTTCAAAGAACCCCATGTTTTATGGACAAAGTTGCAGAACCCCATGTTTTGTGGCATGTAACAACAGGTTTGATGGTCTAAAGGTTTCATAAAACCTAAAATTTGTTCAAATCTAAATTAATTTTAACATATATGAAACAATATTATTCAAATGAGTTAATCAAGAAATCAACAATTTAAATTTTCAGACTATTTTAAAATTTAAGTAAATACATGCTCTACATGTACAGGAGTGGGGGTTTTGTGAAACTGCAGGACCATAATATCCGGGGATGAGGTTTTGTGCAACTCTAAGGCTCCAAGCATACAGCAATATACTCTTTTTTAAACAAGGATGCAGTAACTTGAAGCAATGTAAGTGCTGCGCTGTTTCCACAGCTTTAAGATATTATGTGATTATGTCTAATATTCGTATTCATATTAAAACACAACGACAGAATATCTTAAAGATGGCTACATTTTTATCCCAATATATCACCAAAGTAATTGAATTGCACCAATACAGGCTTGAGACATAATATTTAGTACATTCATTTACCCCTACCAGCAGACTGAACAAAAGAAAACATCCAAACACTATCTCAAAGACTCAAAAGAAAGAGTAAATTTCAGTAAACTACATGTTTTATGGTCCAAGTTGCAGAAAACCACAAATATTTTGATACTTGTCACTTAAGTACACATTTCACAAAACTACACTAAGTTTCATAAAACTGTACCTATTAAAAAAATACTCACCTGCACATTAATATCCAGAACAAAAATGACTGGATCTCTGTCAACTGGTTCGGTCAGCTCATTTACTGTACTTTTCACTAAGCATTCGACCGCCTCTAGAGCTTCAGACTCAATACAGCAAGAAGAGAAGGCTCTAAGTCTGTCTTTCCCACAACACCCTCCACGGCCAAAATAGCCTTTATACGTTATAAGTTGAGAAACACAGTCATGCACTTCATCCACTGACGTAGCACCACCAAGAATGACCTTGATGAGCGCCGGATTTACTTCAAATTTGAAATCTGATTCCAGACCATCAATCAGGTTTGTTAGGACTTCCTCGATGTGTTGGTCAGTTAAATGGTAGCCCAAGAGAAGGCATTTCCATGGTCCCAGCCATGATTCCTCAATGTTTCTGTTCAAAAGGATTTTAACATACCAGAACCAAAAAAAGGTTACTAACAATATGATTCATTTCAATAATAGAAAGTTTAAACGTTTTTTAGGAAGAAATCAAGTGCTGTGGAATTTTTTCAGATTTTGCCACAACATAAGAAATCTTACTTCAGTATCTTATCAAGGTGGTTGTTGAGCTTCGTTCTTTGTGACCACCACCTTACATGATTGGCTTGACCATCATTTAGAGTGAGGGTTGCACTAGAGAGGGAAATAAAGTTCTTCTCAAGTATCTTTCTGAAAGTAGGAGCCACGTAATCTATAATAGTGTAACCCCAAGGGCACAGCCAATTCTTGTCTGAGGCTCTCACTTGATTGTCCAGTTCATCGATAGAGGCCTCTTCATGCTGGGTTTCTGCCAAGCAACAGCCATGTGAAAAAAAGTACCCCAAAAAATACAAATAGGCTATGCAATTGTAAGATGAGATGAACGAACCTTCCAAAATAGCATCAACTGGCAAAAGCATTGTAATAGGTTTGGTTTTTGAATCAAACCTTGAAAGCAACATCCAAGCTGGAAAATAAGAAGGAAGAAGAAGAATTTCCCCAAGAACATTCACAAAATCACCTTCAAGCATACTAATGCATACAATTGGTACATCAGGAAGCTTATGGAAGAATTCTTTTATATGTATCTCAAGTTGTCCTATGTCTGCTGATGAAAATCTGCAAGAAATTTGAGTATTGACTATAAATATGCTTGTATAATGACAAATAATAATTTAGCCAATTTACTACATAAGCATTTTGTACCGGAGAAACATTGATAGTCCATTATCCGACTCATTTGTGAAATTTTCAACGGAGACCTGAAATACAGTGTAAAGATTAAAGAACAAAAATTGAACAGGAACAGGAATATAGGAATGTGTTAATTCAGATGTGAATTAGGTACAAACCTTTGAATATTTTTTTCTGGGTGGTGATTCTAAGCTAGCAAAGTAGTGGCAATCAAGGTAAGTTCCAACAGAATTCTGATGGAAGTATGCAGCCCAATGATTCAAAGATAGAGATCCATTGGAGTATAAAGGTAACTGAGTTGTGGAATCAATCGTTGCAAGTAAGAATATACATGCAAGTAGCCTGCAAACCTGAAATAAAGGAGTTGGATTTCAACACAAGATCCATCAGCAGTGAAAACAGATGTATACTTGAAGACAGAAGGAAACGATAGCCTGAACTCAGCAGGCACTCAAGTGATGCTAATATACAGAATATCCACAATTTAAACTGCATGAGCACATGGCTAAAGGAAATCACAGACCTCCTGAAAAATTGATGGATTCTCTCTGGACAGCACAAAAGCTTTCAGCAGCCAAGGAACAACATCAGACATTTGTATACTACAGAAGCGGCAGCACACAGCCCTGAAGAAAGTGATAAAATGAAAACTAGTTAGCAAGTTTTATGAACTGCTACTATTGCATTGTGGATATGTATGTGATGGTGTAGCAAGACGATAAAATAACCTTGACTGTTCTGACAGGAAGCCCTTGAGCAGAAACAAACTCATACTATACAGTATTTCTGCCCGCTCTGAATTAACAAAATCACCAGTATTCTCATCCATGATTAATCCAAATAAATCATGCTCATAAGTTTTATAATAATCCTGAGGAAGGGATCTAAAATACAATGACGATATGCACTGCCAATAGATATTATGAACTTTATGAGCTCCATGTAATCCTCCATGAGCACCCAAAACTCTTGCTGTAAATTACAACATTCAGAAGTGAAAACTTTATAATTTGATTGCGTAGGAATTTTGTAATGGCAATAAAATTCAATCAGACTTGCATCCTCTTGAATGTCAGTATGTTACTAAAAGTAATGATAGTAAACAGATGGTTTAAATTAAAAATATGACTAAAATAAACTAGCAAAAATCTGAAAACATGCATGTAATTTATTTGCGACAATTATGAAGCCCTTATTGATCATGTGTTGTTACCTCAAGTATGCAATTTATTTGTTTCACACATAACAAAGAGCTTAAATAGAAAAAAAAAGATTACCTATTTTTAACAGGATAGACACATGGTTGTGATGCCAAACACAATCCCATCTGAATTGCAAAATATTTTGGATGGATCCAGAGTTGAGTGAATTCACAAAAAGACAATTCCAACACCCAAATGTATCGCATGTGTAATCTATCCTCTGATCAACACCACCAATGAAACAGCTGGCTTTTCCACGGGCCAAATCATTTGTGGACAGATAGTCACTGCAAGATATGTCATTCTTACAGTTAAGCTCAGTTGAAGCCTTTTCACCTTTCACATGACCAGTTCGTTTACTAGAGCGGGTCTTAGTTTTTGCATGAGCTTCCACATGCTGTTCTTTAGCTAAACGTGATGAATTTCTGGTTGTCCTTTTAGCTTTAACATCCAATGGTGGACAACCTTCAGAATCCTTATGTTTTTGAGATTTTACAGCCATAAACTCATTAGAGTGATCACCAGAAGCCTGACTAAAATTTGCACATACAGCACATGAAGGTAACACTCCGTCAATTGCCGCTAATGATTCTTTCACATGGTTGCAAGCAATGCAAGTAGTTTTAAGTTTATCATATAAGCCAACAGGAAATTCCAATTTGTTGTTCAGTTTATCCAGGGCAGACTGATACATGCCTAAAGCATTAGATAGATTGCCTGGTGACTGTTTCTGCAAGTCTTTCTCATATAGATTCCAAAATAGATCTCCAGCTTGCACATCCAGTGATATATCAAGAGTTAACTTGCAGAGTTTGCATGAAATGAATGTAACATTTTGTGAGAGAAGATCCCTAGCATATTTAAGCTCACACTCTGCGGCATCCCATTCCAGTCTCTTGCGGTATATTTGACCTACAAAAATCAGGTACATGAGACATAAGGACAAATGAATTGAAAGCTACCAAAAGCAATACGTACATATATCCTATACTATGGTAATTGACTGAGTTCAATAAAGCTTCCATTATCTAAAAGAATATCCTATACTATCTTTCGAGAGCTCCCGATATGTCCTTTTCCATAACATATGAAGTACCAAAACTAAGTTTAAGTAACTATGCCTCTGCATTACACTGATGTAAAAGTATATATACACTAATATTGATACGCAAGTATGTATAAACACATACCTAAAGCTGATGTAAAGGTAATACCAAAAACTGGTAATCCTTGATAATGTGATATATCCTTTCCTGTTTGTAACAAAACTTCTGCTTCGGCGCCATTACCAATCAATTCATTCAGCAGAGCAACCTGAATAGTGAATACGCCATATTGTGAACATCAAGCACAAAGTTCTTTTTTTAGGGAAGCATCATTCCCAAAGTTAAGAATGCTTGACAAATGCCAACAATGTGTTGCACTGTGAAAACAATCTCTACAGCAATTTGTATACCACATTAGCCACCCATCAGCAGGTTAAATGTCACATTGACATGACAGATAGGCCCACGTTTATTTGGCTACAGTGGTATACCAGTTCCACTTTTCAAATCATTTAAGAGTATTGCAATGGCCTTCACGCCATGCCATTATTATACCTGCAAAATGCTTTCAAGATAGCATTGAAGTACATTCCAAGGAGTAAGGAAACAATCTCTCGTTGATCTGGTAGAATCTGGCCAAATTTCAGTTATTGTTGATCCCCATACTTCAAGTGAAACAGAGCTTTGCCCTCTAGAACATTGCCCTTCCCCACTTGCAAATTTGACAGAACTGAATTTGAATTTCTTTCTTAGGAGCTTCTTGCGTAGTTGCAAGGCCTCTTTCCCGTATGATAAGGCCTACAAAAACAGAACCACTAAATGCTTCACAGGAAATCTAAAAAACAACAAACAATGATTCCTACAAATAAAGAGTTTGCACCAAGGCATGACGTTTCAAACAGTTCGGTATATAACGGGTGAACTGGAGAGCTGAGGCAAACCTGGAAAAGTTGTCCTCCTGAAAAAAGTCTTTCTGACAAATCGAAGTACAAATAGCCAGCTAGAAAGATTGATTGATCATTCGAAGTGGCCTTTCAATTCACAGTACATGATGGTTAACAGAAAAATAAAACAGCCATGGTTACAAGCTTACAATGCCATTGCTATGTAAATAAGAAAACTTACTTCAGAAACGAGAGATGATGCAACACTGTCAACCTCATGAACATTGCCACTGAAACCAAACTGCCTTCCAAAGGAAGGTTCGCATGATGTAGAAATAAAGGAGTCAATAGGCCAAAATCTCTGGACAAACATACAAAGAGAAGGATGGTCTCCTTTGAAACAGTTTCTCCAAAATTCTGTACTATGGCAATCAACACCAAGATGATGCTCTGCGTTTGAAATAAATTGTGGGTCCAGTGGGAGATGACAACACGCATGATGGAGGCGCCCATTGGTAAATAGCATGGAAAATAACTTTTCAGGGGGTAAGTTTTCTTGTTTCCATATAATTATCATAAGCTTGCACAAATCAAATTGAAGCTCAAAGCAACCCTGATATGGCACAATAAAAGAACATAACTATGTTGCTAAAAGGACAGCAATTGCATTTCATCCAAACAAGGTTGAAAAAATTATAATGGCCATACTTACCTTCATTGCCACCAAATCAACCAGGGAACAAAGAAGTGGTATGAAAGTTTCTGATGGATTATGAGAGACCATACCAGGAGAGTAATAAACAAAAGTCGAGACCTTTGACCACAGGCCAAATACATTCTGAGCGCTACCAAAGATTACCTATAAGGATGGCAACGATACAATAAACATGATTAGACAAAGCAAAAAGGAAGATTTACCTCAAAAAGCAAAAGGCAGATATTAGTATTACAGCATTTTGAACTTAATATGCAAGGATTGTCCAACTATTTATTTTGTTTACACACTTGCTGAAACAGCTAGGGTCTGGTGTAATTACCTCGGCACCAAGATTGGCTTCCTGCGCACAATGTGCATGCAGGCAGTATGCAATAGCTAATTCATGGATTGCAGGTGCATTGCCTTGAGATGAATCCAGCGGGATGTCTTGCTGATTTGATAAAGAAAATGAATCTCAGATCTCCATTTTATATCTAAATAAAATAGGTGGACAGTAGACCCAAACTCACCAGTAAAGATATGGCTTCAGATAAAGACTCAAGGCAGCTGCTAATACTTTGCACTCCAGATGCACGAAGCACGCGAGCCTTTCTAACAAGGACCCTTGATCTCTCCAAATAATTCTCCTTTGAGCAGTATATTTTATTCAAGAGAATGTCTATGATCTTCTTTTGCATTTCTACACATAACATAGTGCCACGAGATTCAACTAATGCATAAGCCAATAATTCCTGCAAAAACCAATGTGCATGGAAGAATCATTTAGCTTCAAATACAGAACATGACAGATTCCTAGATACAGCACTGGTTACTATTAATCAATAAAACATAACATGCTACCTGCTCTAAAATTAACCCTACGGACTTCTTTGGTAAAGGAGGCGAGCAACCCATAAGAGAGTGGTACAGAAGGGGAGCACTATCAACACTTTCATCATCCTTAACATCTTTGCATGTTATCTGTAGTATGAATAACCAGTTAAGTGAAATGAATACAGGCTTGGAAGCAAAATCACTCTTTTCAGATCAGTACCTTAACCCACAACTTGATGAGGACAAATGAACTGTTCAAAAGCTCAGATGTGTCAGTATTTGCCAACAGTTCAGATAAGCTCTTCACAATAATATCAGGTATCGTTTTTACTTGACATCTATAGAGAGTGTCAACCATCTTGGCAATCCTTGCAAACGCATCAGTGATGATATCCTTCAACGTATCTTTCGATATATCCTCAACAATTCTCTGCCCTTCCTGGTTTTCTGATAGTCTACGGTAAGAAAGCCTCATGTGCATCCATATTGTTTGACAACACAGCTCTAATGCCTTTGGTGCCTAAAACAGAAAATGATTTTTAATTTGTGGTTTGAAAACTCAAATGTACAAGTAAATAGATCAACAGCTCAGAAGGTCACCTCATCCAAATGTCCAATATTGTAAAGTGTAAGACCAATGTTACCAAGTGAGGACATGAGAAATTTGAGCTCATCAAGTTTTATCCATGTACTTGAGATGGCGCATTTGATGAAAGACACGCTCTTCTGGACTATGAAAGCAAGATACATTAATAGGTGATAAGGATGGAATTCAGATAGTAAAAATAGCATGCATTGTAAAGGCTACACTCCACTAGTGTCTTTTGAACAGGAGTGTCACAAACAACACATAAGTCATAACTGTTTCTGTATATGATAAATGGTATCAACAACCAAAAAAAAAAAAAAAAGGTTGAAACAAGGCACAACAACCAAAAAAAAAAGGTTGAAACAAGGCATACTGTAGTTTCAGGATAGTGTTAATGATGAATGGTGTCCATCCAAATTAATCAGCCATCACTAATTGCTCAAATTGTCTTCCAACATTAAAAAAAGGGCCAAAGTAGTCCCTGACCTTTGTTAGTTTACTCATTCTTGTTGATATGCTGAGTCAGAAACCAAGGTTACCCAACAAGAACTATGATAAACTACTGAAACACCCTCTAGTACTACTATTTCTCTGTGTGGTTCTAAACATCATGCACAAATACAACAGAAGCATACTACAGTTGTTCTATGAGCAATGGAAATTGGAGAAAAGGTTAAAGGAGAGCAATTTGGTCATCATGTACTCTAGGGTGGCTGGACATCCTAGGTGCTGTCTTGGCACATGTGATACCACATATACACAAGGGCAAAAAAGAGCTAGTTAAAGAAATTTGAGGATTGATTAGATTAATTTATAGTTGAAGGACCAACAGGAACCACAAACAGTAATTACAGGACCAAATGAAGTACTAACCCCAAGATAAATATAGGAAAAGCGACTAGAGTACCTGGATACCTTCATTGGTAATAAAGGAAATTTTAATTGCTGAAACTAGGGTTCTCAGCAAGGTTCCATGTTGTTCATGCAGTAGATCCTTGTCTCCTTCAGGCATTTTTGTACAGCTGTCACAAGAAAAATCAACATGAGCCGACAGGGATCACTTTTGTTTGAACTCACATCAACATAATTATTATGCAAATTTGCTAGCATACACCTTCACTTATACAGTGCAATACATCTGGTCTGATCAGCATTTGTAACGAAAACATTGGTGACAACCCTATTGATTAATAATATATTAATAATTGAAAACATCTTGCAACATAGTGTAGTGCTGATAAATGCTACCTGTGTATTTCTGATGAACCTACCTATAAGCTGCAATGCTGGAATCGATGAACTGATGCAGTGCATTTAACACATAGGTCATGTTTCTAGAATAGTGGGGTGTAATTCCTTCAGAGAAGCTCTTCCAAATTGCATTCACATACTGTGATATTATCTTGCAAATAAACTCTAGAGAATCCAAGTATGCCACAAAAGATAGGTCATCAGAGTGAGACAAATTGTTCTTCTTGTTGGAATGCCCAGGGTGCATTGATGACCTAGAAAGTTTCCCGACAGTATCAAGAGGAATGGATCTGCCATTGGCAAAACCAAAAAGATGTGCCAGTGTGGCAAGGGCACTGTTTAAAGTCTGTAGATACTTTTCATTGTCGAGGAAATCTGTGGATTTACAAGATTGCTCTCCACTTTCAATTTGCTGAGCGCTGAAGTATAATCCAATGGCATAAAGAATTAGTACCGAGGCAGTGGCAGGGGTTGAGGAAACCTATACAGAGCAAGTAATTGAATTATATAAAGCCACTGCTTGCATTGGGATGGTATGCACACATTAAATGAAGCTAACAAAATAGTATAATGTGTACCTCAGAGAAATAACCACTGTGTTCATAAATTAGCTCTGCGGCGCCAACAGACAAATCCCAATTTGAAGAAACAAAGCTTCGACAAAAATATGCTACAAATTCTACAAGCTCATTTGCAACCCTTGGTAAGTCAGCCTGAAAAAGGTTACATCACTTACATGACAACATTACATGGTTAAAGATGCCTTGGCAGGAAAACAGGCTGTTGGCTCTTTATATGGAATAAAACAATAAACAGATGAAGTTGTTGGTGCACATAGTACAAACAAACTTATCAGGCCAGAGTGCACGAGTATGATTGTGTAACCTAGTCGTTTGCACTTTGCAGTCATGATCACTTACTTAGGTCACCAGATGGCACGCAACTACATTACTCAGAAGAAAAGGACACAGACAGTAAAACAGCACCTATTGGTCTCTATGATATTTAACATACAGGAATAGCAAGAACTTGAAATGGATCCTAGATAAGAGACATTCATGGATACCACTTTAAGCAAATTAGGAGGTAAGAGAAAGTAGAAAGTGGTTTCCAGCAGCACAAAAATAAAGGAAGCATGAGAATACCTTTAGACAGGCAGCAGACCCAACAACTCTCTTTAACACATCAAGCAAAAGTTGAGTGCTCCCACCCCAACTCACATCTACAGAAGAACAGATCTTGCGAGCAACCTGATCCATAAAATATAGCAACATCATTAACTAGCCATGTGTATTACTTACGTTGGAGGATTCGAGAGGGTAATAAATTGTCTAATGACACATACTGCTGGAAAGCGTTCAATAGTTTGCGCCTTCATACACTCTCCCAACGTTGCACGGAAGAATTCACGCACAAGGTTGGTATTGAACACTGAAGATTCAGCAGCCAGGAAAGAGGCACAGCGACTTAGCGCATTCACAAGCAGTGTCAAATACTTCTTGCTAACATCCTCAGCCAGAATCCTGCACATACAGAAATACACATAAATACACCTGATCCCTCTTTTATCAATTGAATTAATTGTGAAAGTTTAGCTGACCACACAATCTCACCGAAGCCATGGCTGGAGTTGCTCAACAAGGCTGACAACTCGTTCGTATGGGGCAGCTTCCTTCACCTTGCCCTTGCTGGCACAGTTAGCAAAGCAGACGGTGAGCTCAACCGCGAGGATGGTGACTTCAGGATCTGCACCAGCCTCCCCTGCGACGTCAGGATCAGGAAGGAGGGGAGCAACAGCCCCAGCGCGGCGAGACTTTGAGGCTGTCAGCGCCAACAGCACGGAGCGAAGGGAATCGAGAGTGGCAGCAGCGTCCGCCTCGGCGCGTGCGTAGTGGCCGCGCGACTCGAGGCAGCACACGAAGCGGCCGCGCTGGAGCAGCACGCTGTAGGGCTTCCCGGCGAGGCACGACGATATGACCCCGAGGCAGTCGAGTAGGAGGCCGTACACGTCGAGCAGCTCGTCGGGGCACCCGGTGTCGCCGGAGCTAGGGTTACCGCGGACGAGCGGCGGGAGGACCTGGAGCGCGCGGCACAGGAACGGGAGGAACCGCTTCGCTAGAGGGCGTACCGTGGCCGCGTCGGGAGCCGCCGCCGGCGGCGGATGCTGCTTGCTCTGCTTCGTCGCCCTCTTCGGCGGGGGTTTGGCGCTAGGGTTTAGCGCGGGGAGGTAGGGGGAGAAGGGCTCGAGGTAGGCGGCGAAGCGGGAGCGGAGGCCGGCGTGGGAGGACGGAGAGGAGAGCGCGGCGAGGAGATCGGCGGCGGCGCCCTCCATTGCCGTGGCGCGGATTGCGGTGCGGCTGTGGCGCCCGCGTGGGGAAATTTTTGTGCGCGTATTTGGGGATTTTGGGGGTAGGAATGGGCGGGAAAGGAGGAGGATTTCGGAGATGCGACCGCTCCTCTCCGCGCTGGTGACGACGGAGGAAGACGGTGGGGAGTGGAGACCATGAAGCAGGAGGCTTACGCTGGAAGATTCAATTAATGGGCTGGTAAATGGGCTTTATCTGATGACCTCCAGATTGGATTACTGAGTGACAAGCTGGCCTCTTCTACTCTTCCGGCGTGTTTGGCAACTTGAGTAAAAAGGAATGGGAGTTTTCACGAGGAAATTAATGATGTGGTTAAGAGGTGAATTTAATTTTTAGTCTCAATCTTCTGTTTGGATAGATGATGGGAATTTAGGTGGGAGTTTAGATCGAGAATAGATTTAAGTGAAAATGAACGGTTGAGATATATCCTAGCAACACAAGAGGAAATTCCCTCTCAATTCCCAACCCCACCCCAGGTATTAAAAAGGAGGGAGTTGCCCCCCTCAATTCCACATCCTCATCCCACCAAAACTCCCATGTTCTCTAACCAAACAAGTTAATTAATAGTCGCATTCCTTTAAACTCTCAATCACCTCTAAAACTCCCTCCAACCAAACGCACCCTTCATGCCCAACTCAATTCCTTGGAACAAGAGCTTGATCGTTCGACATGTCCTGTTTCTCAAAAATTTTCACACAAAAACATCACATCGAATCTTTGACACATGCATGACACGTTACATATAGATAAAAAAATAAAAACTAATTACACCGTCAGGCTGTAAACGACGAGACGAATCTTTTAAGCCTAATTAGGACATGATTAACCATTAGTGCTACAGTACCACATGTGCTAATGATGGCTTAATTAGGCTTAAAAAATTCGTCTCGCGGTTTTAAAGATAGCCATGAAATTAATTTTTTCATTCGTGTCCGAAAATACCTCTCGATATCCGGTCAAACGTTTGATGTGATATTTTCGCCAAAAAGTTTTCACCAACTAAACAAGGCCTTAATGGCCCAAATGCAGAATTTGCATATGCACGATTAAAAAAAAATTATGTGCAAACCTTTTGTAAATGTGTTGTTTATAGTTTCAAAGAAAAATTCATAAAAAACTACAATGAAAAATCTCTAAATACAATTCTAAAATTATCTTTAAATGTTTTAAATTTTGGCTTCGGCTTATAATCCATAGGAAAAACTATGAATTTTGGCAGGTTTAAATAGTCAAAAGAGAAACATTAGCCATTGGCATACTATTTGAAACAGTTGAAAAATATCAGGGAGAGTAGCGAGTGTTGTCAGCACCATGGTTTATATAATTATATTACCATTTTTAGCTGAAAACTAGCCCCTGTTAATTTACCAGAAACAGAGATAAAACCGATAAACCAATAACTTTCGATCGACTCCACATGAAAACCAGCTAAAACCATTCGGTTTTCACAAAATCGATCACCGTGAGTTTCACGAAATTAATCGGTATTACAGACCCTGGTCAGCACGTGCTAAGAGCACGTTTGTTATCCTTGTAAGATTCTTTCGTTTTTATTGATCTAGTATGATCAATGAAATATACATCTCGACGACAAATGAAGCATGTGCACCAAAGCATCAGTCTACACTCTACAGTTGCATGGGCGCCCATTGCTGCCCCGCGACTCCAATGTACCGCGGAACTCGAGAGAGCTCCAACTCGGCACTTAAAATAAAAATCATAAAACTACACTAAATTATATGTACAGTACAGTTGTGCGCAGTGTTGTACACTACACGTGTCGTCGCTGACACGTCTCAGAAGACAAGGCATGACTTGTAGAGGTCGTATCCCATCTTCTCCAATCCCGGCCGCACCGTGCAATCCACCATCGCCGGCGGCCCACACACGAGCGCAAGCGTCTCGCCGTCACCAAGCGGCAGGTACTCCCTGAGCGTCCGCTCGTCCACCCTCCCAACCCCGTACTCCCACCCGTTCTCCTCCGGCCGCGCCACCTTGCTCACCACGTACCAAACCTTGAGCCGAGCCGGGTGCGCCGCGGCCCACCGGTCGATCTCCTCCCGAAGCAGCATGTCATCCTCCGTCCGGTTCGCGTAAACCAGGTGCATCTCCGTGCCGTCGTCGGGCTGGTCACGGAGCACGGCCTGGATCACCTGGTACACCGGCGTGATCCCCGTCCCGCCTGCCACCATCGCGAGGCGCCGCGCGAACCGCCGCTCGCCGTTCACGGTGAAGGCGCCGCGGCCGGCGTACTCGATGTGCCCGATCGGGCCCTTGATGTCGACGGTGGCGCCGAGCGGCAGCGAGTCCAGGTACTGCGACATGAGCCCGCCGTCCGGGAACTTGGGGTCCTCTCCCTTGAAGTAGATTTTGATGAGCAGCTCGATGTATCCCACCTCGTCGACGCTGCTCGTCGGCGTGTACGCCCGCATACAGAGCTTGCCCCCGATCGACGCGCACACGTACACGTGCTTGCCGACCGGTAGACCCAGCTTCTGGTTCGGCGACGGCAGCGCGAACCGGAACAGTCGCACGTTGTAGGAGAGGCTCTTCTTGTCCACGAGCCGGCATCGCACTTTCTCGCGTGGGTTGGACAGCGCGACGGTCGACACAGGCAGGGGCGGCAACGCAGCAGTTGGGGTTTCAACGATGGAGGTGAGATCGGCAATGCTGCTCTGCGGCGAGGCGTAGTCGGTGCCGGTGACGATGAGCTCGCCGATTCGGTACATCTCGAGGAGGCCACGGGCCTTGTCGGAGTGGATGGCGTCGAACTCCTCGGTGCAGTCGGTGCCGGCGTTGATCATGATGCTGTCTGCGCCGCCGGGGTGGTCCTTGAGGAAACCCGTGCAGTCGTAGACGTGGCCGTGCACGATGATCCACGCGGACTCCGGCGTCGTGTGGCGCCGCACCTCGGACATGGTGTACTGCGTGGAGGCCGTGTTGAGGAACGGCGTCGACGTGCTCCGCTTCAGCGTCGACACCGCGCTCTCCGACGTCTCCAGGTGCTTCTGCCGTGCCATCCACCCGCCGGATTGGTTTCCCGGCTGCGTCGGGTGCTCGAACACCAGACCGATCTCCCCCTTGTGTGGGCGACACGTCTTCGTCTTTACTCTGAACCAGCAGTTGTTCATCATGCCCTACACACACATGAGCCAAAATGAACATTGAGCACACCGGAACACGCTGCGATCGGGGGCTGCGAAATCGATGGCATTTGTTGATGGTGCTTACCATGAGATTCCAAATGAGTTTCTCCGGCTGGGTGTTGAGGGCCTCGTCCCAGGCGCGGACGGCGATCTCCTTGGCAGCGAGCAGCTCGAGTACCTCGACCTCAACGGACCAGAAACACCAGCACCAGTACTTGCCGTACTTGGTCGGTCTCTCTGGGTGGTCAAGCGTGCACACCTGCCACGTCTCGCCGCCGTCAAGGGTCACCTCCACCCGTGTTACTTTCCGGCCACCGCCTGACAATAGCAAATCACCGTCAGTACTGATATTTGAACGGCCCAGACAAAAGGGGATTTGAATGGCCCAATAGAATCATAAAGTGGTCGTGTTGGGCTTTATGGAACGAGCGGACCGAAAGCCCAAAAACAAACACCGTGACATCAATGGTGATGAAATGTTAGTTGGGGACTTACCGGAGTATGCGTATCCCTTCATCGTATACGGCCGTTGCGTCGTCAGCGCATTGATGGGGAGCACCTCGTCGTGTCCCGGCGTGGTGATCACCGAGTTTATGTTCAGCTCGTTTATCATGTACTCCGGCTTGTACCACCACGCTGCATAGCACCAAAAATAAAAAAAAGAGGGTAAGATCGATGTACCAATGCTTGTTGCGTGCGTGCGATTCACGAAGTGATCAATCAATTACCTTCGGCATTGGCGAGCTCTGCATCGACGTGAGTCGGCAACACGCGGTTGTCACGATAATGGTAGTAGCTCTCGGACTCCTTGGACGCGACGACGATCCGCTTAAGCCACTTCACCATGCGCCCACCGATGAACCCCGGCACGATGACCCGCACGGGGAACCCATGATCCGGCGCGAGCGGCTCGCCGTTCTGCATGTACGCGAGTATCACGTCACGCGCGGGGTCCATGGCCACCTCCCGCCGCAGGCTCGTCCCGTACTTACACCCACCACCACCAGGCAAATCCTCGGCACCCTCGAAGCACACGTTGGCCGCGCCCGCGGACGAGCCCATGACGCCGCACCACCGGAGCACGTCGCGCAGCCGCACGCCGCGCCACACGGAGGTGGAGATCGCCCCGGGACCCCAGTTGAACCCGCACGTCTGCCTCACCATGTTCTGCTCCTTGCGCCGGTTGCCCGCGCACACGAGCGTGACGGGGAACTCCACGGCCTCGAACCCGGTGACCAGCTGCTCCATGGTGAGCCGCGCGGGCCGCTTCACGAGGCCCGTCACCTCCACGGTCCACGTCGACCAGTCCGCCTTGGGGACCGGCCCGTGGTTGCGCACGTAGTGGAGCGGGGCCGGGGTGATGAAGCCGTGCGACATGAGGCGCGGGAGCGGTGGCTCGGAGTTGAACGGGTGTTTCCCCGTGAGACGGACCAGCGCCGGGTTGCGGCGAACCCACGCGTCGGATGTGGCCTCGTCGCGTGGGTCCTTGACGGATGGCTCCACATCGAGGCGCGGGTGGTAGAGAGAGCGCCAGTCGGGTGGTATGTTGTCTTCGTCGTCGGAGTCGGAGTCGGAGCCCGAACGGCGCTTGTTGCCGCCGGCGGTCGGGAAAAGGTCGAGTTTGTTGTTGTTGGTCGATGGCGCATTGGTTGCCCATGGGTGGGGTGCTAGCTTGTACTCCACCGAGGCCGCCATTGTTGTGTTGCCGCTACAATTCTACAAGTTCAAGTTGTGTGTGGCACTGTAACAGCTGTCTGTAGCTATGGTTGCTGAGCTACGGGAAGAGAGATCGCTCGTGAGCTAGATGCTCAGGATGGCATCTGTTCTTGGAAGCTGTGGAGGTGGTGTTCCGGGGTTTATATAGGGAGGGGAAGACCGGAAGAGAGGTCGTTGTGGTAGAGTAGTAGTAGTGGCCTCTGTTCTGATGCATGCACGAAGACAAAGCAACCCACGAGCTGGCGTTACCACACGCGCAGGCGGTAGGCGATGGATTTCTGGGAGGATTTGGCAGGATTTTTCCTTTATTTTCCAGATTAATACTGACGACGTGACATGCATCTCTCTCTGTAGCAGCCTCTCGTATACTAGTACGTCCTTTAAATTTAGAAAAGGACCATTTTATTTGAGGTGTTCTATAGACAATTCAGAGTTTCAGACCTATGCAACATTGCACATTTGCTTTGTTAACTCCGGTGAGAATTAGCAGCTCGGACTGCTCAACCTCTACTTAATTAGACACGTGAACGAATGCTCGGTAAATGCCGTGGCCGTGTGCTGCCAACCACACACGCTGATGGATTAGTTGATCGACGTTCAAAAGGAAAGTTTTTTTGACCTCCTAATTCCCCCAGCTTTAGGTGCAAGAAAAGGAGACGGCAATTGTTGTTGGATCCAGTCACCCCCAAATGCAGCTTGCCTGAGAAATGACCTCGCCCAGGTGAATCCTGGGGAGTTCATGGACACTGGGCATGCACACACGAGCCCACTGCCGGCCTGCCGCCGCTCCGAGATCCTGCCTGTACACTCTCGTCGCTTCTTTCCTGCTTCCTTTACACTTCTCTGAATGATTAACGCAAATATACTAGTCCAGATCATGGACCCGCGTTCCATGGTGGATGTATACGTGCATCGGCAAATTCGGGCAGCCGACCTCATTAGATTGGCTACTTGCTATGGGATCTGTGATGGAGTTAGTAATTTAGTGGCTTTCTTGTTGATACTCCCTGTGTTCTAGGACATGCATCAGGGGAAAAGTATTTTAGCAGATGTAAGCCTGTATACTCATGCATGAGCTTGCCGCAGCGTCCTATGAGAGTCATTCTGAACTGGTTGATTCACAGCTGCTTTATTAGTTTGAGAGCCTTGTATAAGATGAATCTTGTAGCTATGGAAATGGCCCCTAGGATCAACAGAGCAGGTACCCTGTCATTTTAATAACCGTGTGGGCAAGTTTTACTTGCATCTTTTTCTCGCAAACTAAGTCCAAAAGTCAGAGCAGAAAGTCATAAACACAGCAGGTTCCCAGCTCTCTCTATCTCAAGTCTCAAGTTGAAAATAAACTAAGGCCCCGTTTGAAGTTGGTTACAAGTTTTGGATTTTTGTTGCACGCAAAACGAGATAAGCCATTAACACAAGATTAATTAAGTATTAACTATTAAAAATTTGAAAAATGGATTCATATGATTTTTTAAAAGAAACTTCTATATAAACTTCGTTTGCAAAAAACACACGAATAATCATTTTGGGAAGCGTGCTAACGGAAAACGAGGGAAAAAAATCCACCCCTACGTTGATTCAAACGGGGCCTAAGGCCTTAGGGCATCCGCATTAGTTATAGATAGCATGCTCTCTATAATCTGTCCATGTCAGCTATAGTCAGTTGTTATAGGCTAAGTATCCAATGGACTGACTATAATATTTATTTATTTGTTTTCATGGGTCCCACATGTCAGATTTTTTTCTTTCACTCTCACTCATCCCTTCCCAATCTCGCTGGCTCACCAGCGGCATCGCCTCGCCGCTCCCCGCCGGATGGGGAGAGAGGAAGGGGCGAGAAAGAGAAGGGGAGAGAGGAAGGGGAGAGAAGGGGAGAGAGGAAGGTGCGCGGTGTGCGGTGGGGCCCACTCGCGGGGGGACGCGTGCTATCGGCTTACGTTTGATGTAGCAACGTTTTCTTCTCTCTACTCCTTTCTCTTTTCTAGTTGTAACCTTATAGAGAGCTTATCTATCCCTGTTGCAGATGCCCTTAATGCATGACCAGTAGCGATACACCCATTCCTACTTAATTAAACCAGACGGAATAATACTAATCCAAGCATGACGCAAAAGAGTATCTTATCGATCACAAGACATAAGATACTATCCCACTCAAAAGGAAACAAAAAATCAAATGATTGACTTAACCCAGAGTTAGCAGCAGTAGCAACAACAATAGCAGAAGGTGGTAGGAGTAATTAACAATGGCCTGGCGCATGGCATTTTCCAACGGCCAAGTAACCGGTGGGAAGCTAGGAGGATACTTCATCACTTGCTGGTTTCTTTCAGCAGCAGCTGCATACTGTAGCTACCTAGCTGCATCTTCTCAAGATCCCAAAGCCGGTCGACTCCAAGCAGGAGTTGCCTCCAGCCATCTCCAAGGGCCAACTGGACCAAGCCCTGGTCCAGAGGCAGGAGACTGGCTAGCAGCGAGCGGTGGATTGCTAGCTTCTGGAGTCCAGCCTTCCCCAGTTGGCGACTCTGCCACTGCATGCCATCTTTGATTCTTGTGAGATTTCTCTTTTATGGGTTTGGTGTTTTGCGAGATGCATGAAACAACCTCCCGGCTCCCGCTACTGACGCTCGAGTGTTCAACTCGCCATCAGAAACGTGGTCTGCCAATATGGTTTGTCGACAATGTGAGGCTGACATTTTTATTCGCTTGGCTTTAGGTCTATATGGCACTCCTATAGTCCCTATGTATATATGGTTAAATATCTGTCCTTGTGACTGATTAGGTTCAATTCTGGTCTAGTTAGTACAAGTGTTCTCCAATTGGTGCAACACTGTCTGAATAAACACGAGTTTAAAATTGGCAAACTGTTAGTACATGCTTACAGGATTGAAGGTTTCTAATGAGTTAATTTCCCATAGCTCAACTATACTACTCTGCAACGCTCGTCTAAGCCGGGAAACTCTTTTAAGCATGTGTGTAGATGTTCATCCATATGGTGTATGTCATATAAATAGTTATGAAAAAATATTTTAAAAAAATCTAAAACGATAGATTAATATGAAATATATCACTCCACAACCATACAAGTTTTAATTTGATCGCTACGAGTCATAACAAAAACAACAAATATGACTATAAATATAGTGGGCAATTTACAACCGTGCCATTAATGATGGAAATGTTCATTTCTCTCAGATTTATGGGCATATGTATAAAAGTAGGAGTTTAATTTTTTATTTTTGTTACAACGTGTAGGGATCAAATTTAAACTTGCTTGTTTGTGGAGTGATATATTTCATATTATCTGTATTCTTATTTTTTTTAAAAAAATCATAACTATTTCGATGACATGCAAGAATTCATAACTTACACTGTTTCTGAAACTACAACTTGCTATATCTTTTGACAAAATCATACTGATATAGTGATATTTGTGGATTCAGCTATTCCCCCACAGAGAAAATGGAGGACCCAAAAGTCCGTTTCTAAGAGAAGAGCATACTGGTACTATTAATGATGGAAATGTTCACTTCTATCAGATTTGTTCGGTTCGAAGCAGATCATTACAGTTTACATTGTGGTGCCCGGTCTATTCATTTCCTCTTCTGCATTTTTGAATAGTGCCAGAACTCAGTAGCATTGTAATAATACCCTACAAAAAAAAAAGCATTGCAACAATCAGCTTAATTCTACATTTTTCTGCATATCATACTGTACCAATTCGACTCCGGACACGGAAGTGACCATTTCACGGTGCATGCATCTCACAGAGGAAATACAGCAACCACTGCACTCGATGATATTCTTGTTTTGTGCAAGATACATCACTGCTTGTATATATGAATATCTAATACAAAGCGGGGTGACTCCACTTGAGCCAGAATAAGAGAACGATCCCCATCAGAATACCAGCTAGCTTCGAGAAAGCGAAGAGCTGCTTAAGAAAACGCCTTTCACATATGAATCAATTCAGTCACGATCAGTGCTGCACACTGTATGCATAGCATCTGCCCCGATTCATCTCATAAAGAAAGAAAACCCGGTACATGCCAAAAAAACTTGGAAATATTTTTACTCGGAGAAAGAGCTAGAATATTCTGCGCTTTTTCACATTTCAGAATAGAAAATATAATGGTTAAGGATACGATCACGTCCAAACGAATCAAGATGTACTGTAGTACAGCGAAAGCGCCGTATCGAATTCAGTCGGCTCTTTGAAAGAACTAATAGCTGCTCGAATGCAACCCCAAAGAGAACATAAAAGTGATAAAGTGCAACTTTAATAATCAAGATTCAAACATGTTGATCCCTTTTGGGACCCTTTTCTTCACGTCACCCGAGTAAAAGTAGCCCATTTGCTTGTTAAGATCTTCCTCAATGGAGCTTTCATGTGTTTATAATCCTTGCGCCAAAGTATGAAAACGAGATGAATGAATAAGATCAAGTGCAATTCTGGCTAGTGGGTAGTAATAATTCTGGGTATATATGAAAACGAGTTTTCATGGCTGGAAATGGAACACGACTGGCCAAACCGGGTCTCCCCAGTCTCCGACTCCGAGATATTAGAACATGCCAATCGACTCTTGGCCAGAGATGTTTCTTGTGCCGCCCCTTGTTCGGCGGATTCACCGCTGATTGCTGTGGCGGGGCAACAAGCACGATGTGAAAGCCACAGCCCAGCACATGCTCTCTCGGCAACAAAAGACCGTGACAAGCCGGCCGAATGCGCCCAAACCTGGCAGAAATCACACGCTCCCCATACACGAGAGCCAATTTAACGTCGGTATCCACCGATTTCACCGCGGATGTATGGTCCCCACGTCGAAATCAGAAGGGAAACCGCGGAACGGTGAACCTGAACTCCTGCATGTAGCCATCGTTGGAAGGAGAGACGGTCGCGAGGGCACGTGCAGCGGCTCACGGCGACACACGGCACACGGCGAGACGCATCGCACGCGCGGATGGAAGGACGTTGGTGGGTGGGGGCTTGCTCCGTTGGTTCGGGGGCGCAAACCGCAGTACTCCACGCCTCCACGGGGAGGCGCTTGCGCGCACGAAAGGCCACACGCCTCTTGCTCCGTCTCGTGTACGTTGGTTGAATTCCTGAACGGGTAAGCCCGCGACTCGGCAGCGGATACAAAAGCTGCGATGCGGCAGCCGGCTTGTAGCTTTGCTTCAGATGATCAGATCTGTGGGTGGAAGCAGGAAGCCAGGGAGGAAGTAGAGAAAACATGCTCAACAGTGGAGGTTGGCTGGCTGTGGCTGGTATTAGTACATTTTTTAAGGGTAAACATGGTGCGCCATGCGCCGTAACAGAGTTAGAAGCGATTACCATTTTGATCGTGAATCTTGATAGTTAAAAAAAACGTTATTTTCAACAAAGGAGAAATAAAAATGTGTTGGGTTTATAATTTGAACGGAGAAACGATGCGTATCCTGCAAAACCTTATATCGGTAAAAGCAGTGAGAATGCTGGGGGCGTTGCCGTATTGCGAACTGGTGTAATATAAACTGTACTTTTAGGCTTTTAGCCCTGTGCAAGATCAATGAGATGAATTCCACAAAAAAAAAAGGATCAATGAGATGAATAAATGAACTATTACCGCTCGTATTACTTTCCTCCGTCCTAAAGTAATAAGTGTGTCATTTAATTTATCAGGAAAATTTGTTTGACCAATAATATTTCTATTAAAAAATATTTTGACATAAAATTAATATTGCTAGATTCATATTTAAAAGTGCTTTTTTATATTTATTATTTTTCATTTAAGAAATCATTGGTCAAACCCTCTCATAACAAAACAAAACATGCCTTATAATTTAGGATGGAGGGAGCAAGTATGAGAAGTGTGGCAAACTGGTTATGTTGCTGAGAGCCTGAGATCAGCCCAGCTAGCTTGTCTTCACAGATCCTACAATCCAAACCAACATAAGCAACGATGGGTTGAAAACAAGCTTATTTGAGGTTCATTTCTCACGTTACATATGTAATAATCATTAACTTGACTGCTTTAAACCTATACATGAGAACTCTGGACTATGCACATTTCGAGCCCTCGAAACCCTATGTCAGCTGATTACCTTCAAAACTTTGCGCCCTAAGCTGGAGATCAGTAATACCTCCACTCCCAGTTTTGGGGTATAATGGCACGACAAGGAAACAACTGTATACATAACATACATCAAATATACAAGCTAGCTAGGGATTTCATGAAAGCCATTGATTTCATCAAGGAGCAAGTACAAGAACTTTAATGGTACCCTGACTGTTAGCAGTTAACATGGTAGGGCTATCGCTCTTCCAGCAAACTGCGCTAATAAAATAAGAGCCAGGATCATCATCTGCATCATCAAGATCAGATGATACAAATCTGTGGTTGGCAGCAGGTTTTGAGATAGCCTGCAATTTGTGCAGAGTTACTTGAAGTTAGAATGGTAAATGGATTCACAGGAGATCATTTGCTCAGTCAAGAAGCAGCACATGCATGATGCTGAATCAACAGAAAGGAACAAAGAACATGCAATAAGCTTGCAATCACCTTGTGGTAAACAAAAACCTCGTTTGTTTCACTTCCGCAGGCAATGTACTCGTTATTCACAGATAGCCCAACAAAGTTCTTTTCATTCTTGTGCCCTCTGAAAGTCCTTACCTGAAAAAGGTAACTATTTTAATCAAAAAGCCAACAATATATTTCTTTTCTAGAAACAAAGTAACAACTAAACCAAGCCAGACTAATAGATGACCTAATATAGAAATAAAGGTGAAAACCAAAAACACACTATTATCCAAGAATTTTGACCTCACTGGTTTCTTAAGTCCAGATTTTTTTGGAGTCTTGAGGAAAAACAACCAAAACTTCTTGAACAGTTTTTTTTATTAAAGAAATAAAATTCTATAGGCCCAAACTTTATCAATTTGAAATGGAGCATATCCTAACATACAACTTTTCCTAAGTAACAGATGCGCAAGAGGCAAAAATATAACATCATAATTTTAAAGCAAGAAAGATCTCAATGACACATACAGAGCAATTTTCCTTGACATCCCACAACCGTAGTGTGCTATCAGTTGATGCAGATGCAAGCTCATTGGTAGATAAGAACTTCACATATGAAACAGCTTTCTTGTGGCCACCAAAAACATGGACAGGTGCACTTGGATTTCGCAAATCAAAATAATGAATATGGTGATCAGCCGAACCCACCTACAATAATGCAACATCTGATAAGTAAAACAATAATTTATTTGATATGAGCCAAGAAAATCAGGAGCATACTGCAACGTAGTGGCTCGACCCAGGATTATATTTGACAGAGCAGATATTGGCCTTCATATCGATATTGATGGCACTTGCTTCTTGCTTTGTGCACCACACTTTGACCTAGCATACACATCAGAAGGTTCTATTAGGATACTGCGCAATACATATACTCCCATCGATGCATTCAATGAGGCTGGGACAGGAAAGGTAGAAGAATGCACCATTATAAAACAAGGAATGTAAAATCGAAATAAAATAAAATAAAATAAAATCCTAGTATAACCACTCAAGTAATTGCACCACTGAAATTCTCAGATACCTTGCAATCATCACTCCCAGATACTAGCATTGAGGGTTCTGTACGGGAAAAATCAACACTCCATGCTCTCTTTTCATGTTCTTCATATTCCATCACACTCTGAGGAAGCAATCCATAGATACCATGAATCTAGTTCGAAAATTAACATAACTGTGTAAATTGAACTGTTGAACAGAGCAAGTATACCTGGCGGGTTTGGACATCCCAAACAGTTACTATACCCTCATAGTCACTGCTTGCTATAACATTTTTTGAGTACTTGTTCCAGCTAAGGCAGCTGAGTTTAGATCTAGTAGCCATTTCAACAACTGGACAATGCACATCTGATGGTTCATTAACAACCTAAGAAGTACGATAGTGCAAATTTGAGTAATTTCATGTAACATAGAAACATATAGATATGCCAACATAAGTTTCCTGAAAAAGAAACCTACTGTAGAAAACTCGAAGACTTTGATGCGCTTTGAGACTCCAGCAGTAGCGAATAGCTCATCATCACGATCAAATTCAATACTGCATTTAAGAAATATAGTGTGATTCCCTATTTTCGTATAAGGTATGACTGAAAAGTGAAAAGCATATGAGGCTACATCTAAATTGTTCACCCAAAACCAGAGGCAAACCTAAAGGAGTCAATTTTTTTACTCGTAATACACATCAATCAAGATTAGTAGATTTGTGGACTACATGAACACAGATCAAACTTGATGAATAGGGGCAATATAGAATGCCCCCCTCCAATCCATACTCCTCTGCTGAGCCAGTGAGCCCCACTGTTGGCTTGAGGATTTAGCAATGACAAAATCCTCATTGCCAATGGCATAGAAGCAAAGGAAATAAACTTTGCTCAGATCAAACTATGCAACAGAAGACACATGTTTTGTAAAAGCACTCACCTTGACACAATGTTTGCAGAGTGAAACAGATCTCCATGTCTTAGTTCCGCGATTACACGTAAGCGACTGAAGCATACATGACAGAACAAGAGTAAACCAAATGAATACGCACAACCACTCATATGAGCATATTGTGTTACAAAGGACAGATAGTCAACATACCTATATCGTGTGAATGTTGTTAGCACAGACTGGAAATCCTCAAGTCCTGCATGATAACCTTCTTTATTCATTGCAACTATATCTCTTTCCTCCAGCCTACGTGACTGTGCTCCAGTACGCCGTCTTTGCAGATAGTATTCTTGAAGCTCATTGAACTGAAATATGCTTCATAGCATTAGATAACAATAAATGGCATTTGGTTAGTTACCAATCATGCTTGCAATATGGTAACAACCTATCAAGCACACAATGGGAGAAGCATACCTGAGCTTGAACTCGCCTCTTCCGAGCAATAACATTGCCTGATTGTATAGGGGCACTAGGAGGGTCTGAGCAAGTGAGGACATCTCTCCTTTGAAATCCTTGATGGGTAATTTGACCTTTCAAGTCAAGCTTCTTATTCTGTAAGCCCCCTGGATTTGATGTGCTAAGTGGTCCCCGAGAGTTGGAAGGGTAGAGACTGCTAGGTTTATCCATAGGTGAGGGCCACATCTTTGATGCAGCAGGATCATCCAATAGCATACGGAGCTTCATGGAGTACCTTTCTTTTGTTCGATAAAGTTCTAACCTATGTCTCTCCACAGCACTTATATCCTCTTTGATGTACTGTAGGTCAGTTTGAATCTGTGTAAAAAAAGGTTAATATCATTAACAAGAATAGATAACATTTTTTTTTCTGTTTTTAGTAGGAATAAAGAGCCGTGCATAGCATAAAATCTTTATAGACAATGCAGTTATCAGTACAAACCTCATTCAACTCTTCCAACTTTTGCTTTCTGAGGCAGTGCAAGAAGACTAGCAATATTTGCATATTTGTTTCCGATTCTTGTTGTTCCATATGCCGCTTCTTCTCAGCGATCATAGTCATAAGGCTATCTAGTTCTTTAACTGCCATATCATTTCCCTAGAAAAGGAAGAAGAATTAAACTAAAGCATATGAGAGTGTTAAAAACTTTGATAAGGGTCAGAGTAATTTTGATTCTACAACGGGCGCAGGAGAAAAGAATGTTCACACTTTAAAACTTGATTGCGACTTGAAGATCACAATTACAACTAAGGTATGCAAACAAGCATCCATTCCAGCAACTATGATTACTCAAAACAAAAATTTCACAGGGCATAGAACTATTTCAGTGTATGAGGAGCTACCAAAAGTACACACTTCAAAAGCAACAGATGTGAAGTGACTTACCTGCTGCAATGCATAGCGAAATTGGTCAATCGGTGATGCTGTCTTTGCAATTTGGCGAGCCGACATTTTCTTCAAGACCTATGCAGACATAGATGTGATAATGTGATATACATTTATGTAATTCCAGTAGTATCAAGTAACCAGTAAGCACAGAGCATGCTTCCAGCAGGGCCGACAGTAAATAAGCACCAAAAGAAGACAATATCACATAGACATATTAAGCTTGTTTCAAGTTTTGGCACAACAAGAGAACTACTGCAGTGATGGGCAAATTACATACTCCAGAACATGCATTCCAGAACAGATAAAGAACAACCACTGATGATTCTAAACAAAACTCACATTTACAACTATAATGTACCATGCAAGTCGAATTAAACTGAAGTATCTAGCCTGCACATTTGCTACAACTGCAGAAGCTACGACAAACTAACGTACAAAAAATCACAGGCTGAATAGTCGCTAGAGACGAATCAACAAACATTTCTTAAAATTGGATGTTCTCTCCCGGTTACCCAAGCCACAGCCAAACCACAGCGCCAGCGCAGTATCAATTAACAAGTGCAGTGTTTAAAAGAAGTATAGGCATCCCAATCGATCAGTAGAACATGGACGCCACACCACCGTCAGTCCACCGCACATGAGGTCGAGGGCAACCCAAGTTACCTTATCGAGGAGGAAGTTGGGGTAGAGCTGCGCCTTGGTGAGGTAGTTGCCGCAGCAGGGGCAGTCGCTCTTGTGGCTGAGATGGGTGACGATGCACATGTAGCAGAAGCTGTGGCCACAGGAGGTGAGGAAGGCGTCCTTGATGACCGCCATGCAGATCGGGCAGAGGAGGTCCCGGTCGGTGGTGGCCTCGCCCCCATCCCCAACACCAGCGCGCGCCCCAGCCTCATCCTCCTCCTCCTCCTCCGCAGCGGCCGCCGCCAGCAACGCGGCGGTGGCTGGGGCGGCCGTCGACGCGTCCCCCGACGGCGCCGGCTCCTGCTTCGGCACCGTCGGCACCAGCGCGCCGGCCACCGATGAGTCACCCATGGCGGCGGCGTGGGGAGGAGTCGCCGCGGCGGTCGTGGTGGTGGTGGTGGTGGTGGAGGGGGCGATTTGGGGTGGATGATTGCATACGAGGGCGGGTGGTGGTGGTGTGTGTGGGAGCGGTGGCTGGAGGTGGAGGGGAATTGGGTTCTGTGGGCGTGGGAGCGGAAGGGCGTGTATGGGTGGGAGGAGACCACGTCGGGGAAGACGCGACGTGAGCCGAGCGCGACGATGTGAGGGCGCTGCCTACGCACGCACGCACGCGACGACGGCAACTCAGCTATAATTTTCTTATGCCTCGTCTAGATATAACAGATAAGACATTATGTATAATGGGTTATCAATTGTGCTATATGTATATCCTTAAAAATAGAATTAAGTTGGCCAATAAAAACTATTCATCTAAGAGACAATTAGGCTATAATGGTAAAAATTATATATATAATATACATCTGTTGTCTTTTATACCGTAAACAAATTAACATACAACTTCTTTCTCTCTTCATTCTCTTTTTTCCACGTATATAGAAATCTTGCATGTTATTTTTACTTATGGCACTAATTTATTATTGAAAATGCCCTTACTCACTTCCTCCTGCGGGAAGGAGATTTGGGGGATTTGGTGTCCCCAAATGGAACGCGTGCTTTCGATTTGCGCAGTTAAGCTGGGGTAGTTTGGTATTGGTGGTCTAAATCGATCGGTCCGGGAACGGTGTGATGGGCGAGAACTTTCACAGGTTGGCCGTGGCACGGACGCATCGCGAAACAATCTGGGAGAGGTTTGGTTGGTTGGAGACGTGTTGGGTTCGGTTGTTTTCTGGGCAGGGGTACAACGACGCTACACAAATTGGGTGTGTGATGACATGATGTTCAGTTGTTATCGTGAAAAACACAGCAACTGCCGTTGCCAACCGTCTGTTAGAAGATTTATTTGAGAAGATCATCCGTATTTCTGGGATCACTCCGTGTATAAAAATGTAGTCCTAATCTCCATGGCCAATTGGCCAGTTGATGCTGTTATCTACTCCGTAATCATTGCTTCCTTCGTGTCACTCAAATCCCTGGGCTGGTGTGTGAGCCCGTGGCCACCACACGAATTCAGGTTGAGCTCGCGGCTGTCTGCTGCTACTTGGACAGTCGCACTGCTAGCACCTGCAGCGATTCACCTCATCGACTCGATCGACTCGTTGCTAAGCACTGTGTGATTGAGACGTGGTATTGCAGCCGTCCGGTCTAAAGCATTTGTGTGTTGCAACCATTGGAACGACTGTAACATTGAACTAGATGACCCCATGCGTTGCATTGGGACGTAGTGTTTATAAATAAAAGCCTATATATAAACAAAACAAAAGTGAAATTATATACAAACAGATCAACAAATACAGTAGAACCGTTTTCAGAAAAATACCGTAGAACATTTGATTGGCTGAGTAGATATTTAAATAATTCCTAATAGAAAAAATCTTATTTAATCTCATTGATTATATAAATATGAATTTCTTGACTACAACATTTGGTAATACAAACTCACCTTCTAATGTTGGCAAACCGATTCATTGTGCTTTGCCTATTTCATTGTACTGTTCTTTTATGCTCGATATATATTGTGCATTTATAGAGATGGTGTCACATCATTTTAGTGAAGATAAATAATACTGCAGTAAGATGTATAAGGTAGGGAGTAAAACCTGAAACTTCTACAAATATCTACTTTAAGAACAAAACTAAATTTCCCCGCAAAAAAAAGAACAAAAATAAATTATTTTCTAAAACATAACACAATTGCAATACAGTTCAGAATAGTGATCAGAGTTTACATTTCCAATCTGGTATAAAAATGTGTGCCATAAAATCCACCAGGAAACATGTATGATCTACCATGAACAGAGGAATTAAAAAAAAATAAAAGAGGATAAAAAGCGATATCGTACAGTCGTCTCTCTAATGGCCAGCTGGTAGATCAAAGAATGTGTATTGCCATGTGCTGTATAGGGGAAAATATAAGTAAATCAAAAGAACTCAGACAAAAGTTACATAGTCCAATTTAGAGCGTCGATGAACTCACCATAGAACAATAAGAGAATAAGAGAAGAATGTACCTGATGAAGCTTGAAGGATGAAGGGCATAGAAAAAGGTGGAGATCAGGAAGACATAATTGACCGGTGTGTCACATAATAAAGAAATGTGATAAATCGATATCGTTGGAGGATGAAATTAGCACCTACCTTTGTTCCCAATAATCCCCAACCAAGATGAAGATTGGGTAATCTAATGAATGCCTGATATTGATGAAATATGCATAAAAACGTATCCAACAGATGATTGATGTGCATCATTTGTATAGATGGAAGCCATCAGCCCAACAAATTGCATGATGAACATTGGTGAAAAATCGATAAATTCATCATACCATGACTGACACAACTACTGGAATTAAAAGGAAGCCATCAGCTCAACAAACTGCATGATTGATGAACATCGGTGAAAAATCGATAAGTTCATCATACCGTGACTGGTGCAACTACAGGGATTAAAAGGCCAGCACTGAAGGTGACGAGCAAAAAAATTGAGTACCGTATGGAATTTCAACGACTGGGAAGAGAGAACGACCCCACCGTTTCCTTTCCTTTCCATAGAAGTCAATGATGGAAGACGAGATATCGATCTGTTTGCTAACTTGGTGATTAGGCTGGTGATAGTGGAGTTTTATGGCCTTTGGGCTTTATTGCAAGCTCATACATAGCCAGCCTGTAACATGACGTGTTTAACTGATCGAACCACACAAGTTCAATCCAATGGTCCAAAATATTTGAGATGACGTGGAAGCATGACAAAGCTGGAAAATAGCAATAACTACACTAAGTGGGGATGAGCTATATTAGGTTTATAGAATTACAGGCCGTCTGGTGTAAAGCATTGTGTTTTTGGGCTGATTTCATCCAGGAGATATCAGCCAGCGATGATCATTGGTTACGCCAGAGATATCAGGCTTGGGCAGAAAATACACACGACACACACTAACCCAGACAACGAGGACTGTAGTTTCAGTCTACTGAAGAATGTTCAGAATGAGACCCAGGTCTTGCTCTTTTCGGTTTACAGATTGAGTTCCATTACGGTACACTACCTATGAATAAAAAAAGTAGTATAGATAAAATGTATGTGCATTTTGGTAATTGACTTAGTAACTTAACAAATTGCCCACTATATCATTATTAACCTTGCACAATATTCATGTTTGTCCAATAAATTAAAGAAAATGTTATGACTTTTTCCACAATGCCCTTATACTACTATATATTAGTTACTTATACTACTACTCTTACTACTGGCGTGGAATTTCACTATTATGAAGTTATTTCAACCTTTAGATCAGTAGTATGATCTAGTAGTATAGGGTACTATTGTACCGTAAAAGAACTCTATGGAGTATAAATTATCCCATGCATGCTTGACATTTCTGAAGCTTATAAACACTTCTCAAGCATCTAAACAGTAATATTTCTCTCAAAACTCATCAACATTTTAAAACTTTTTAAACTAAATTTTCAGCTTTCTGTTTGATTTGTTTATCTCATAAGCTTAGTTTCATGCATCATCAATCATCTATAAGAAAAGCATGCTCATATAGTCAATAATAACCAATTCAATCTTGCATCTGCATTTGTCTGAACTGATAATACACACCAAAAATGAACTGACAGATCTCGTGTGTTGATGACCAAATTGTCTATGATAACAACAGCTAACTCCATAACTTAACTATGATTCTAACTCCATAACTTAACTATGGCGCAACATTTTGCATGCAAAGCTACTGTTCAAGATATTCTAGTTTGCAGGTAGTAATAACCAGTACACTTCAATGCCATGGTAAAGAATGCCGATCTTCTACTATCCACTTGTTCAGCTCACCTGAGTCACTGAACCAGCTCCGCGAGCACCTTGGTCACCTCCTTGGTCAGGTCGCCGCGGCGAAGCTCCAGCGTAATCTCGGCAATCCTCTGCTTCTTGACCTTCATGTCCAGCGCGCGCGCCTTGTCGTCGTCGAGCCTCCCGAAGTCCCTCTTGAACAAGCCCGGGTGCGCCGCTTCCAGCGCCTTCACCTCCTCCCCGAGGTGAGGGTACAGCTCGCACATCTCGCTGAACTCCCTCCCCGCGGCCCTCCCGGCGGTGGTGACGTTGGCCGCGTTGTCGCTGCTGCCCCAGATGATCTTGCAGATGTCGAAGATGCGGCGGTCGTGGCTGTTGGTCGGGAGCTCGCCGGACTTCCTCTTCGCGGCGGCGTCGTACCGGCGTTTGAGCGTGCTGATCTTCCCGCGGAGCCCTTTGGCGTCGACCACTGAGTGGTCGAGGCTGCCGGCGAGGGTGGAGACGAGCGCGTCGATCTGCGGAAGCGCGCCGTGCTCCCGTCGGTGCGCCGCGAGCGCCTCGAGGATGCGCACATCGTCCTCCATCGACCAGACGCGCTGGAACGCCGGCTTCTTGGGCGACGAGATATTCGCCCCATTCCCCTCCGCCGCCACCTGCTTCGGAGCCGGATTCGGCGGCGGCGGAGGAGGAGGCGGAGGCGGCGGCGCCTTGTCGGAATCGGACGATTCGCCCTCCTCGTCGCCGGACGACTCATCCTCCTCCCGATTCTGCGGCGGTGGATCCCTCTTCTGGGTGGCGGAGGAGCGCACCATGTCGTCCTCCCCCTCCTCCTCCGATTCCTCCTCTTCTTCCGACTCGGATTCCTCGCCCTTGTTGGAGACCACGGGAGCACGCAGAGCAGCGGGGGCCTCCACCTCCTCCTCCGACTCATCGGAGTCCGATCCGGAGGCGGTTTCATCCGAGGAGGCAACGGGCGGCGGCGGTGGGGGAGCGGAGCGCTTCGGCGCCATCGCCGGCGAGCCTAGGGTTTAGGCGGCTTCGAGCGGAGGTGGCGGCGGTGGCGCCTGTCTCGGGGCTTCGCTTGCAGCGGCCAGAATGGAATTGGATTGGTTTATAGGGCTTGTTGGGGCTATTTGGGCCGTTGGATTTGGGTGCGTAGCCCGCAACCCCGCATCCACCGTTCAGTTTGGTTAGTTACACGCTGATAAAAATCTGCGGCCCAAGCCGTTCTTGTATGATAGGCCGAAAATCGGGCCCATTAACTTGTATGGACCGGTATTTTAGTTCGGAATGACGGGCCATATATGTGCATTGGTAGGGATTAAGGCCCATCCAAACATAGTCGAAGGTTGAAGTGCGTGGACCGTCCGATCGCGAGATCCGACGGGAGAAAGCGCGCGGTCACTGCATCGATCTAGATAATCTGCAAACTTGAATCTGAACTTTTCGTCGCCCTAGCGACTTGAGCAGAATCAAGATCTGGCTGAAGGATGCAGACATGAAATCCAATGATGCCCTATTGCCCTTTTCCTCTGTAAATTCATGTTCTACTCGCAATTTTTAAGTTCAGGGAGAAAAGAGAGGAAGGCCTTGTATTTTGATGGATACTTTTATGAGGACAGTGATGGCTCTAACATTATTCTCTGGTGAATTGTTTCAATAGCAACATGACAATATGTTGCTAGATGGACAGCATGGTTACAGATCGGGACCGGATATGAAAAAAACATTCGGTTCAGTTAACACTGTGAAGCCGTCAGATGCATCAAGCTGGATGTGTCAAACAGCTCCATGAATATCTGGTCAGTACTTCTCGCCTTTGCCGCTGCAAATTGCTGGTACTCGTCGAAAACTGAAGACAAGCACCACTTCTGTAGCTTCCTCAGGCACCCCACGACGCAGCCAGTCCGGTGCTGAAACATGTTAGATGTCAGGAAACTGTCGAATTTCCATGTAGCAAAAGGTTTCAATAAAATGGAAGATACAATGCAATGCAAAATAGATAGTAAAAGATATACCTTGCCTCTCTTGCAGTGGATGAGCACCGGTCGATTCCTTACATCTGAATTGATCAGAACGAGAAGAGTCAGATATTTTAAATAGTGTGATGAAATTTTGAGGCATTGTGTAGATCTTTGTAGAGGCAGATACCAAGAATAACTTTGAGCGCCTCTCGGATTTTTTCTTCAGGGATATTGACAAGCAGCTCCTGTAACATAAAGTTTTGGATTATTGTCAGGTTTTGCGTCAACTTTAAGAGATATCAGGATTGAAGAGATACGCATACGGACTTACTGATGGTACGGTATAGTAATTAGGATGAGTTTCGAAAGAATCAATGACATATAAAGCAAATAATTCTCTCTTTTCGGCTATAAAAATTTTCCTATTTTTCTGCAGGAAACGCCACTTTTCACATGACACAGATACTCAAAAAGAGATGTAGTTTAATGGCACATGGCCTATTTGTGTGGCATCTATCCCTTCCAAGGTCTTCTCAAAGCAAATGGTAATTCAGGCTAAGTGCATTGCATTGCAGACTTACAATGCTTGATTTCTACCGAGAACATAAGTATGTGCAAAATCTATAAGCTTATATTGTAGGAGATTTTTTATTTCCTGTGCAAGTTCATTCCAACAGAAGGATGTTTTAATTTGTTTCAAGTTTGTGCAAAATCTATAAGCTTATATTGTAGGAGATTGTAGGATTTTTTATTTCTTGAAAGATCAGGGGCAAGATATTGTCCTGCCGCTGAAGTATTCTACATTATCAGGACAGTTAGTCAACAGGGGAAAAAGCTTGGTTTACTACACCATCCCTAGAATCCATCTAATGGTGACATAATATATTGGTGACCTCTTAATTCAGTGGTTACAGACAACCAGCTTAGTTCTGGCAAAAAAACAGCAGCATCTCCAGCCAATGTCAAGTGAGCACTTAGTTTCCGTTCACACACTTGGAGTAAGCTCAGCCACTTCAATGTCTTTTCACTAGAAGATATCTTTCTTTTTCGCGGGGAATGCTAAAGTTGGTCAGCACATCTGTGTTGTTAATCATCGATAGCAACAATTGTCAATGAACGCTGAGTTGCCAACGCTGACCAACTTTGACCATTTGCACTGGCAGGGCATGGCTTCATGAACAAGAACAGACAGTGGAATATGTTCCCATTGTTGCAGTGGATGCTACCGAGCGATGACACGAGTACTAAAGTGGCGACATATATATACCGACATACTCTAAGGTCAGTATGCCTAAATGAACTTTTAATAAGCACAGCCTGACAAAATCATCACGGTAACTTTCAGTGGAGCACTAAGAAAATGAGAATAAATATGGGATGGCACATAGAGAAATGATAGCTTGTGGGGTTGGTTAATAACGGAATCGAAGTCATGGCCAACAAATTTATGAAAGAATCATGCTGGCCATACATCACTCGACAGTTAAAAAGACGTGTAGTTATAATATAAATCAACTTGATCTTTTTTTCACATACATTATTTTATATATATTTTTTGACGCTGGTCAACTTGATCTTTGCTTAGGCACCCAATGTAAAGAGGAGACTTCACAAGAACATCTTTTCAGCTTGACCTTGTGCTTTACTTCCTCACTGATCACTTAAGTATGCAGTATTCAGTAAAACCCAGAACCAGAATGCCAAACTATGGCATAATACAATGCAGACAATTAAGAATTTCCTAACCCTGAAACGCATGATGCCTCCATTCGGTTTGAACTTCTAGAAAAGTAACACAACGCTACCAGGAGATAATTATTAAAGTGATAAGCTTAACTGTTGCTAATGGCAGTAGGAAAGTAGCAAAAGAGACGCTTTTTGCAGCATTGTAAATAACTTCCTCTGGGTGCTGGGCTGACACAGGAACAACCTAACTGATTGTGGTGTTTGCATTGAAAAAGATAGCCCCTTCCACAAGGAGATTTTTTTACACCGAAAAAGAATAATTGAACCAACAAAAAATAGTAGCGCACTAGATGCATTTTGCTTAAATAGGATGTTTTTAAGTCAGCATACACCAAGCTCGTCAATTTGGGGTAACCAAACCCACAAAAAATGACAATAACTTTCAGCTGGTAATGCACAATAACTTTCAAGCTGAAAGGGTGAATAAGTTTTATCAGAGAAATGCAGTAACTGAAAGAGGCAAAGATAAAGGAAGAGAGGGAACGCTGGATGTTTCAGTACTTTACCGAAGCAAGTAGCAGAATCAGTTGCCAGTTCCCATGTTTTTTTAACGGAAAAGTAGTAGTACGAGCTCATGACCATACGACACGACACAACGCGGAACAAACGCAAGTGCGTGCTCGTGTCGAACAGGTAAAACAGGGCATTCTACAGGTCTACCGAAAGTAACCTCTGCATCCACCGTAATGCGATACCAGTTGGTATTTCTTTCTGCAAATTATTTATGCAAATCATTTGCCTCCACAAGCAGAACGCACCAAACCGACCCCAGAAACAAAAAACCGAAACGAAATACTTAAAAACAATTGGATGCGAAGATCGACTTTGCCATCCGCCGAAAACTAGATGGAAATTAAAAGACTCAACGCATATGATTTGACTTGTTTATTTACCTTGCTGCCGTCGATCCCAAACTGGTGAAGCTTGATGCCGTTCTGCTCTAGAAACCGCGTGTTCTCCTCCGGGTAAGGCTCCGGGCACAGGTACCTGCACCAATTACCGCCGTCAGAAAACGTGATGAACTCGCTCGCCGGCCAGAATAAGATTTTCTAACTTAAAATTAGAAATTCCGTCATGGATATACAAATCCCAAAATAATAAGAAATATATATATATATATATATATATCAGTGGTAGAGTCTGTCTAACTTTTAAATTCAAGGATCGTCTTTTGGTCGCACCCTAGAAGTGTATATAGAACTCACACGATCGAGCGAAGCTTGAGCGAGCGGAGGAACGCAAAGTTGTCGGCGGTAGGGAGCCCCGAGCGGAAGATGCCGTCATGCACCTCGGCGAAGTTGAGCGGTGGCACCAGCGCCGCCGGCTCAATGCTGACGTCGTCGACGGCGGGCTGCTGCTCGGCTTCCTCCTGCTGCTGCTGGCTCCTCCTCTGCCTCGGCGAGATCTCCAGCTGCATCGTACGTCTTGGCGTTGGTCGAATTCGCGGCTGCTCGCGTTCGCGTTCGCGCGTGCGTGCGTTTGTCGTGGGATGATGAGAGACTCGTGCGAGTGTGACGGTTACTTATAGGGGGAGGCGGAAGTAAGGGAGGATAAGAGGGGAGGTGGCACGTGACCGTGCCGTGCGTACGCGTTTGGAGTTTGTGAGTGAACGCGACCGATCGATGCGGTGTTGGGCACGGCTTTGAGAGAGGGAAATTTTAGGCGAAAGTGATGCCACGATCCATTTCATCGAGCGCTGAAAACACTTGTTATTGTGCAACTTTGGGCAGGTAACAGATTTTGGTAACGTGCGGGCCGTTTCACCCACAGCCACAAGGTCACGTGAGAATTTCACTGGGCACTTGTGGACGGTTTACCATTCTTGCAAACTCCACGTGCACTCTCGTGTGCGCTTGTTTTTGTGCACAAAGTTCACGTATTCCACCTGAGTCTTACGACTGTGTTGAAACTCAAATACGTTACATGGAAACGACGTTTGCTTTTGAGCTATATCTACCCATCAGCATGTTGTATTGCGGTCGTGGCATGAGCCGTCTGCCGAGTTCACTGGATTATATGGGCCACTGGTCTTCGGTTTGGTACCGACAAAGAAAGCAACTCTTGTGGGGATAACGCCACGAATGGGAGCAGAGCATCGGTAAAACATGGTCGATCGATCGCTCGGGTCAGGTCAATCTTCTCTCTGGATCGGTGTTCTTGGCGTGCACGCTATGACTTTCGGTGTGGTTTGATTGTTCGTTGACGCTGTGAACGAGTCACTGCACGTTAGTCAACAGCCAGGTGGTTCGGTCGACGGGAGCAAGCGGCCGTCCTCTTTGGATCGGGACAAAAAATTACAGTACACATTTTGATCCAACCAGATACTGAATCAGAAGGCTAAGCTTCAGTTTTGCTCCTTGTCTGCACGGATCTAGAACCCCTTGACGCTGAACATAAAAGACAGCAGTACTATACTATCCCTGCCAAAAATTCAGACGTTCTAGATGTTAAGGATGTCAAGAGCAATGTAGTCTTTTTCCATCTATTCTGATCAATTATTATATATCCTTTTAGGTTTTATGCAATGGATGAACATTTCATCCCCAATTTCTTCTCTCCTCCCTACCAACAAAGTACTCCCTCCATTTTTATTTATATGGCGTTGGTTACTGTAATTTTGCACTAACCAACATCAAACTAAAGAGGACAAAGAGAAAGGACTATCACATTCTTAGCGCTAGAAAAATAGGGACCTACTCCCTCCACCTCCTTCACTAGAAAATTAGATGATTCATAATACTAGATGTGCTGCATTCGGTACTAATTTTTTTAATTATTTTGAGACGGAGAGCGTACGTTGTTCTGTACAGGTTGCCTCGGCTAGTGTAACAAAGTAACAAGCCCAATCACAAAATCCAGTGACAGGGCACAATTAGTTTGTGCTTTTCTTACCTAGCTGCAAACCAATTTTTTTGGGGCAACGGGAATCAGAAAGGAAAACTCTTTTAATTACATGGGTGGACTCCCACCCGTGTGATGCATGTCATCATACAAATAGTTATGATTTTTTTTAAAAAAAGATTACAATATAGATTAATATATGAAATATATCATTTCATGAACATGCAAGTTTAAATTTAACATCTACGTAATATAACAAACATAACAAATATGGTTGGAGAACATATGCACACTAGTTAGATTTTTTGTTACTTTATCGAGTTTAAATTAAAATTTGCATGTATATAGAGTGCCAAAATTTTAAAGTTGTTCTACAACTATTTGTTTGACATGCAAAATACGGGCAGACATCCACCCGTGTGATTAAAATCCTCCAATTTAGGAATTCCAATTTGGCAAAAAAAAAAAACCCAGCATTCTTTACACAGGCCTTAGCCCTTAAGCTCTAACACAACCAACGAAAACTACCCATCTGCAAGCCTAGTCAGGATGCATTGCGTGCGTGGCTCTCCAGTCGCATTCCGGTATAATGCAAGATCAGATAAAACCTGCATGCAACATGCAAGGTTGCATCATGCCACTAAAATAAAGGGAAAGGGATCCCTCTTCTCTTAAACCCAATTTGTCCTCCTTTTATGCTTTGTAATGTGTGTGGCTCTCATTTAACAGTGGATCATCCTACCTAAAACGGGAGCCGTGGGTTAAAGAGAACAAATCAAATTTAAAGAGAGATCGGTGCAATGTTCTGATCAATTATCTAGAGCACTTTGGAGTTTGGACTAGCATGGATATCATTTTCTGCACTTTAGCCCAAGAAAGGAAGCACACTGCAACAGTCATTGTCTCAGAAAATTTCACTAGTCATCATCGCCGTAAGCAGCAAGTTATCAAGTGGTTTGCTCCGTATGGACTCCAAATGCTTGTACTATAGTTTTGGACAAAACAACATGCTGTACTTAACAAGATGCTGAAAGTAGAAATGCATGCGGCGTTCGTTACACAAAGTCGTCGAACAGAAAAACCATGGTTTCTTTCGACAATATATAACGCAGTCCCATTGCGTATGAACTCTGGCATCTTATGGCAAAGCATGATACTGCATCTAACCACTGTGTTATATTCACAATTCAAAAAGCTAACATAAAAGTTTCAGATCAACCGTGCATTTTCAGAGTATCGTTTATCCGCTCGCACCTTTTCACTTTAAATTGAGCAAAAAATACTTTTGAGTTGGTTGTAAAGTGGTAATTGCTGATGAATAGCGTATATACACCACATGGCCAATTGCTCAATTACAGGCGAGGAGCGTGCAAGATGCGGAGCGGGCCAATGGATGGGACGCAACGTTGATGCAGAGTTGTCTCCTTTGAGAAAGCGGTTCGATATACTACTGTACAACACCCTAGTGGCTGGACGGGGCAAATCGGGCGCGTTTGTGCTGAAAAAAGAAGTCACGATAACCAAAGGCTAGTGAGCAAATTATGAAGGCTAGCCCATAAGAGAATGATTGCCCCGATGATGCAGCTGGTAAAAGAAATTACAGAGATGACAGGAGAAAATCATAACAATGGGGACGAAGAACATGGTGATAATCATAAGGCGTGTGTTGGATACTCTACATGAAATTTCATTTAAAAAGACACAAGGAACCAAACATAGGCTTACTCCTCTCCTACACTCCCAAATGAACAAACGAACGCAGTGTCAGAGTGGCCCGTCCGTCCGTATCATATATTATCTGACAACTGCCTTGGCATTTCCAACAAACCCCATCCTTAATCCTCCAATGATACGGTAACCTACAAAGGCACACGGTGCACGCACGAAACCAACCTCTTCTCCAAGATTGGCGCGGTCAGGTACACCTTTTCCTTTATGATTACCAAAATCCATCCGCATCCACTTTTCTATTCGAATAGCAAAGCTGAAGGGGCCGATCGAGATGTTTGGTTGCTTTTGCTACATATGGCCTTCGTCTAGCTGGTAAAGCTCACAATTTGTCGTTCACTTTCGGCTGCTTCCGTTCTTACCTTGCTGGGTTAGTGCTAATTTGAAACGCGCGATAGAAAGAACATAAGAATTCTAATAAAAATTCTAAGGAAATATATATGCAAAACAAAAGATTTTAGGACATACGTACATTTTCGAAATAGTTGCTCACAGAGGTAAAGAAAACGTGTGATACTAAGAGGTATCAAAATTTTTAGTATAAAATTTGGTACCACTCGTTATCAAGGTAACAAATTTTAAAAATAATTTGATACCTCTCAAGAAATATAAATTTTGATGTGATATTTTTTAAGTACAATAAATCAGGGCAGACCAATAGTTGTTCAGGAAAGAAATTTTTAGTCGAAAACATTTCAAGCGCAAATGAAAAATAAATCTTGTGAAAATTTTGTGGATCAAGTTTTATGGACTAAAATTTTTACGGATATCTTCTGTAAAAAAAAACGGTACGGCAGATACTACGCGCCAATTATTAGCACTTTCCCAGTCCTCGGGATCGGGTAATCAATCGTGGGTCAGCTATCCTAATTTAGCCCGTGTTCACCGTAGCCCACATGAAAAACTAGACGGTACGAAGCAGTGGGCCGTACCCACCGCAGCTCCTCCGGGCACAGCCCGCGCATCAAAACCGAAGCGCTGTTGCACACGAAGTCAGGCGCATATATCCAGCTCATCCTACGAGCAAAAAAGAAGCGGCCCGCACAGCGCGTTCGGTGGGAGTCAACACGGTTCCTGCCCGTGCAGCCCGGCAGCAATAGGAGGCGGCACTCGGCCTGCCACGAGCGCGGCAACTACGTGGCCTGGCCCGTGAAATCCCCACTCCAAAGTCAAAACTCCAAAGCCACTCTCGTCTCGTCGTCGACGTCGCCGCGTGCGCGCGTGGCGCAACCGCCGCGCGCGCGGTGTTCCCGTCGCGTCCAATCATGTCGCGGTCTCGGCTTTGCTGCTATAGTTGTGTTCCGGTCGTCTCCGATCTGTACAGAGGGAAACCGATCGATCGATGGATCAATGGAGACGTCACGCACGCCGTATCACAGTCCGGTCGCGCTATCCGCTTATCTTGTTCAGAGTACCAAACCAATCATCAGCGCTGCCGATCGATCCGCGGCTTCGCGAAACGCCACGGGGATATGCCGGGGAGCGAGCGAGACCAATAATTTACCACACCTCAGCTACAGTTGTGATCGGTGGTGGGGCTCGGTGTACTGTTATTATCCATCGTCACGACTCGGGAGTAGGTCGCCGGTGATCGCGTTTTGCCAATGGCATGCCGGCTACGTGGCTTCCGTTTGCGGGAAACGAGCGTGCGTGAGCAGTGAAAGCAATCTGAGCTTTTTTCGATTTTACTCCGTACGACAGTAGTGCAGATTGATCTTTTTCCTTTCTTTTTGCAGGACACACCGTGTGTTTGCAGAAGATCGCCCAACTGGAGGTTTTTTTTTTTTTTAAAAAAAAGATCGCCCCCCTTAGCAGATACAGCGTGTCCACATTTTCCTTACCGCCGGCCATCGTCCAGAAACATAAGCATTTATTGATGTGACTAATCATACAATGAATATGGACAGAGATTATATTCAGAACCATACTTCACTACATAACTACTATTAGGCTGTTATATATTATATACTTCACTACATAACTACTTCACTCTGCTACAGTGACTTATATCATGTAATGGAGGAAGTATCTACTATAGTGAAAACAAATCTTATTTCAAACAATATAAGGAAAATACGCTCGAATTCACACAGAAGAATATGCATTATGAATATTCATTATACTAGAATCGACCACATCCAACAAAAAAAAAACTTACATTATCAATCGGAGGGAATACTTCTTATCAAAGTGCAAACGAAAAGCTTTTGTACTTTGATACTTGCTGGAATGTTGGTGCATGTATTATGTAAGAGCTCCATGGATAGTTTGATTAGGAACAGACTATGACAATGCCTCTGCGTTGTGTGCAATGCAAGGGCAGCAAGGCCATTTGAAATTACGCAACATCGTATCCTGTTTCTTTTGGAACGGCTCATCAAACAGCTGGGATGATTGGCGTATGATTTCATCCATCATTCATTGGGTATATGGAATACGCGATAACTCGGCCCTACTGCACGTAAACAGCGCATGGGCCGCAGATTCGTTATCTATCCCTTATCGTTCACTCCTCCTTTAGTCCTTTCTCCAGCTTTCCCGGAGAACCGAATGAAACATCAAGCAACTCCTCCCAGTTCAGACATCGCAAGGCAAAGTTAGGCTGGTTGTTGTAAGGATTAGGATCATAAAAGATAGCCATCTTGCTATGCCTTGTTGTGTACTAGTACCCTGATTTTTTTTTGTGATGTTGCAGTTGACACGACAGAGTTCAGATTCTGGCTTCTGATCTGCCAGTTCGTCAGTGCTGGAGATAAGATGAGATGTGAATGGAAATAGGAAATGATGAAGAGGTTGTGCTGCTAAAGGGGTAAAGATTTGAGATGTCAAGTGCGTAGAGTTCGTCTCTGTCACCTTAGACCCAATGCTTTCCACCGGTAAGCAGCAGAGCAGATGCCAAGCAACAGGATGATAGCATAGTTAACCTGATTCCGAAATTTTGCATGTCTTCATCGAGCAATAATAATCTTTCTTCCCGTTCCGCATAGTGGTTTACAGGAGAACATGTGCAAATATATTCGTGCACTAACAGGTAACAAGTGGCAACACCAACTATCTCTCGAACTGAATGAACGAAGCTGCTGAACATGTTCATGAAGGAACAATTTTATCCCGAGGGAATGTAGTCTTTTCTGTAAAGCACTTTGTATCGATCGGAAAGAGGCAGGAAAATTCCCTTGTATACCAACGTTTGCCCAATTTAAGGTCGTGTTGTGTGTGATGGGAGAACACTGGCTGCAGGACGGATTAGATATTTAGATTCTCGTGTTGGCAAAAGTTTTCTCCGAAAAGCAGCTACAAGAAAGCATGTCCCGAGATCACAATCCCAAGTATCTCACGTGATAATTTCATAGCCGGCAAGTCTGCAACTGAAGGTACCAAGTACCATACGTTCTGAAGTCTGGCCCATCTTGCTGGGTGTACAAAGCACTTTATTACCTAGGTCTGAAATCCTTTTTTTTTACACAAGAGAGTGAATTACTTGATCTTTAAAAGAAGATTCGATTAGTAGTCTCTGCATACACTAGTGATATACTTTCTCAGTTTTTGTTTATTTGACGTTGGTTAAACAAATGGAGGGAGGGACTACTAGTATAAGCATATAACTGTACTATGCCCACTTGCTGACACTGACCAATATATTTGACGGAGACATTTGACAGGCAGGTGGTACTAGAAAAACAACAATGCAAAAGAAGTCCACTTGAAAGAACGGAGTCCATGCAAAGTTGAGGATTTCTTTACTGCATCATTCCATTTGCTTCCTTTGCCGACAACGCACCAAACAAAAACATGCTATCTCGTTTCTACGGCTCGTCCCGTGATGTTTACACCCCTCGATTCCCTAGATCATACACCACGATCAAGCCATGAAACGCACGCACGCACGCACGCACGCAATGGCTCATGGTTCCGAAAACCGGCGTTACCAGTAAATGTAGTAACCGAGCCGACGGGGCAGGGCCGTCTCCACAAATTGGGACATCAGACAAAATGCAAATTGAGTCTCTTGATTTTCTTAGAAAATATATCTAATGCAAATAAAGCATATCTTTGCTCAATTATATAACTTTATATATGTCGAATTGTAATGGTTTAAGTAGAGAAATGATTGAGCTCTGACTACCATCAAACAAAAGTAAAAAAAAAAGAGCATTCAAATGCAGCGATTTAATTTTCTTTACAAGGTGGAAAAATGGAAACTTTGGTGCGAAGAACGCACACACTCACATCGCTATTCTAAACTGCAGCTTTTTTAGACCAACATGACTATCATTGAACTCTTATTGAGTCAAAGAAAACAATCAGTTTTAGACAAGTGAGTAGACCAAGAAGACGACATTTTAAAAACAATAGAATAAGACATATATAAAATGTTAGAATGCATTAGATTAAGCTGAAACATATAAATTTTTGTGCCCTCCCACAACGCACGCCACTATGGACGTCCCTGTGACGGGGTCCCGAGACCGGTGCACCAGTTAGATTTTGTTTTAGGCGTATGAAAACTTAAAAAACAAAATCACATACAATCTTGTTTTAGGCGATATAATTTAGTACATGAATTTGTAAAACCCTTTCATTGCACGAACTTGTTTGGTGTGTTTTCGTGCCGCTTAATCCAACTCCACTCCTACTTAGATTGCGTTGGACCCGTTTAAAACGGGAATGCTAATTTTACCAAGTTATACACAAATTAGGACGTGACGTGACATGCACATATGAGTAGGGTGAGACAAGCTATATATTTGAAAATAACTCTGTACAAGGTGTCTACTTTATCTTTCTTTATTTTTATACATACGTTGCATCATTTATCATTTTTATATGTTTTATTTCTTCATGCAAACATTATGTCTTATTCTATATTTTACTTAAATGGTTATATGTCTCCGTGGTTTTCTTCCCATGTACACATACATGCTAAATATAATTCTAATCAACACTTAAATCAGCAAAACCAGCCATGTCTTTTTCTTTCTTTTCTTTGCTTTTTTTGCCCTTGGTTCAAACGTGACTATAGGCGATTGAAATTTTCAGACGTTTACGGTCTATAAAATTTAACGTTAAAGTAGTAATATATTTGAAATTAAAATCACTGTCATACAAGTGATGTTTTATTTATGTATATAGTGGTTTATAAGTATATGTCTTCAAAGAAAACACTACTCTCTCCAGTTTCATAATGACGTTTTTGACAAGATTGAAGTAAAACTTTTTAAAAATTAACTATAAATAACTTTAAAAATATATGCTTTAGCAACATATAGACCATTTATATAGATTAATCTTGAAAAAATACTTCAACAAAATCATATATTTATTGATATTTCTATATGTATTAATAGAGAAATATAGTTAAAAACATTTTTCATTGAAGACTGTCTCTTTGTCAAAAACATTAATTATTTTGGAATAGGACGGAGTAAATTTCAATCAAACTGATATTCTGAATTCTAAACCTTGGGCAGGTACTCGCTTTCGTGAGAATTAATTGCGACGGCACATTAGCTTCAGGTTGCCTCTGTTTCACAGCAGCGACGGGATGAAGAGCGCACTGGTCAGTAAGCGACGCGAGGTCGGCGTGTCGCGCGTCACCGGTCGAGTCGATCTCCGTCTCTTTCGCCCGTGATCTTGCTCGGGAAGGGAGGGCGCCGTGGGCTCAAGGGAGGAGGAGGATCTTTCCGCCGTCGCCATTAGATCTCCCCTTTTGTTTTTCGCGCTGGCGTTGCACGGCCATATGCAAGAATGCAAGATCGAAATCTAGAACAGTACTGAAGTTGAAAGTTGCAAAAGCAGTGAATGTCGTCTTGGCACGAATGCACGATCACACGGCATCAGGGTTGGCTACAGGCCTACAGCTAGCGAAGGACGCAATCGCGCGGTATATATCTAGGCACCCGTTCAGATAACTGATCTGTATAGATTGTGACTGTTCATTGCATGAGCAGATGCTGTCAGTTATAATTTCAAGTCTATCCATTGTTGATCAATCTGCGTATATTGTCCACAGAAAGTCTCACGATTATTATTCTGACTACGTTTCAATGTCTGCCGCTTCGCGCATTTTGGTGCAGGCTAGTCATCTGAATCTTGACTTGCGCAATTCATCATACTATCATATACTGTAGGAGTATATACTCCATGGCTATTAGCTATATTTTTTTAATGCAGTTTATGCGCGTGTGGAAATTTCATATGGTTCACGTACAAAGAATTCGATTCTAGATACTCGAACCGATCGATCGATGGCATAATTATGCATAATTGTAACTTTTTGCCGGCCGGAGGCATTGCAAAGACAAACAGTGTTACATGGAGTTACATGGAGGGGTGGACGCGCGAATAATCCCATGGGCCACCCTGACCTTTCTTTGATATACGTTCCCTGATGCAACAAAAACGAGGTTCTGGTATATTGACACAATCTTCCATCGCCAGTTTCTATTTAAAAACATTTAGAATATTGACCTCATAAAATGTACAATATCATCAAGGGTACTGGCGAATTCTAAATGTTTGCGTATTGTACATTTGCGCATAGGCTAACCTAAATATTGAAATGGGTACCGATGTTCAAAATGTAAAATCAAGGTTTTGATTGAACATTTAGCTTTATAAATAATAAATTAAATGAAATTGGTTTGGAATTTGGAATGTTTGAGGTTGTTAGAGTGAGTGCATGTGACTGATGTGGGCCAGGTTGCGAATCTGTGCCTAGAAACAGTTGTTTGTCTATTTTGTGTGTATTTGTGTGTAGGTGACTTGAGGTCAAGCTTGGTCAATGGTGAGGATTAAGACTAGGTTCAGGGAGGAACTGAGGTATGGAGCAGTTAGGAGATCATGTGACAAGATTGGACTAGAGTCAGATGTCTTGGGTTAACTTCGGTCAACGGTGGGATCAAGAGTAGACTCAGGTGGAGTATAGGTCCGGAGCAATCAAAGATATCGGGTGACGAGGTTGATGAAAGATGACACGGTGGAGGGACACCGTATGGGTGATGTTCGTGACGGGTCTCGTAAAATTGTGTGTGCGAGCGTCGGCAAAATTGATGATCTATTGTGGTGTGCGAGCAGTACATGCATACATGGCATGTGTATGTGCGCATGGATTGGATCGATGCATGCAGGGTGCATGTATACGTGTACATGGTTGTTGTGCTTGTGTTATTGACCAAGTCAACATGGTTGTTGATTGGTTGGCTCGGTTGGGCATGAGCAGGAGACGTGAGATGGAGATCGAGACGTGTACGGATGAAGTCCGATTGGATTTCGTGAGATCGGCCGCGGCTGCGGTTTTGGATAAAAAGAAAAGGAATTTTTCTTTTTAGAAAATTGTAATAGAGTCCTACTAGAAATACGAGATATTTGGTATAAATAGAGAGGGAGGCTTAGCCCAGAAAAAAGCTACAATTGAGAGAGCTCTTCATTGTTTTTAAGGTTTTGTAAAAGTGGTGCTTTGGCTGCACCTTGTGACAATATATTTCAGCAATAAAGATCATATTCAATCATCAAGACGTTTCCGGTTTCGTAAGTTGCTTGAATTGATTTTGTCGGTTTTGCTGAAATTCTGAGATATCTACATTGCGAATGTTATATCTCTGTACCCGTTGATTATTTTACAAATCTGTTCGGTGGAGTTGTTCTTTATATCTTGTAGTTTATCCTGACAAATTTTGGGACAGATCCAAAGGTTGGTTTATGTGTAATCTGGTTTTTACTGATACTCTGTCAATCTGTTTTTTGGGTTCGAAAATTATACTTCCGCTGTTAATACCTACTATTCATCCCCCTCTAGTAGGTTTATTTATTGTGTTCGATCCTACACAAAATTTTTAAAGTTGATTTGAAACGTTCTGAGGATTGGCCAATATGGGTGTATGTAGGATAAAGTCGGTACGAAAATTTTCCAATCGTACCCGTTTCCTAAAAAAATTGGAAATGTATTTTTCTTAAAATTAAAAAAACAATTTTTTTGCCGTATTAAATTCGCCACTAAATAATCTATTAATATAAAATTTTCTGATCATACCCAAACCATTCCCGTAAATATATTTCTGACCATTTTCATCTCTAGGTGTATCGTTCAGGGTTTGATAATATAATTGTATCATTATTGTGACCAATTATATGAATATAATATTCTGATGACTCCACGTTTTGGAATTTGTATTTCTCATAATTCAAAATCAAGTTTAAGTGACGTGGTTACTAGATTGTGCATTGAAGTGCATGGCTCTAATTTTTCCTTTAAACAAAAGTGGTAGCTCAATTTTGGACATGTACCGAAATGGGTGGCAAAACCGGTATTGATTGGCCGCAGTTATAAACAGCGGTTAATTTTAAATTTTAAAACTTAATCATTGAGTTCATTTTATGTTTTGAGGTATTTTTTATTGCATTGTCTTTTAACGAATAACACATAAAAGATCAAGACCTATCAATTCGGTCCACACGGTGCCCCTTGGTGAGGATTGCGTGGAGTTCGCTGGCACGTGGCAGCAAATATCGTACGTGTTCCGGGACAAAAGTGTGCCCAAGCACCACTGCATCTGCACCAGTGCATCGTCATCATACACCGACTTTTCATTTGGACTCGGACGCCGACGCAACGGGCCGATCGGTGCAAAAGCCAGTTGCCTAGTTGCACCAGTTGTTGTCCACCAGCTTCTGATCGACTGTTGTAACCCAATCTTGGTCGTCTTCATCACGGGACCGATCACTCGAGATCGGCCCCATCGCAAATCCGATCGAGGCGACCCCTCACCCGTGCCTAGCTAGCTCAGTAGCTACTGTTCATTTGTAGAATTTTGGGGCCGGGCGCGCTGCACAGGTGATCGATCGGTCGTACTGTCACGGCGGAGCGCGACGTGACAGTGCTGTTGTGATTGCTGCCTTGCATGTCCTGGGTCCTAAATGTACATTGTAGTCTATCAAAACTCAAAAGCTATGGCAGCAAGCCATATAGGAGTATGCCCATATAGCATTGATAAGTTTGGATATAATGCAAAACTAAAGAAGATGTGTTAACAGGAGCATCTGCTATTTGCTGAACTCTATGGTTAAGTAGGAATGAAGTGGTTTTTGACAAGACTTTATCTAAATCATATTTACATGTGCTTTTCAGGACATCATATTGGCTAAGGTTTTGGACACAACTACAGAAGCATGATGAAGACCAGGATTGTATAGTTGCTGCATGTGGAAAGTTGGAGACTTTGGTTATGCAGGTCTTTGCACACTTGTGGTTATAGATTTAACTATAGAATTGAATAAAACTAGTCTTTGTTAGTGCTTATTTCTTTTGTTGGTGCTTTCGTTTAGCTTTGTATGGTTAAGTCTGGATGTTTTTGGATTTGTTAAACTCTATAATAAGTGGTTGTAGCTTCTTTTTAAGTTAAGGCCGATTAACCCACTGTATAAAAAAGTATGTCCATATTTTAGTCTTTTGTTATACTTACGAAAGTAATCTTGTGACGGATTCCGAGTATTCTCACCGGCGACAATTCCAGCTGCATTGCAGCCGGTAGAGCAAGGCAACGCCAGTCTGCACCAATTTTTCTGGAAAAGGATTTTAATCACATGTATGGATGTCCGGTGGTGTTTTAAAAGTCACACAAATAGTCATATAAATTATTTTTAAAAAATAACAAGGTAGATTTAGAAAAATTATACCGCTCCACGAACACTCAGGTTCAAATTTTAACCTCTAAATTATATAAAAAAACAATTACATTCTTAAGTCAGATTTGTCATTTTTTTTATAACCTGTAGATGTTGAATTTAAACTTGCATATTTATTAAAATATATAATTGACTATAATCTATCTCATGATTTTTTTTTCAAAATTATTTAATAACTATTTGAATAACATGCAGAACACGGGAAGGTGTCTAACGACTGTGTGATTAAAAAAGCTTTTCCCAATTTATCCTACAAAATTGTAGCAAAAGATCGAGGGCTTGTTTGAAAGAGCATTATGAGTAGTTTGTTATCGAGTTGGTGAGAATAAACCAAGCTTCTCAGGCTTTTAACTTCTTTTTTTTCGAATAAGTAAGCCTATCATTTTAAGAAGGAAAGAAACGGTGGGAGGGCTAGAAAGCCAACCAAAACCCCACCAACAACCATACAACTCACGCCCCCAAACAACAAACAAGGGACTACAAGACCCCACTCAAGGAGCAAGAATAACAGCCATAGCCAACAAATCCCGGAGCTTGGAAGCCCCGGCCATGCACCAAAGCGCACACTCGCTAGCAACCGCTTGGAAAACATCGTCAACCCTTGGATTAGCCCCATTGAAAACACAATTATTCCTGTGCTTCCAAATCTCCCATGCCACCAGAATGATCAGGGAGTTGAGGCCCTTCTTATCATTAGTAGCCAATCCCTGTGTTGCCCTTGACCACCACCTAGCTTTTTAACTTCTTAGTTCATGATTTTAGATTATATAAGCATATATTCTCAAATCTAAACTATGATCTAGGAGCCTCTAGCTTTAGACTTTGAGAAACAACTATTTGATATCTAGTTTATGTGAACGTAGAAAAGCTCTAAAACCCAGCTCACCTAGCTTCTGCCTTCTTTTTTTCTCTCTCTTTTTTTTCATAATCTATAAGTACAAATTCTTAAAAGATGGGTTGGAATTTGGACTGTTTGTTGGAGCTTCTAACAGTAAGAGCAACTGCAGTTGTTAAGAGCTTCCCTAAGCAGGACCTTTCATAGGTGCAGTGCAGCAACTTATAGAAGAAGTTGCAGATGCCATAAGTTCTCCAAAACATGGCCAACGCTCCATAAATTTCCCATTGCAACCAAAAATGTAAGGCCCCTCTAATTCTGGGCAATTGCTCTGCATGTATAATTATTGTACACCAATGGCACTATCATATATCAAGATTCAAGGGTGATTTAACCACCTATAGTCACCACTTGCTCGCTAACCACTCTAAAGTATTTAACCCGGGGATATATAAGCGGTATTTCTACTCCTAAAATTAAAAATATAGTCTAAATAATCTCATATGATGGTTTACCCAATAAACTATAATGAGCATAATGATGTAGACATGAGTTTAGACTTTAACTAGTGGGACAGCTCATAAACGCTGGAATGTAATTTTCAAGCAATCCAATCGCACAGAAAGTTCTCGATGGCGACCAAAAGAATAAAAATACTTGACCAAATCATATGAAATTTGAACAATCCATGTAAATGGCATCTTCGATCTACAAATCAAATTGCTTGGGGTCAGTCAACACACCCTTGAACACTATCATTTGGAAGCCATAGTTCGTGAGAAAGTGTAATTTCTTCGCTTGGCCGGTGATACATGATAAAGTCTGAACACCAATAAATAAATAATTTAGAGATGGTCATGCAACACACCTTGTCCCCCTCCACCTCACGAATGAGTATGCATCTTTAAATCTAATGCGGGTAAATCGGAATTTCGGGCCTAGTTGTAATTTTTTGAAGGAGGGCAAAAGTTTTGCCTCATATATATTGATAGATAAGAAGTAAAAGGTACAAGACTATAGTCCAAAGTAGGGCCATAATCAGAGAAAAAAAAACACCCACACTGCGCGTCGATAACTAGAACCCACACTGCTGAACAAAAACAAGCACAAGACACCACAGAGGTACAAGATCTTCTAGACGACGCCTCCAGCAAGGTTACGACGTAGAACACGCCGCCGTCGCCCGTCCTAGAAGTCCAGGATGCAATTTTCACCCGAAGAATCCTATAGGGAAGGTAGGAATACACAACAATCCCCCAAGAGGAAAAGTGGCACCCGCAGGCATCGCCATTGCCGGCCCGAAGGCAGGACTTTCGCCCGTAAACTACCCACCCTCCCGTGCCTTGGACCACCTGCAAAGCTCAGGAGCCACCGCCATCCAAAACCAACGACGCGCAGTCCTTGAGCCAACACCTCGTCGCCGGTCAACCATCTAGAAGAAACTCCTCAATCTTCGACGCGCTCGAAGTCCATCCATGCAGTTGGGTTGAAATGGAAGAGGGTGACAGAGAAGGATGGATCCCCCTCCCCCTCGCTAGCCCGCCCGACGCGGCCATCTTGTGACGACAAGGTGTCACCACAAGAGAACAAAAGTCTAGACTTAATCCCGCCAGAAGGTCAGGAGCACCCACCTTACGGTGCCGCCGCCGTCTCCGCCTCGGACAGGGATCACATGACATCGTGGCCTCGGATCCCTGGCCGCATCGCCGTCGCCATTCCGTTCTCCGCTCCACCTTGCTGCTCTAGCCGAATGGACCCTCGTTGGTCGCTTCGTCCATGTCAACTGCAACACCCTCGCCGTCGCAGTGGGCATCACCATGCCCACCAACATCGGCAAGGCTAGCTCGAAAGCCAGCACATCGAAACCACCATGGGGTTCCGCCGGCCTCACCAAGGCCCAAAAACAGCAGAAGCGGTCCACGAGCAACGCCGAGCATCCCCATGTGTGCCTCTCTCCGCCAGGGCCCCTCACCACTTGGCCTCCGCGCCGCACCTCCATGGGCCTCCTCACCACGTCCGCTCGGGATCCCGAACGCTTGTCCGTAGATCCGGTAGACCAGCAGCCACGCAAAGTAGAACGCCTCGGCACTGCCCATCCTCATAGACAGCGCATCTAGCTGGACTCCGCCGCCTCTCGACCGTGCAGACGGTCGAGGGTCACCATCGTGACGCCCGCACACCGTCAGACATCCCCCCGCCGAGATGCTGCCTCCACACCGTCGTGCATCGGACTTCGCTTGTCGATCACCGTAATTCATCGACGCCGGTGCCTACCGCACACCACATGCACCGCTGGCACACCGTGCTCCGAGCGTCACAGCCGGTCTCGTCGTCGACGTTGTCCCACGAGCAGAACCGCGCCGGCCGACGAAAAGAGGCCAGATCCATGGCAGGGGCGCCAGATCTGGCTGCGTGGGGGGCGGATCCGGCGAAGACACCGCTAGATCT
>CM002480.1:23650004-23670229 GCA_000325765.3 Leersia perrieri
AGCGCCGTCTCACCACGCTGCGCCGGCGCCGTGCCCACGCGCCAGATCCGGCCGGGGGATGCAAGGATCTGGCTCCGTCGCCGCCGGATCTGTCGTCTGCCGGCCGCCGTTGTCACTACGACTTCCGTCGTCGCCTCACCATCGCTCCAAAACGCGAGGTGCAAACGGAGAGCGAGTGCCCCGCCGCCGCCGTCCTGGTGGCCGCCTGACTTTGTCGGTGGCCACTCTGGCGGCGGCGAGGCGTAGGGGTGCGCCGGTCGCCGCCCGTGTCGCCCCAGGAGCAGGAGCGACGCGGGGTCTTCTTTTTCACACACGGTCGTCTTGGATTATAATCCTCTACGTTTAGTCGTAAATTGGGTTACCTACTAAGAATTTATACCCGACTAGTTGAAATTCAGCTTGTGTGGTTCATGAGTGGTGGGACCGTGGAAGATGTTAGCAAAATGCGCAGGCCTCCCTATGAGAGAGACACACACTACTGGTTGTTTGAGAAATCTGAAAACAGAGAGCCCAAGTGTTATTTGAGCACAAAGAGACTTCGTTGCTTGGCCTTTTCGCTAGAGTCGACGAAGAGTTAAGAACGTGGGCACTCGCTTGAGCGACGTGCTTGCTCGAGTTCCTCTTTAGCCTTGTATAGCCACACCATTTTTTTTTCCTCTTTTGGTCCTAGGAGTCGTATACTTTCTCTCCTATATTCAATGAAATGGACACCATCTTGCGTTGATTCCTTTAAATAAATCAGCAAGACAGTGACAACGTGAGTAAAAAAATATTTTAGTACCCTCTCCGTCCATAAATATTTGACGTCATTGACTTTTTATACATGTTTGACTATTCGTCTTATTTAAAAATTTATGTAATCATTAGTTTTTTCTATCATTTGATTCACTGTTAAATATAATTTTATGCATATATATAACTTTACATATTTCACAAAAGATTTTAAATAAAACAAAAATCAAATATGTGTCAAAAAATCAACGGCGTCAAACATTTAAGAACGAAAAAAAATATCTCTCGTGTGAGCATTAAGGATGCTCCCCGCGGTTCATTCTCATCTTAAGCCTATAACATTGCATAGCATGTCATGTTAGAACAAAAGAGGAGTTTTTCGTTATAATACTTTACGATCGATAAGCCAGTCATTGTATATATCGCAAAACACTTTCTATCTAATGTGAAATAACTATAAGGGCCGATTTGACCTGGTTTTCATATTTTGATGAACCCGTTTTAGGTTGGTAGACTTTTTTGTTTTTCGGATGAACAAAGTAGCTAGCTGCATCCCGGCCACGCCCGAATGCACTGAACCTGCCGGTCATCCCAGCACTGGCAAATCAGCTACAAGGGCGCACATATGTTCTGACTAGCCCTAAAACCGGCGCGACAGGGGAAAGCAGAGCGCACTCACGGCCGGCCGGGAGACATATTGGTCCTTGCGGACTACGAGCTGCACGGGCACTGAATCAGATGTCTTTAGTGCGCACCGTCACCATTCATGCATGTACACCAGTGAGATGAGTCCAGAAAAGTCAGGTGGAGATCCGAGCGATGGATATAGGAGTTCACCCGGCCCCTACCGGTGATGGAGAAAGGAGGGGTGAGGAACAAGGGACACGATCAGAGTTGAACAGGGTTGACAGGATAATCAGCCAATCGTTGGGATACTGGCGTCTTAGGGTCCAGCTTAGGTAACAGCAAAAAGAGTAATTGGTTCCATTGATGCAAGTAAGCATCATGTAAGGCTTGTGTGCTAATTGAAATTATATCAGTTTAAAAATACTCCCTCCGCTATTACGGGAAACTCTTTTAAGCCCGAGGGGACATCCCCTCGAGTCCCTTCGAGAGTTTTGTATGTTATTTATATAATTATGAAAAAAATTATTTTTTTTTATAAGACACATAAATATGTGATAAATAATTAAAACATGCAAGTTGAATTTTAACTTCTATAAGTTGCAATAAAAATAACTAATTTCATTGTAAGCTCTTTATACTAATTTCAGTTAAATTTGTTATTTTTGTTACAACTTATATATGTCGATTTTGAACTCGCGTGTTTGTACAATGATATATCACATATTGATCTATCTTGTCAAATTTTTTTATAATTTTTCATAACTATTTGGACAACATGTAATAGCGAGGAAACATCCCCTCGAGGGTTTAAAAACCATCTCCCCGCTCCAATCATATATCATATAAAGATTTATGTAAGGATACGACACATTTTAGTACAACAAATCTGGAGAGTGTCACATCTTAACCAAATGCTTATAATTTTTAATGGATGGAATAATGATTTTCACATGAATTTTACTCAAATAGCTCACATTGGTAAAATAATTTTTGTTTTCATGATATAAGCCATCTAAAAAAGACATGAAAAAGATAGGTAAAGAAAAAAGAGGACATAGAGAAAAAAAAAATAGATTGCAGATTTGTAACCAGCTATTATGGACTCGAACAGCTTGTATGAGAGAGAGCGATGATGTAAGAGTAAAATATTGTATAAATGAGCTATTATGTTGCGTCACGATTTTCGAACCCCGTAACTAACCTTCATGTTGGCACACAGTCCCAAGATTCTAAGCTGCATAATTTCTCAGAGAACCTTTGTCATTCGCATAACTTTGATATGTTTTTTTATATCAAGTTATCCACAATTCTAAAATTTATTCCTTCTCTCTCAAACAATTACCACAAACTCTGTTTCACACGTAATAGGGCCTTGATCTCTTCTTCTTCATGGTACCAATCATTTAGCACATAAATAACTCAGTTTTATCCAGGTTAGATTTGGGCTTCATGGTATATATCAATCAATTACTAATTACTAGCACAGGAATACCAATTACCTGGGATGTGTCCCTAGGACCAAACCCATGTAAAGTCTACAATTGTACAAATAAAAATTGATCTAGTCTGGACCAGGTGTAGTATGCCGAAAATCTTATCGTCAATCCAAAAAGTAAGGAACATACTCTTATCTGTGGTGTGCACACTTAAATAGAGTTTAGCACTTAGGTTAGGTATATATAATTAGCTACCACCACTACTATCGTTATATTATTATACTATAGTACTACTACATCACCAAGACATTGACCATTCTAATTAGCAAGAGAAAATCTTTGAGAAGAACCTTTTTGTGACTGTGCTTGGTAATCCGCACGAACTCAACCTGCGACGCGCACAGTACCACCGTGTGATCAGATTAGAATCATTAGATTAGCTTGCTGGCGCTGCTAGCCTGCTTTCGTCCACACTACTTAATTCCCCTTGGTCATTTGACCAAATTGCTAAACTGTGTGTCCTAAACTCGTACGGCACACCACGTCTTGGGGACTGGGGTCACTCGCTCACTCTAGCTAGTGAAGTGATACTGTTGCTAGCTTCCAGCGCCTATAAATTGGGCACTCGCCACCGCCCTCAAAGTGCACACACAAACATTACAACTCAGACATTCAGGCTCTCAGCTTAAGCTAGAGAGCTAGAGCGAGAGAGTGAGACTGAGATAGAAAGATGGCGAGTGGTGCTTCTTTCCCGGTGATCAACATGGAGAAGCTGGAAACCGAGGAGAGGGGTGCAGCCATGGAGATCATCCGCGATGCCTGCGAGAACTGGGGCTTCTTCGAGGTGCGACGCGCATATATAATTAACCAGCACATATTGAACCACATGCGTGGAAAATATTGATATGATCCTAACTCCTAAATGGTGGCATACACTTTGTTGATTTGTTGTTCATCGATCACCTCCTTAACATTCTTTCTAGCCGAAAAGATAGGTGGAACAATATTCTTATTCTCCATCTCAGTCGACCCACCAATTCAATCTTATCATCACCTACTAGCTATCTTGTCATGTGTCCCAAGTATTCATCGATCTCATCACGATTATATATCTACCATTAAACTAACTTTGGTCTCGAAATTTAACATCATACATGCAGATGCTGAACCATGGGATCTCCCATGAGCTGATGGACGAGGTGGAGCGGGTGACAAAGGCGCACTACGCCAACTGCCGGGAGGAGAAATTCAAGGAGTTCGCGAGGCGGACGCTGGAGGCCGGCGAGAAGGGCGCCGACGTGAAGGACGTCGATTGGGAGAGCACCTTTTTCGTCCGCCACCGCCCCGTCCCCAACCTCGCCGACCTCCCCGACGTCGACGACCACTACAGGTACGTGCTTGCATATGCGTCATCATCATTAATTAGTTAATCTTCTGACAGCTTGTTAGCCACACAATTAGTCTTTGTTAATTCATCTGCTGTACGTCTTCTGAAAGAAAAAACTCGATAGCGCGCGTCAGCTTCTTTGAGAAGTTGCGAGTTCGCCAGAAAAAAATCGTCAGTATTTTTAATCGGGGGTATAGTGCTGAAGTGCTCTGCACCACAAAGAAAGGCTGACGAAGTAGCCTAGCTACTGTAGGGACTGACTGAAACCTCAAGTCCTCAACAAAGTTGCACCTGACACGACGCACTCTAGTATAGAAATGCCTACTTTTGTATATGTTACTGCAGCCAAAGGTGACAGGGTTATCTGCCAAAAGGAGATGCTTGCCTTTGTACTGTGTGTGGCTTATCCACAGCGTTGATTTCTCTTTAACACAGACGCTGTGGCGAATTTCTGTAGGCGATATCTACAGGAGCACGTACATAATTTTTTTCTTGTTTTTCTTATATTCTTTTTGCGAGGAGGAGTACATCGGACTATGTTTCAGTGACTATCAATCAATCGGAACTCACAACTGGAATCGCTTTTGGCAAGTGACTCCTGAATATTCCCGACTCGCTAACTAAGCCCATGTGTCGTCAATTTGTGCATGCAGGCAAGTGATGAAGAAATTTGCGTCGGAGATCGAAAATCTGTCCGAGAGGGTACTGGACCTGCTATGCGAGAATCTGGGCCTCGAGAAAGGCTACCTGAAGAAGGCCTTTGCTGGGTCGAACGGCCCAACGTTCGGCACCAAGGTGAGCAGCTACCCGCCGTGCCCGCGTCCCGACCTCGTCGACGGCCTCCGCGCCCACACCGACGCCGGCGGCATCATCCTGCTGTTCCAGGACGACCAGGTGAGGGATTCTTTCAATTTTAAATACAAAAACAACCATCAGAAAGTTATTTCAAAATTTGAGTACCTTTTAGCCATGCACACAAGATTGAATTTTGAAAATGTCAAAAAAAAAAAACTCTTAGGTGAGTGGACTCCAGCTGCTGAAGGACGGGGAGTGGGTGGACGTGCCGCCGATGCGCCACGCCATCGTCGCCAACATCGGCGACCAGCTGGAGGTGATCACAAACGGGAGGTACAAGAGCGTGATGCACCGCGTGCTCACGCGCCCCGACGGGAACCGCATGTCCATCGCCTCGTTCTACAACCCAGGCGCCGACGCCGTCATCTTCCCGGCGCCGGCGCTCGTGGCCGCCGACGCGGCGTACCCGAGGTTCGTGTTCGAGGACTACATGAACCTGTACGTGCGCCACAAGTTCGAGGCCAAGGAGCCTCGGTTCGAGGCCATGATGAAGCCCGCTGCCGAGGAGGTCGTCCACGCGGCGCCCATCGCCACCGCTTGATGAGGATCGGACGGACGTACGTATGTCCTAGCTGATGCACGTGTCATGAGCCCATGATCCAGATATATGGGAATGGGGGTGGATGTGTGTACGGTAGTGCACGTGATGTTGTTCCGTGGTCCATGATGTCGCGTGTTTGTGTGTGTGATGTATGTACGTGCTACTAGACTGCTTGTTTGTGTACGGGACCTGGGTGTAAGTATCGTGTCGAAGTACTTGCTCGTGTGTGTGTGTAGTATGTCTGTAATGGGGCTTGTACAAGCACTATGCTGTGCTACAACTGGTACTACGTTAGATGGGCCTTGTGCTAGATTTGTTTGGTGCTACATAATCTGCCACTGTAGATGGGCCTAGTCTGTGTAATGGGCCTGTATGCTTCAATGGAATTATCTCGTTTCTATTTGGCAGTGTAAACAACAGTTTCGGTCTTAACACACAGATCACGGCCCCGACCTCCTCGTCTCGCGTTTGGACCGAGCCCGTACAGCTATGGGCCAAATGTTTGGGCAATCAGGAGACAAACGAAGCAAAGGCACAAACCGAATCCATCACCACGACGAGAGTCCCAATCACAAGAAAGACACGTAACCGGCATGCGTATCCGGGCAGGGTCCAGCCGAGCACGGATTTTCACGGCGAACCACCCGTTAAACTCCGATATTCCCCTGCGCCCGCGGTGGTCCAGCCCACCCTCGCCTGCCGGCTTCCGTTTGGCAGCTTCCCTCACATGCGCGCGCACGCGGGCGACGGATACAGGCGGAGTGATCGGTTTGTACCTGGAGGAAGGCCACGTCCCACGAAGCCCCATGTGACCCAGACTCCCCGGAACAGCGGCCGTGGGCGTCGCGCGGTTCGCCGAAATGTCTCGAGGCAACGTGTGCCGTGGCTGGGTGGGGAGACGGTGGTGGCAACGCGACCCTTTTTAGGTGAGATCGGCGTCGCACTGTCACAAGTGCGTGCGCGTCTGGTTTTATAGGTGGGCATCAGATTAGCTGGTGCTCCTCCACGAACAATGGTGGTGAAGTGGTGATTGGTTGATTGTCTCGAGACGTTGAGATCAACGGCGTTACGGCCTGATGATCACTTTGTGAGTGGGCCTGTTCGTCCCAGAAGTCGTCTCGACCGAGATTAGGAACGACGTTGCTTTGTGGTTCTTTCCAGAGTGGTTCGGCACGAAATTTCTCCTTGTAAAGGAGAAATTATGCAGAAGCCCCAACGACGGATTTCAAACCAATCTACGGACATTCGCAAAAGGTAGCCTGAAAGTGAAACAACGGCATTGCGGCTACACACGAGACGAGGCTCGCCATCATGGGTTGAAACTTGAAACTCGTATGCCGATCGAATTGGCTTCAAAGCGAAGCACCATTTCCGGTACAGATCCACCTGATGATGGGAGGCAGGAGCCAAAGCAGGCAACAAGACACTCAGGACAAACCATAGTGGGTCACTCACATGGCCATCAAGGGGTACAGATCATCATCAGTCGATAATAGTACTAATAATTTAGGTTAATCTTATAGTAGTGGTAATAACAACAGCATAGTTACATCTTGCTTGGACTAAACAAAGATATCCCCCACGATTAGCCAAAGCTGCAAAAAGAAAAAAGGTACAGCTACTACAGTAATATGTTCCTACGCCGCAGCAAACACGCAGCAGGAGTCAAGCAAGCAGCTAGCACAGCCCCACAGGTAAAGAAAGAAGGAAAAGGGAAGCAAAGATTCCAACATTCATGCCTCTTTTCCCTCCTCCCCTGCACTGACCGAGCGGCGATTGATTTTTCTTTCACAAATCCTCGCATCCCGAGATGGCTGCGGCTGCTCTTCTTCAGTCTTTTGCTACTGTTGCTTCGGTTCAGACCGTCGACGGGAGCTCGCACTTGCCCATCTCTGCAAACAATGGAATAGACAATCACCCAGTAAGATCACAGCTTAAAAAATAATTATGCAAATTAAAAACTGGTAATAGCCGCTGCCATCATGTGAACGAAAGACCCAATTGTTGCACTGGTCCAAAGGAGGAGACGTATACTGGCAGTAACCGAGGGAATATAGGAGTAGAGGAATACTGTAAAAAAATTGTGCAGGTAGTGGTAGTAGTAGTAGTACGAACTGCAAAAGGCACACGAGAGTGGCAATCAGTCACACGACGTGGCCTGCGACATCAAGCCATGGCACGCATCACCATGAAGAAGGGAGTAAACAATATAGGACGAGTCATATCACGTCGAGCTGCGTGCAACCCCCGCTGACCCCATCTCGTCGCAGTCATAATTGCACTTGTGCGTGTTTACGACTCGCTGTGCCACTTCCTAACTCACAATTGCAGAGGCAGTGCAGAACATCAACTGCTCGAATCCAATGCAGGTCATTAACGGCTGCTCGCAGACTTTGATTTGTTGTTGGACACACAGACACAGTAACGGCTGCTCGCAGGGCATCGCGATATTGGAGCTGCTGTCTGCGTCTTTCCCAGGTGTGGTTTAGCCAGGCATGTGTGACAGGCTGTGTGGTTGCAAAGACTGAGTGAAACGAGAATCATTCCCGTACGATGCAAAGCACCTTTCATTGATCTTTACTGTGACCCATCCATACCGACATACGAGAAGTGTGTGAATCTCCATGGCATGTTCAAAGGACAAGAAACGACTAGTACCAATTCCTAGTTTCCTAGAGTACACAGCATTCACCGTATATGCAGGTTTGTGTAATGTGCAGCATGTACCACCCCCTACACTCGTTCGTGTACCACATGTACATTTTGCCACGAAACGTAAAGCATCAATGTACTCCAGTACGATTGCAATAATGGTAGTGCTATGATGAGCAAACGAGGAGTGTACTGTACTCACTTGGTGCTTGGTTGACGACGTATGCGGCGCCGGCGAAGTCGCAGGTGCCAATGGTGCGGCCCTTGCGCTGGTAGTAGTCGTTGAACGCGTACGACGCGTGCGCCACCATGGTGTTCGGCTCGAAGCACGCCGCGCCGGGCTGGATCGCCTTGCAGTCCGCCCCGCCTGGGCCGCACGCATAATCCAGCGCCTTCTGCAGCCTCTCCTCCCCCGCCATCGCGTTCGCCACGCACCACGCCTCCCCCGTCGACGTCGCCTTCACCCCTCCTCCGGCCACGGCACCGCCCGTCGCCGTGTTTCCTCCGCCGTTGTCCTGCCACCCGAGACCACCATTGTCTTTGCCGCCCGCGGCTGAGTTGCCGCCGCCGAGGACGAAATCGACGTCGTAGACCTTCTGCTGGTTGGGGTAGAACACGCCGTAGTTGCGCTCGGATGTCGGACCGGGCTTCTGGTTCTCGTTGAAGAGGGCGAAGAGGTAGACGTCCATGTCGGCGTCGGGGCGGCGCGGCGTGCCTGCGTTCCCGGAGAGGACGCGGCGGACGAGGTTGCCGTTGTAGGCGGCGGCGTTGGCCGCCGCGGCGCCGGTCTCCTTCGCGTCGCCCTTCGACGGCCACCCGGTCTCCGACACCACCACGCGCACGCCGTTGTAGTTGTTCCCCAATTTGCTCACCGCGGCGAACACGGCGTCGAGCTGCGCGTCGAGGAGGCTGTAGTACTTGAGCCCGCTCCCGCCGTCGAGCACGCCGGCGTTGGGGCGGAACAGCGCGTAGTCGAGGGAGATGACGTCGGCATTGCCCGAGTAGGCGAAGAACGGGTACGCGTTCACCATCAGGTAGGAGCCCGTCTGCGCGAGGAAATCAAGCATCGGCTTCATGACGGCCGTGGCGAGGTCCTCACGGAACACGCCGGCCGACGGCGGGTAGGAACCCGCGAGCGCCGTGAGCGCGATTGGGGACGAGACCTTGACGGCCTTGTCGAGGCCGAGCCTCGCTAGCGCGGCGTGCACGTTGGTCATCGCCGGGACGAGCTGCGCCGTCATGTTCTTCGCCGACGCGAACACCTCGTTGCCCACGGCGATGCCCTGGGTCTGCGTCGCCGGGTAGTATGCCGCGACGTTGCGGCGAACCCACGCGAGCGCGTAGTTCGGGCGCGACGCCGCGGCGAGGAGCTGCTCGTTGGGGAGCGCGACCACCACCTTGATGCCGGTGTTGGCTAGTGCACGCAGGACGGTCGGCTCGGTGTCGTAGAGCTTCACCTGTGTGATTCCCTGCTGCTTCATCAGCTGCACTACAGCTGCCGGGTTCGGAAGGTCATTCGCTACCCTCCCGTAGTTGATGCCCACCGTGCCGGCCTCTGCAACCAAACGAAATGCCCAATCAATCTCTCTAAGACACCACCTGCATTGCCAAAATGGCAATGTTTGGTCGTTTACCTGCGACGGACGAGAAGAGCAGCGGCAATGCGACGGCCAGCATGACCGCGCGGAGGCCGCACCGGGGTAAAGCCATTGCTCTGCGACGCGAGAGAGCAGAGCAAGATGGCGAGGGAGACGAGTGGAGAGCGCGCAGTGGAAGTGGGGGAAAGGGCGGGTTGGGATTTATGGTTGGGAGAACGCGAGGCGTTCGCTGAGAAGTGGGCCGCACACGCGCGGGGGTTGGGTTTGGGTGCGGGGAGTAATCGTGGGAGATGCACGTCGCGGTCGCGTCGGGTTCGTGACTTCGTGGTGCGACCGTGCGTGCGAGTCGAGTGGATGGAGGGAGAGCGACCGCCGCGGGAGCCGGGAAGGAAGGAGGTGGGGAGCGCGCCGCGGCTCGGCTCGGTGACCGTTGTCGCCGCCTGCGCGCCGGGGGCCCAACGACCGTACGGATGAGTCTGGTTGAGGTGTTAGTTGCTGGCTAATCAATGTCGACGAATGCTGTTATTGTGGTTAGTGTGACCTAATTGCCCTCGTCCCAACGGCTCCAAACCTGTTCCTTTCGTGGACGATTTTCCTTGGCAGAAATGGGCATAAATGTTGTGTAGTCTCTGGTATATTTGGGAGCAATGCCATTCTGGACTATTCAGTATTTATCAGTTTTCAGTATACACGTGAACGGGCCTGTAGCCCAGTGGTTACAAGTCCTGGGTTCGATTTTCCGTGGGAACGAATTTTTCAGGATTTAACGGTTTTGTGTTTTCAGTGGGAGCGACGTACCCCTCGACAGCGAGGCGTCCGTGGTGACTTCGTCAATCTCAAGAATTTGCCGGCCCGGTCTTCGAAGATGCTCATAGGGGTAGAGATGAGTGTGCGTGCGTTGTGAGTGTCTATTCACGTAGACACTGATAGTGATACTAAGAAAACCCCATTTGATTCACGAATCAAGATTTGTCTCGTCTTTTCTTGAGCACGTACTTCATTTGTCTGAAAATATGGTTATACTTCAGTTATTGTCATTGCAGCCAGTGCAATTGCATGAACAGTTCATAAGCTATTTTATATTGCCGCATATTTTATAAGTTGTTCTTGTCGTATTTTATTTTGTTAGGACAATAGTTTATCAATAAATTCTCTAATAAAAAATTAATTTACGGCTTAAAATTTATGTTGTTATATTGATATTCATGTATGTGTTTATTCAAGACTACATGTTATGTGATGCCGCATTATGGTACTAGCTTTGGTTTAATTTGGTTCTTGCTCCGGTGTTCGTAGAGTGGTAAATGTCAAAGCTTCACTCTTAGGACATCTCCAGCATTAGCCCTTATTCTTAAGCTCCTAAAGTTTAGATGTGGGCTGCCCTTTTTATAAACCCTAAATATGTCTCCAACTTCAGCAATAGCCCTTATTTCTCAGCCCCTAATTTATTTATCTTCTATGTTAACATACATATGTACATATTATATCTAGTTAGAACTCAACCATATTTAAATTTGTATTAAAAACATCATTATTTGAATTCAAATTTAGCATTCCAAATATAAAAATGATATATGCTACACGCAAATATTAGACACCACATGAATGTTCAATAGTTGAAATATTTATAAATAATATATATACACAATACATAGTTTGTTATACAATATATATGCAATATTTATTGGCTATGCACTTTATATGCACATACTATTCGAAATGGGGATTGGGTGCAGAGCCCCAGGACTAGGGGCTGAGGGGGAGGATTTGAGGGCCTTTCTATTTTGAGGGCTTCAATAGGAGCCTTGCTAGACCTCGTTTTTTAGCCTTAACCCCTCAAATCTAGTTAGGAGCCTTGTTTAGGGTGCTTGCTGGACATGCTCTTATATAGTGTTCGTTTAGATGGTTCAGGAATTGGCTAAATAGCCACACAAAACAAAAAAAAAGTTATTAGTATATAAAATTTAGGACCGGTCCTTAAACTTGAGCACGGATGTCACTTAGGTCCAACTACTTGTAAACTGCACATTAAGGTCCATGATTTTGTTTTAATGTACCAGCATGGTACAAATCACATTTGACTGACTTTGACCGCATACGTGGCATGCCACGTTAGACTTTTTTTTTGCAAATAGCCCTCTCTACTTCCCTTCTCTTCACTCTCACACCACATCACTGCATGAACCATCGCATGGACAAAGCTTGGAGGTGGTTACTAGGTACGCCACCTCAAAGAAATGCCTGGAGGCGATGCCAATCTCCTATCCAACGATGATACAGGCAAGCACCAGGACCGTCAGTTGCGTCCTCAGCGGTAATCCCGACCACTTCCGCGACAAATCTATGAAAGGGGGTGGGCAATCCCCCCGCGCACAACGATGAAGGCAATAGATCCGTCAACTCCTCACGGATAAGCTCATCAATGACGTGAAAGGACAAGGAAAGGAGATCTAGGGGAGTAGCCATCTCCGAAAAAAGAAGGTGGTTCGTGCAATGAAGTGGTGGTAGAAGTGAATAAACAAGAAATAGAGGGGCTGTTTATAGAAAAACAACCAGCGTGGCATGCCACGTGTGCAGTCAAAGCCTGTCAAATGGGGTTTGGACCGCAATGATACATTAAAACAAAATCATAAATCTAAACGTGCATTTTACAAGTTGTTGGATCTAAGTGACACCCGCACTCAAATTTAAGGACCGTCCATGAATTTTACTCATAATTAATGAAGGAATGAAGTACACGGGCGGTCCCTAGACTTGTGTGGATGTGTCATCTAGGTCCCCGAACTCTCGAAACGCGTTTTCAGGACCTTAAACTTATATGGGTGTGTCATCTAGGTCCCTGAACTCTCGTAACGTCTTGTGAGGTCTCTAAACTTTTATGCATGTGTCATCTAGGTCCCTGAACTTGTTTATTGTGTCAGATATGTCCAAATGGTCTCCAAACCTATTTTGTGTGATGACATGGCATGCCACGTGGCATCTACATATACTTACGGTCACCAAAAAAATAGAAAATAATTACAGGACCCATATGTCAGTCGCACGGACCAAATTTTTCGTTACCTCCCCTCACCCCCTCACCGTGCTGCCATCCTCACCCCAAATCCGTCAATAGCAGGCCAGGCGACCACGACAGGGTGAAGCCGAGAAGAGAGAGAGGGAATTGATTTTTTTTAATTTTTGTCCATGTGACTAAATATGGGTCCCACAATTATTTTTTATTTTTATTATTTTTTTACCGTAATTACACGTGGCATGCCACATCATCATGCGAAAACGGGTTTTTGAGACCGTTTGGACCTATCTGACACACTAAACAAGTTTAGGGACCTATATGACACACCCATACAAGTTTTAGGACATGACAAGGCGTTATAAGAGTTTAGGAACCTAGATGACACGCCTATACAAGTTTAGGGACCTGAAAACACGTTTTGAGGGTTTGGGGACCTAGATAACACACCCACACAAGTTTAGGGACCGCCCGTACACTTCACTCTTAATGAAGTATTGGTTGTTTAAAACTTAAAAATGGATTAATTTAATTTTTTAAAACAACTGTCATGTAGATTTTTTTTTTGCTAAAAATAAACCATTTTGCCGTTCGTTCGTGGAGTGTGTGTTCTGTGAAAAAAGAGAGACATATAACCATTTTTTCAGTTAATCATAACATTTGAACCAGGTCTTTAATCTTTTCCCTTCGTACTCTCTTATATGTGTTTCCCGTGTATTCTCTTCTACTGTCCATCGGTCCATCCAAGACTCCTACGTTTGCGTAGATGTATGTCTTGTGTAATATTGCTTAGACTCTGTTTAGATAGGCATTTTGCTCTAAACGAGCAAAAAAAAATGTATTCCAAGGTGCTATCTTATAATTATGTTTTCTCATTGTATAAGTAATATTTTCATAAAAAATTATGGATCAAACATTTATTCTAATAAAACAAAATATGACATGTAATTTAGGACGTCGCGAGTACTAAACGAAATTAGACGGGAGCCTCTATCATCAACCAACGTGCTATAGTGTTTTCAGGCACACTCCCTGTTCTCATTTCTCTCACCCCAGGTCATCAGGTGGAAGATGCGTACACGCAAGGGAACGCTTGTAGCATGACACCGACAGAGTCCCGGTCTCCCCAGTCTTCTCGTCTCACAAACGTGCATATGCATGGTCCTCCTCGGAGGACGTAACAAACTCTGCCGACCTGAATTGCTTGGCCAGTAAAGTCAGGAAATGAGGCGAGCAACGCATGAATGCACCCAAAGGCAGCCAGGTACTACGGTACACAACACAAAGATCTTTTCGGAGCGGGTGACCAGCGTCCAGTGCGAGACAGCACTAGTGTACCAACTCAGCCAGGTCGATCGAAGAGCTGCACCCTTTGCTATTGCACGGCATCGAACGCTTCAGTTCAGTTTGGTACTTTGGTGGTGACGTTGGTTTATTAATTAGCTGTAATCTTGTTTGCTGTAATTACAGATGGCCAGGTGGCAGATGGGGGTTACTAATTGCTTGATTAATGGCGCTATAGCAGATCTGAAGGTAGCCAAACGCCCGATCGAAATGGTTAGGTGTAAATTAAGCAGGGAAATTGGACAAAAGGACATGTAGTAGCCTTTTTCAAGCTTTACCTCCGGTTAATAATAATGTTAGCGCTTTTCTTGAGATGTAACTATGTTAGAGCGAACAGTACAGCTCACTGTTGAGCCCAAGACAAGATTACATGAGGATCGAGTGGGGGAAAGGGCTCATAACAATGGACGGCCGAGCTAGCGTACTCATGCTCCAGACGGAAACATACGGCAACTCCATGGAGGGAACTATGGAAGAAGTGAAGAATCATGTCGTCACTTAGGTCCAAACGGTACCAAACATGCCACAGCTCACTATACTATGGAGTAGGAGTAGTAGTATAGCGAAGACCCAATACGTAGCAGTGGATATGCTGCGGCACAGCTAGCACACTGACGCGTGAGCGAAATTCTTCGGGAGTTCGCGTTCGTCTCCGTGATCGTCTTAGTCGTGGATCAGTACATCTGGCACGGACGATGTCGAAGTTATTCAGTTCTTGCTTGTTCAGCTGTTCCACACTTCGGTCGTATCAGTCCCTCGGTTTTCACTAGATCTGCCATGCACTTTCAGGTAGTAATCAACACCACTTGGATCGTGCAGCCGTGCAAGAGGGATTGGCGTGGTGGTGAACAGAGGAGAGTTGAGCAGACCAATCCAGTATTCCAGCTGTAAACTGGTAGTAATCCTCCGGGAAAACGCTGGGTCCGGGCGCGGCAAGAAATGATGGGGACTGGGGAGGACTGGTGATAAAGCGGACGTACGCACAGCTGTGTATCGGGTAAAAAAGCGGCAGCCCGGACTTGTCCTCCACCGGGAACGCGCCATGTGCGCCGTAACGTCCGTTGCTCCCCGGCCGCGGCGCACGGCGTCGACCGCTCAATCGGCTCATCGTCCACCGCCGCACTCGTCGCGATCTCGTCGGTGGTCACAATAAACAACAGGGCTTGACGCGCTGGCTGCCAATTCCCCCAATGTGGCCCAGAACGTCCAGATTTCTCTGCTTCCAAAGTTCCACATACCTGACAGGATGAATCGGAGTAGGTTTTAGATCTGTACCCGTTTTGTTTTCCAGGTTGTGTGTTCATCATGTTCTCTCCCAGGTTCGTTCCCGTTTCGACTTGCGAGCATGTGGCAAGGGTGGCACGGCAAACTTCTCTCCTACTCCAGAGTCCAGAGCGGCATAAACTTGCATTCAAAGCAGGCTGATTATTCGGCTTCAGATAAAAAGTATCGCTCCTGCGCATGCATGGGATCTTGCATCATTGCTCGGAGGTTTTATCATAAGTGGCCATTGCTGCGGATGCGAGAGTAGCATTGTGATCTGATGAACTCCCACGCCACGATCAGTGTCTGCCATGTGGATCTTTGGCATCATGCATCTGTGAGTCCCAGAAGCATTTCTGTCGGTGTAGCTGGGGAATTCACTCATCGCACCAAAAATTAGGGCGGGACGGCAGAATGATGAACGATTAAACATGCTTGGCTGCCCTACGTCACGGTGGCATCATCCTTGGACCACCCATGGTTCATTATTGGGGCTTGGATTTGTACTGCGCCTGCAGCTCGGGCAGCAGTAGACAGTAGTGCGGCGACAACAGCCAAAACCCAAGACTGGGAAGGCTGAATGTGTGCGCTCATGTGAACCAAACCTTTATTCACACTTGACACAATGACACTGAATCTAGTGAGACAGTGAGCTAGTTCTCTCACTCATGGACCATTCATGCATCACATAATCTGCTGCCAACTTTAGATCACGGCGCCTCAAAGAGTCAATAGATTCAGACGGAAGAGGACATCAAATACATCAGATATGATGATACTGCCGCTGATTCGTGTATCTACCTACAAAATGGCAGCAACGTTACTATTATCCGTCTCGGTGGTGACACTGGTTCTGCTATTTGTTTTCCTTATCTTTGTTTCATGCTCTTTCCACCGTTCGGCTAGAATGGGCCAATGGGGAATCAAGCCTGCATCTTGCACTGTTGCACGCATGAATCAGTCCACCAACCCCACATGCCGTGGGTGACTCGGCAGGATGAATCGCATGCTAGTACTCGTATGCTACATCACCACCATGTGCAGGCAGAGCAGTCGATGACAATGGCGAAGAATTGATGAGATCTGAGGAAGTTAGGTGCATATAAAAGGTGACCAGGGGCTGAACACAGTTATTAACATTTACAACCAGACTATTCTCTCCCTTTCAAGCTCCAACTGATAAGTCCATTTGATCCCTCGACTATTATCTTGGTCAAAAAATACACCCCTCAACTTTAAAATCAGATATAAAACACCCCTTAACTCTTAAATCCGTTTAATTTACACCATAGAGTCAATACTGAGATGGTTTTTACCTACATGGTGATTATATAGCAGCCTAGTCCCTGTTTTACAATAAGGATCATGGCCCTGATGGAGTGCTCTCGTTAACAATACAAACTTGATCCGTGTGAAGGGATAGAAATTCTAAATAAGATGGGAATTTCCTAAGGAAATACCAGAAACTTGCAAGGAAGGGCTAGAAAATGAAAGAAGACGGGAATTTTCGAAGATAGGGCTGAAAAATCTTGGCATAGTCCAGGATGGAGTTTTTGATAAAATTGTAACTCGATTTTTAACATGTTTTTTTCTTTCATGAAGACCTGACTTCAAACAGGAGGTAAGAGTAAGACGCTACCACCCTACAAATGTAAACAAGAAGCTGGGGGCGCACTGCCTGTCAACCGTGTTGGGCTTAGTGGGTTTCGAGAGCACAATCTTGGGGTTTTGGGGTTCCGATATTGTTGGTCCAACTTCCATTTAGTATGAATACAGATCACTCTTGTAGGTACACCAATGCCACGATACCCCCTCAAAGGGGCCAAACCCCAGTGGTGAAGCCAGGATTTAGCTGATGAGCGAAGTATCCAAGTGACAACTATATAATATATTGGTGTGTGTATTTTCAAGCCTTAATAAATCAAATCAAACAAACCTTTGTTCTAGAAAAAATGAAATAAAATTGTATGTACCAAACATAGGCAATAATTGAGTTGTATGCCAAATTTATTTTTAATAAAAAATCTATTACGTTGAAAAATCATCTAACAAATTTAAATTTAGAATACAATATAAGTACTGATTGTAAATGTTAATAACTGTGTGTGTGTGAGAGAGAGAGACTAATAGATTCCATCTTTTAATTGGCCTTTTTTTTTACCATAAACTTCTCTTGGATTGTAATGAGTGCAACAACACTTAGGCACTTAGGAGTATAGAATAAGATGGGTTATGGCACTTGACTCTAAACTAGCCAATCTGCCTATCCCAAATGTGATTGAGAGTGACACACGCGCAAAAGAAGAAATGTACTCCCTGGTTAGTTTTTTTACAATGAATAATTGGTGTGTGGAAAACAAACAAGTTTGACCTTAGGATTAGTTATTCTCATTGCGACCTTAGGATTAGTTATTCTCATTGTTCACACTGATCTGGACGAGAGAGATCATCCCATGCAATCACTAATTGATGATATGAAAGCTTATATGGCATAAAAGGACTAACCTATATGCACTTGTTCTGGTTCTCTATCTTCCTCTTCTGCTGGTTCCTTTTAGATCTATAGCCATTTGTGGTAGGAGTATGCATGTCGGATGAGAGCTGGACAGCTAATGGAAAATGGTTGTACTCCTCAGGGATCTATAGAAATGGGTGGGGTATAGAATGACGGCAAGCTACTACAGGATCTGAACTTTTACCGGTTAGATTCTCTGTGTGGTGTTTTGACATCAAAGTAGCTCACTCATTGTAATTTTTGTGTTGTTACTACTAGTGGCTCATTAATACTCTTGTTGCAAGCATAGTATAAAAACCCGGACCGGTGAGTGACCCGGCCGACCTCTCGGTTCACCGGTCCGCCAGTCTGACCGGTGGGTCGCCGGTCGAACCGCGGTTTGCAAACTACAAGTAGCATGCAACACAAGGTGCACAGTAGCCAAATGGCTAGGAGCTCGTGCCCTCAAGCGCGTGGGCAGGGTTCGAACCCCAGCCAAGCAAAAGCAGTGCTTACGCCACCCACATGAAAGGAGGCCCATTCAGTTGGCCCAATAACAGCCCATCGACGGAGATACTGGTTCAACCGGTACGGTTTAATCACCGGTTCGATTCAAAATTGGCCGGTTCATCCGGTTCAACACGGGTTATATACATGTCTGGTCTTTCAATTGAACCGAACCACGCTGAGCTCTGGTTTCAGGTTTTTTCGGTTGAACCGCCGGGCCGGGTTGGTTTTTTCCGCTATGGTTGCAAGTGGGAAATATTCATTGTAGGTCCACATGTGTATTTGATCTCTGCCATTTCATAGATGAAATGACACCGGCATATTGGTAATTTTCACTTGGACTTATTTTTCCTCTATCATGCCAGAACGTCACCCTTTTTGGATAGAGGGAATATATGTGTGTATAGTCAGAACTTTCATGTCAGCTATGCATCGAGACAGCATGCCACAAGCTTGCTTGTCTAGATCAGGGACTTTTTTCAAGTTATCGTCATATCGGATGTTTGGACGTTAATTAGAAATATTAAATATATACTGATAACAAAACTAATTGCATAAATAAAGGCTAATTCATTAGATAATTTTTTTAAGCCTAATTAATCAACGATTAGCAAATGTTTATTGTAGCATCACATTCGCTAATCATGGGCTAATTAGGCTCAATAGATTCGTCTCGCGAAATAGTCCAGAGTACATAGTAAGTTTTATTAATAGTCTAAATTTAATACTTCTAATTAGTGTTCAAACATTCGATGTGACAGAGACTTAAAAAAAATCCCTGAAAACAAACAAGGTCTAAGTCACCATAGCTAAAGGCATCATTTGCTTGCACCTAGGAGTAGGCCTGAACTGGATACCTGGCCTATAAGGATGACATAACTAAATCAGACGTTTTAGTTTGTCTTAGAAAAAGATGAGTCGCTATAGGGCTTGTTTTTTTGAGTTGCAGCTTTTAAAGCTTTTCTGAAAAGCTACTGCAGACTTTTTTTTTTCTTCTGAAAAGCCAATCATAACTTTTAGAAGTTGTGTTTTGTTTTCTGAGTTTTAAAAAACCACGAAAAGCTCATAAAACTGAGCTTTTTAGCTTCCCGTACAAACTTAGCTTTTCTGAGCTTCTGGCTTTCCATAAGCTGCACGAAAAGTTAATTGTTTGTCTGAGCTTCTGGCTTGTGACTAATTAATTTAGGTGCGTAATATAGTTACACTAGTTAGTACCTCCATTCTAAAACAATTGTTGTTTTGAGTTTTTTTATCATTTGACTATTTACCTTATTCAAACAATTACGAATTTTTATTTTATTTATTTATGATTTGATTTTATTAATAAAAGTAAATTAGATGTGACTTATTTTTTAATATTTATAATAATTTTTTTATATCACGCACTGTTAATGTTAAAAAAAAACAAAAAAACTCGAAACGACGTATTTTGACAGAGGGGGGAGGGCAGGGCAGGGCTACCTCCGTCCTTGCCGTGTTGCCGACCCCTTGGCAGTTTCGCTCTAGGCGTCGTCCATTCAGCCGAGTGACGGGTGTGGGAGACTCCAGGGGCAACGGCGACACCGACGCCGCGGTGAGCGACGGCCGACGGGGTCGGCTCCCCTCCCGTCGCTGAATCTCCCCGTTCCTGGGCCGGATCCTGTCCTTCCCTTTTGGAGGCGGTCAGTCAAGAGGAAGGAGAGCTCGACGAGCAGACGGGTACGGGCCAAGGTTTGGTGGTTGCCAAGGAAGTGGGAGTTCGTGCCGGGTTCGAGCGCCGCCGTGCTGCTACTTCGT
>CM002480.1:23679223-23693650 GCA_000325765.3 Leersia perrieri
AGGCGCCGCCGCCCCCGAGCTCACCCGGATTCGCCCCCGCCTCCGAGCTCGCCCGCTGCCGCCGCCGGAGCTCCCCTGGGAAGAGAGAAGTGAGAGAAAAAGAGAGGAAGAAGAAAACGGAGGTGATGGTAGGGATTTTTCTGTTAGGGTCCATTCCATCCCAATCCCTTCTACCAAACAAAAAATAGGTCCACTCTAACACTTTAACCAAACAGAAAAATAGAACCGTTCCAACCCAGAAAACAGGGACGGGTCCAACCCATTCCAACTCATCCCCAAACCAAACACACCCTTAGGCTCACCCATCTGCAAAATACTTTTGCTATATATAGTTGACAGTTTTTTTAGTATGCAATATTTTCTTCCCTCTGATGTCATGCCCTCTGCGGTTTGCAAGGCATAGAGTCGTGTAAGAAAGATGGGATGCTTGGCCCAGGTCCTGACCACCATTTACATTGCTGGTAATTTAAGAAGTAACAGAAGAAGAAGCACTTTTAAAGAGAGATGTGCTTAGGCACTTAGAAGGACATGTGACAGGGATATACTTGCACTGATGCTTAAATCATTGATGATCATTGATACTTATATAGGATCATACTCCAACATGGATATCTAACATAACTTTCCTTCATACTCCCAACATGGATATCTAACATAACTTTCCTTTCTGGACATAGCTCGTAATCTATCCCACTTTCCTAATCATCTCAAACTCTAAACACGCCAACTACTTGTCAAAATTCAAATCCGAGCTGCCTGCCTTTCTGCTGACATGATGCTATGCCCTTAAATAAATTGAAAAATGTAAAGTTAGCATAGGTTGACTACTTGGTGCTGGCCACCTTTTATTTTATTTGCATGTCGTAAAACTTGCAACAGTGGCATGCTGAACAAAACCTGAGGCCGGGTGATGTAACTAGCTGGGGCTTATTTACATTGGTTTTGATAGCTGACTGAAAAAACTAACTGCTCTTATAATTGAGGATCAAATTGGACTTATATCATAGTTGAGTTGGGTAAAATGAACCTGTTCCAAGTTCTAACCATTCAAATACATATTTACTTTCTCAAGAGGATTTGGAATCACAGTTTTTTACTATACAATGGGAAAAGTGTGCAGCTAACTGCTTTGATATCCCTTCAGCACGGAATGATGTTCGCCATTTGGTGTTGTCACTTCTTTGGGCTGGTCTATGCATTGGGATCACACATTTTGTCAGAGCCAATGGTCGGGTGTTCACCAACAGACCTCGTTTTTACCAGTCACGCCATTGAAGCAGAACAACCATTTCACACGGAAAGTGAGCTGCCTTTCATCAAACCTTCAGCACCTTGTTCAATACAAAAGTCTATTCGCCACATTTTTTGCAGGGAATTTGACTTCCCCTATATTGTAATCAGTTCTTTTCCTCAATTTTTGTAATAAGTTTTTTTTCCCTTCCCTTATTGTTTGATTTTCTTCCCTTTTTGGGGCATTATCACGTTAACCATTCTGTTTGACTTAGCAGTATATATATTCAATACACCTCTGTACGATTGTACCCAACAATTTCATCAAGAATGGTTGTATTTCACATATTTTTGTAATGATTAATTATGTTCCAATTCCAGAATGCCACTGTTGCCTTTTTATGCCCAGGTGCAACATCAATAAAAAAGATGTTTCCAGAGTGTTCCAATTTTCAAGACTCAGAGACGTTGCACTTTTATGCTTTCTGTTTTAATCTATCCAGGGCTAGTCAGTTAGTCCCAACTCACCACCTGGGATTCTGGTACTTGTAAATACATCAAGCTTATGTTCGTTCCATCATGATCTCATTTGTGCCTTATCTGTTGATGTCATTGGTTAACTCTGGTGTGCTAATCTGACTTGAAATTCAATTCCAGCAACCATTTGTGTACTGCCAGAATCTACAAACAATGACACATTCATTTCCCTTGCCTTGTGCTTCCCTTTTGTAATACTAAGCATTGTGTATCAGTTAGCTAACCTAGCTCGCTCTTGCATGTGTGTATACACAAACATGTGTTGCTTTTTCTGCGCTGCAACTTCCACTTGGAGTTATAAGTTGTAACGACCTGAAATCCCTGGCGGGAAAATCGGAGTAATTTCGGTTTTAGGGTTACGGGTGAGCAGGAGACTCTTGCTACTCAAATTTTTTAATTCGATTACAGACCTACTCGATTCAAAGCGACAAATTACTTTCGGATATCGACTACGGGGTAGCATCACGTGGTTTGGTAATAGAACCTGACAACATCATCCTTTCCTTTCGAGTAGGTAATATCTTGTATTATTGTATAACCGAATATTCTGAAGACCTTAACATGTTGTAAGGTACAATCTGAATAATATGATTCTTATTACTTCCTTATCCTGCTATACTTTCTACTTAAAATTTATGAGTCCATGTAGGTTACAGCTACTTTACTTTCACAGGGGGTATAAATCCAGAGAACATGGAGCGCTCGGGGAACATTCAATACACATGGAATACAAGAGTCCGAAGACTTTTAATCTAGTAATCCACCAAAGACCATGTAAGTGCCTTATTGACAATCACACCTATTCGACTAGACTCATATGTACACATATATTCATATACTAGTCAAAGTATTCATACTACCCTTCTGTAGCGACTCATTCATTATATTAATTCATTATATTTGGTGACACACCTTATCTATTGATAAGGAAAACAAGCAATACGGTCGACAAGAGTAAAGTTATTATCCTGATGGGGGCTCGAACCTATATAAAATTAGTTTCCTCTCTGTTTGTTTCATAATCTTGCTAGTTTTGGTTAGTTTTGGTATCAACGAATTCCTTGGGTATAACGAATTACGTATTCGACTTGTCAGTCTATGACACAGATAAAAGAAAATTGGCCTCCATAGCCGATCAAAGTGGAAGTGATACCGAGGATTGTATCAAGACAAGTCCCGAGAACTAAATTTTATTTTGGTTGTTCAAAACGTTATGCATTAATTACTTGAGTACCTCTTTGAGGACATGTTTAACGCGCCAGTGTGGAGTGTGGTTCCAGTTCTTCTTGTCGGCAACGAGATGCCGTGGAGGATAGGGATGTGGCTCCTCTGCCTTTACCTCTTAAAGTCACGGCGTGACTTTACCACAATCTCTACCGTTCGGCTGATCGGACGGTGAGGAAGAGCTGTTTTGCTGATTTTACTTGGAGAATTAATATGTGTAGATAATAAAGCACTCATTAATTAATCCCCATTTAATTGATGATTTTACGTACAGATTAATCTGTGCAAACTACAATAAGACTAGTTTCTCCTTGCATCAGATGATCTACTTTGCATCATCTGATATTTTCATTTCCATGTATATATATCAACATACTTTTGTTATACTAAGGAGTTGGGGAAAATTTTGGAATTGGATGTTACATTAAATGTTTGAACAGATATCGAAAGACTATTTTGGCGACTAATTAAAAAATTAATTACATAGGGTGTTAGTAAACCAGTAGACGAATTTTTTAAGTCTAATTAATCCGTCATTAGCACATATAGGTTACTGTATCATTTATGGCCAATCATGGACTAATTAGGTTCAAAAGATTTAATGTGCAATTAGTTTTTTTATTTATATTTAATGATCCATACATGTGTCAAAGATTTGATGTTATGTTTTTGGAAAAGAAAATTTGGAAACTAAACGAGCCCTAAGTACTTCACATCAGTTGATCTGTTCATATGGCTGAGAAACATTATTAGTCTGCACTAATTAAGAATAACATTATCATCTTTAATTACCAAATTAATCTCGCGTGTGTGCAGTGCAATTGGTTGTGCATGCAACAGAAGTACAGAACACCACGTGGAGCTACTTCTTCCATCCGATGAGCTGAACGGTGGAGATACAGCAACGTCACACCGTGACTTTACTTGCCAAAGATAGAGGAGCTGGATCCGGAGGATAGAGCGGTGGGAAACCATGGCTTGAGCAAGTTTGTGCGTGGTTTTTGCAAGCAACCATTGTTTCAAGCGAGACGAGAAGGAAATGGTGGCCCAAAAGGAGAAAATATGTACGGCCAGAGAGGAGAGAGAAAAATACCCATACCTCGTCGATCACCCGGAGCTCACCTAGACCATGAGGGGAGAGTGAAACTCCACTGATGACGACCCGTGACCCTCGACGACGGCTGGAATCGTCCCCACTCATAAGACTACTTCTCTGCTTCTCTACTGCTACCTTCGTCTCAAAAAATAAGCAATTATATCATTTTTTTTAAGAAATTAAGGTTGAGAAAATACAGTGTTGTGATTGATTGAGAGGAGAGGGTAGGTGGAAGGGATAGTTGTGATTGGTGAAGATGGGTAGGTGGGTGTAGAGGTAGTTGTATTTTAAGATAAATTTGAATTAATCAGATAGTTATATTTTAAGACGGAGGGGTACAGTAAAAGCGAAAGGAATTTCGTCCGTCGTCCGTCAGTGAGTCACAGATTCGGTTTAGTTTACATCCGACGCGATCAGCGATAAAGAAAAGGAAACGATGAAAAGGTGATCGTGGGCCGGATCTGGATTGAAGGATAGGCCGGATCACGTTGCTTGCGTTATTGCTTCGCTTTCTGTCGTATCGCTTCGTCTCTGATTCTGTTTGGTGTCCTGCACCATCGATGACGCGCTCGGCCTCCAAGCAAACTCCGCGCACACCTCTCGGTTTCGAAGAAAACTCCCGAACATGCGTCTCCTGCTTGTGGAGAATTAGGACGTCGCCTTGTATGTCTGGGCCAAGCCCATGGTCTCCTGCTGGGCCAAGTTGTCGGCTTTGATTACTATTTAGTTTTATCAAATCTTAATCCATTTAGTTAATCAGCTGGTTTTCCAATTTCCATATTCCTCCAAACTAAGGAGGGTTGAGAGTCTGATGACTTAATTTTCTGGAAAATTAAGTTAGACTCATTGCATGCATTGAATGATTTTTTACATTATATATTATTACTGGTTGAAAATGAGCACGACGTAAGCTAGAAACTCTAGATTTGGATCATGATGAGTCTAATTTCTTTAGTGTTTTCATCCATTATCCATGATCTTTTTATTTCGTTTTTTTAGGTAAGATCTTTTTCATCCTTCGATTGAAACACGACGTGAGAATGTAAGATACAATACCCATTTACGAAGGTCGATATTATATAATGGATGAGAGGGGTGAGCCATATACTTTGTGGTTTGTATAAATTAAATTTATTCAGAGCTACAAATAATAATGACCTGAGAGGGGTGAGCATCTTTGGTGCTCAGTAATGAAAATTTTAATTTGGTGGTATGAACATCCATTGATTTTGTGGGCTAAGCATATATTGTTCTTTTAGCTTTATCCGTTATAATGTATGGATACCTTTTCTAGTTATTATAAAAGCGAAAGATGATTCATAGCCTGTAAAAAATTTCGTCCGTCCGTCGTGTCACAATCGAGTCGTACGTATACGTGTTGGCGGCCGTAAGCGAGGCAGATCGTATATACACGCGCGTATGAAGCTTCAGCCCACGATCCTTTCATTTGGCGGCACATCTCCCACAGACGTAGCTGCAGCCCACAGGCGTCTCCCATGGCCCACAAGCGTTTCCCGCTGTCCACCGTTCCCACGCTACGGTCCACGTGAAGTTCCTTGGTTTGTGGGTTGTGGCCAATATAGGCCACACGATCGTTACCAAGGCTTGGGCGTTCGTTTCAGCATAGAGATTGGATTTTTTTTTCATTTTTCGTAAACACGTTTTTTAAATTGATAAATGGTGTGTTTTTTAAAAATAAGTTATACGAAATGTGTTTTAAAAAATTAGATAAATCCATTTTTCAAATTTTATAGTTAATACTTAATTAATCACACGTTAATGACTTATCTCGCTTTGCATGTAAAAAATGTTATCCTCCCACGAACGCGCTAACAAACATTTACCTATATGCAGCACTACCACTATAATTATAGGGCACAATTTGACCTGCTAGGACAAGAGTTTGACCGATAATTTTTATATTAAAAGTTATTATTATGATATAAAACTGATGTTGTTAGATTTATATTCAGAAGTGCTTTCTTATTGTTGTGTTTTTATATCACAATAATAACACTAAAAGAGAAATTATAGGTCAAATCCTTGTCTAAAAATAGGCTTTATAATTTGGGACAGAGAGAATGTAATTTTAATTCAAACCAATTTTTCAAAAAAAAATGTAGCCCGTGAAAACAAGAAAAAACAGTTCGATCTTATTACCTAACTTAGAAACAAGGATCGCGGCACAAAAAAAAAAATCAACCGTCATCATGTTTTTCAACCATCACTAATCGCAACCATTACCTAACTTGTGTTGATTTGTATATTTGGGTATATTTCAATATAGGAATACTTTGAATGAATTATGATAAATGGAAGGCTAGCCTAAAAAGAAAATGATTTAATTCAAAAATATTTTAAATTTACTTTGAGAAATTTTTTTGGGGAAAGTTCAAATGACAAAACTAACATTTTTTTTAACTTTTCGTTACAACGCACGAACATTATTGCTAGTTTTTATATATGAGAGAGAAGGTATACATGGTCATAACTTACATGGCATATAAAACCCCTCCTATATATGATTTTGCGTAAGTAAATGGGGATTCACATGCAGTTAATATTACTACTCCTCGCTCTCTTCTATCTGGACCTTGAGTCCAATGTAAACGTGGTCACGTGACCCAACCCCACATGAATAGGCAAAAAGCACACGGTGCCATAGAGGCCGAGTAGAAGGCGAGCACGGTGACGATGGCATAGGCCAGCATCTCAGCGGCGAGCTTCATCCGCCTCTCCCAACGTGCATCGTCATCGCGGTCATCGGACAGCCGCAGCCGCCCGAGGAACCAAATGAGCGCCGCGACCGCCGCGTACGCGAGGGCCACGGCGACCGGAAGGCGCCACCGCAGCGGAGCCCCGGGCTCGTCGTATGCCCCCTCCCCGAAGTTCCGGGCGGCGACCTTGAAGTAGTCGGCGACGAGCACAAGCGCGGCCAGAGCACGCAGCTGGTGGCCGCTCAGCGTCATTACCTGGCGGCGTCCGGGCTGCTCTCCGGCTTGTGGTGGTGGACGAACCAACAAGGCGGCGGTGTTGTTCGTACGTGCGTGATTTTCTCTGAGGCTACCTTTACTGATCGATCGTGTACCGGACGGAGCTAGCGGGCTGCAGCAATTTATACAACAGCTGCATCGCGTAATGCGCCAGAGTTAATCTTGGACTAATCTCACAAGAGTCCAACGGTTTGATTTTCAACTTCCGTCCGTCGGTCACTGTACGCTACTGCCGTTATTAAAAAAACGCCGCTTTTCGTGAAAGAGTAAAGGGATTGAGCAAGACGTTTCAGCGATTGTCCACGCAAAACCGCGGGGATCCATGGCATCTTTGATTTTCATGCCGATTAAGCTCAGTTATGCAAGGTCAAGAGGCCCGTTCTAAACTGAGGTTAGAACCGGGTTATAAGCCACACGCAAAACGAAATAAATAATTTAATCATGATTAATTAAAATTTAACTATTACAACCTAAAAATGGATATATTTGCTTTTCAAAAACTTTTATATATAGTTTTTTCTGTAAAAATATAATTTATTAGTTTGGTTAGTGTGCTAAAGCAAAACAAGAAATAACCTAATGATGACGGCTAAAAAAAAAACGCCTACCAAACCATTCAATTTTTAAACCTCTACCAAAATTGTTTGGTTTTTTTTTTAAAAAGAAGGGCAAAAGCTTTCCACCATTGGCTTGAAGTTAAAGTGGTTTAGGTGGTGTGGCAACACGTTAAATTTTCATCCACCAACCAAACAACGCTAAAATTTTGTTTACTGTGAGCTGGGTTATGCATGATTTCCCTGATTATTTTGTCAACTGTCAAACCCTGTTCATTCAATTATGAAAAATATGCATTAGTAATGTTTGTGATAGTTGATCATTCAATTATGAAAAATCTTGAGTAGTGACTGCACTGCCAAAATGTCTCTGAACTCCGTAAGTGTATGTACTCCTATATTTTTGCATAGAATTGAACAGAAGCTTGTCTGGTTTGTTCGTAGTTAGTGCGCACTGTTAAATTTGATGTTAGTGTTAGCAATATGGTGCCTTATGCTGCTAAAATAAGTGAAAATGGGTTTCCTTGTGTGCACGAATTGCATGCCCATGACATGGATAACCTCACTATTTTTCAGGATGGGTTCATGGCCTTATTGTATTTTGCAGAAAAAAATGTGAAGAATTTGTGTGTTCGTGACGTTATGATCAGGTTGTAGTCAAAGGTTATTATCAAGTTGCTACCATTGTGTCCCTCTACGTCTTTCTAACCTTCTTTTGGTGTATATCCTCATGCTAATCTCTAGATATAAAACTATGATCATCATTACTTGATAGAAATTCTGCTGCAAGTAAATGTTGTGATTCTGACTGCAGGTTACATATTTTGAGTCTGTTGGTGATCACAGGTCTGGTAAGATGGTACTTTGAGTTTATTGATAGACTGAACAGATGAATGTCATCAGAACATCATTTTGATGTTAGAGTCAAAAGAAATTGAGTCCTGAATCACGGGGCTCTTTCGCTCTCTACGGGTTAGTTCACAAAGCATATCTAAACATACCACTTAGCTTAAGGCGCTTCAATCTTTGAGCAAGGTTTTTTTTTCGGGGTACTCAATTGTTTTGTGTTTTGCTGTTTACAATCTGAGTCTGGTCGCACTATCCCTCGATACTTCTGCAAAAATCCTGGATCATGAAAGAGGCAATAAGACTGCGGGAAGAAATGTTCTGGGATTTTTCTAGCTGTGAGATTTATCTTAGATGACACTAACATCGAGATTCTTACACAGTAGAACTTCAAGCAGTGTAGTAGATAAATGTGCCTACATGACTTATGTATTGTCTTTACTGGATTATATTGTGTAGTTTGTTAATGTTTAGTTTCTATGACCATTGATGTGCACTCAAGTTGCCGTGTTCAGTGGCATCTCAAAATTCGATTTGTCTAAATAGAAGTAATGTATAGACTTAACTCCTTTTCCCAATTATTAGTTGTCTAAATAAATGTACATAGTACTGATATAATGATAAATGGACTTCTATAAAAAGGGTAGAACTTGTACGCTCCATGGCAAAAGCCCATAAACCTGAACCCAAACTGAACACTCTTTCTGATTGACTGAAAGAGCCCACCACGGCACCACAACCGCACGCCGGAAAGTGACCCACTCCGCCCGCCGTTCCCGCCAGCATTTTTGACACGTCACCGATCCGCGCGGAGACGCATCGCAGCCGTCTAAGTGAAAAAAATCGGACGTCATTCTTTCCTCCACGTCATCGATCTGTGGGGCAAGCCTCTCCACCAATCAACGCTCACCTCTCTTCTCCTATAAATTGTCGACCCCCGTTCCCTTCTCACATCACAAATTCGCGAGAAAATCCCCAATCCTCCATCTTCCGAAACCCTCCATTTTTCACCGAGAAGAAGAAAGCGAGCAGCATCCATGGCGCCCAAGGCGGAGAAGAAGCCGGCGGCGAAGAAGCCCGCGGAGGAGGAGCCGGCCACGGAGAAGGCCGAGAAGGCTCCGGCGGGGAAGAAACCCAAGGCGGAGAAGCGGCTGCCGGCGACCAAGGGCGAGAAGGGCTCCGGCGAGGGGAAGAAGGCCGGGAAGAAGAAGGCGAAGAAGAGCGTGGAGACGTACAAGATCTACATCTTCAAGGTGCTGAAGCAGGTTCACCCCGACATCGGCATCTCGTCCAAGGCCATGTCCATCATGAACTCCTTCATCAACGACATCTTCGAGAAGCTCGCCGGCGAGGCCGCCAAGCTCGCTCGCTACAACAAGAAGCCCACCATCACCTCCCGCGAGATCCAGACCTCTGTCCGCCTCGTCCTCCCCGGCGAGCTCGCCAAACACGCCGTCTCCGAGGGCACCAAGGCCGTCACCAAGTTCACTTCCTCTTAGATTGCTTGCCTGCATCTACTGCTAGTAGGAATACTAGTAGTTTGATCTATATATCTGCTAGCTCTAGTGATATGTTAATGATTGGAGATGGATGTTATTAGGTTGTTAGTGGCTGCATCAAAAAATCGTTAGTCTGCTTTTGGGGAACTTGTCTCATGGATCTGAAATACAGTAGTAATGCTATCATGTGAATATGTGATTTTTCTTATGCATCTGTGGTGGATTCCGTTCTTATTTTAACTAATCTATGTCTGGTTTTGTGGAATTGATATTAATAGTCTTGCAAATTCCTCTGCATGGTACTACTGGATTTTGATTTCTGAACCTTGTTTGAATTTTGGTACTGCTGAAGCTCTCAATGGTTCGTATAGGATGCTTAATTATGTTATGGAAGGGCACCATTTTTGTATACTGATGGCAATTCTGGTTCATGATTTGTGTTTTTGAAGCAAAAGAGTTGTGTGCGTAAGTAATTTGAAGGTCACTTGGATATTGCTGTTCTAATATGAGCTGAGAACATTGACATCTGAAGTAAATTTTGCTTTACCTTATAAGCTACTAGCAACTACTACTAAACATGAGGTATGCATCTCCACTGCTGCATCTTCTACCAAAGCATGTTGTCTGAACTCTGAACACAGAGGGTCAAGCTCTTGTGAATTATATACTTCTCGTAATGTTATCCTTCTGGGTCCAGTAGTCCAGTGATGGTGACTGGAAGATCATTCTGAATTTCTGTTGGTCCTGTTCCCTTAAAACATTGCATGCCACATAACTTTAGCTACATCTTTACAATACAAGCATCTGAGCTTTAATAAAATTAACTACTCCATGTAACCTTCTATTCCTCCGGCTATTCCTTTTTTTTTTTGACGGAAAACAGCCGGAGAGGCTCCTATTGTGTTAGATTATATATAATAAAAGAGGTAATACATCCTTCCTTGTGCAATCATTAACACTGCATATCAGAGTGCTCAGTTATTATTGCCAACCTTTGAAGATCTGAGCAATTCATCTTTGATTGCATGCATATCTGATACAGCATTTGTAAAAGCCCTCGTTCTATGGATTTCTTTCAGCACGTTCAGACAATAAATACTGTCGAATAGTTCTTCACTGCTGTTCAATTTTGAGATTAGAACTTTGACATCTGAAGTTACTTGCCTTGCTTGCCCTTTTTCAGGTGCAGTTTCAAAGAAATATATCAATACAAAGGAAATGGTAACTGAAACACTATATTATAATGTTTGCTATTTCAGGATTATGTTGTGCCATCTTGATCTCTCAATTCTATTCTGAATTTCTGAGTGCAAGCTTCCCTCTACTAGCTTATGAGCTAAACTGCCAAACATTAGGTATGTATCTCTACTACTGCTGCATCTTTTACCAAGCTTTTTGTTGATCTATGCTTCTAAACTATTGTAGATACTCTGTAATAATGCAATATCATCCTCCTATAATTTTGTAATTTGTAATTTTGCCATATCTTGATGATATTCGGTTGGTTGTCTCTTCAGGCAACCCAGCTAATGTAACCTCTCTAATAATGTGAAGATCATGTTGGCGTTTCTCTTGAGTGCCTGTGAATCTGCGATTCGTGTCTGGTTATGATCTAGGTCATTTTTAGCGTTTAAAAGGTTATGCTTTAATGTTTCTTAGGGGATTGGTGGACTCTGGTATACCCTTCGATTCTCTGTCCACTGAGGTTGGAGGTGAATAAGTTACTCCCTAGGTTCTTCCTGGAAGGGCATCCTGAATTTATGTTGCGCAATGTTGATGATATGTTTATGTGGGAGTGTGAGAACATTGGCGGTTTATGGGTTAAGGTTGTATGAGTATCCCTATCCGGCAGTAGGAAAGTTAATATGGTTGCAAGAGTTAGTGCTGAAAGTCGCTTCAATTTTATTTGATCAGCATGATTTCATTCTGTATACATTGCAATGACATGCATCTAAGCTTACTTAATGAATATTAATTACACAATCTTGCATTCCTCCAATTATTCCCAATACAATCATCAATACTACATATGTATCTAGCCCAACATTAGCTCAAAGTGCTATGTTCTGCGTGATCAACCGTCTGAGACCTGAGATAATCATCCCTAATTGCATGCATCTCTGACAAAGCTTCTGCCAATAGCATTCGCTCTCTGGGTTGTTGCTTTGAGCATGATATGCCGAGTCTAAGAACAGACACCAGGCACTGCGGGATAATTCTTGTTTTGATGCTTGCATTTATCACATCTGAATCATTTGTTTCTTCGTGCAGCCAGATTATGGGATCAGCTATTTCCAGGGCTCGGTCAAGGAAAGAAGCTGCAACAAACCTATGTAGATCCATTGAATCCCTAAAAATGTCATCAGTAGGGCTCCTTCCGGTAAACATCTCAAGCAACAATATGCCTAAGCTGTAAGTATTTCCTGCTCTGGTTACTGTAGACCCTTCCCCATATTCTACAATATTTGCAGTCAAAGTTAGTTTTAAACTGTACCCTCCACATGTAAAAAATACAGAGTGTCAATCTGACCCCCATCCATGAGGGGGAGGAGCAATTGTGAGAATAAATACAAAATTTCAATTTTTTGAAGTACCTGGTGCAATATAGCCGATGGAACCTCTGATTCCGATTGAACTTTTTGAATTTTGAAGAGTTTTAGTTGTGCATTCAGGGAGGATTTTTGATATGCCAAAATCTCCAACCTTTGCACTCTTGTCTTCCGCAATAAGAATATTACTTGGTTTCAGGTCACAATGGATGATTGATGGCTGACAGTGGTTGTGAAGATAATCCATTGCGCCCAAGATATCAACAGCAATGCTGATTCTCTGTGAAAGGCTGAGTGTATTGCTAGGAGTGGGATTGCTCGACTTGGGATGAATCCAACCATCCAAGCTACCATTAGGCATGAACTCAAAAATCAGTGCCTTGAACTCTTGACCCTGCGAGTCTATACTCGAACAAGTGATGATCTTTATGAGACAACGATGGCATACTCTTCTCAGAGCCTCACATTCAGCCTCAAAACTCCTCGAAGATCCTGACTGTTGAAGGTTGAACACTTTTACAGCCATGATTGTACCACTTTCCAAATTACATCTGTAAACCGAACCATATCTTCCTTTGCCAAGCAAGTTAGCGTCTGAAAAATCATTACTTCCTCTCAATAAAGCATAATACGAAACCCTCTGATACTCTTGCTCTATTACCGGGGATGTTGGCTGGCTATTTTGTTTTCGTCTGAGCTTTCTGTGGTGTAACAGAATAAGAATAATCGCTGAAACTAATACCAAGATTGTTCCTATTGTTGGCAGCGCTATTTTAAGAGAATTTGGCCGCCATCTTATGTCCTTGCTTACAACAAAATTAGGACATGGAGCCAAATGAATCTGAGGTATTCCACCACACAAGTTCTCATTCCCTGCATCCGATGTGTGAGTAAGATTCCTGAATATACCCTGATCTGGTACTTTGCCTTGCAAATTATTGAATGCCACATCTAGTTCCGACAACAATGTTAAATTTTGTAGGGTAGATGGGATTTGTCCTGAAAAATTGTTGTGTGTTGCAGATTGCCAATGTTACCAATGGAATCGGGGATCCTACCAGATAACTTATTCATGGTCAGGTTTAGTATATTGAGCCCTTTCAGATTGGTCAAAGATTGAGGTATGCCTCCTTCAAATGAGTTCTTATATAGCATGAGGAATTTCAATACTTCACAATTTCCTATACTGTTCGGTATTTGGCCAGAAAGTTGGTTTCCTGACAGAGCTAACCTGTTTAGGTTAACTAAAATACCAACTTCTGGTGGAAGGCGTCCAGAGAGGGAATTGTACGATAGGTCCAAGATCCAAGCTAGAGATGGCAGCTCTAGAATTTCCTTGGGAATCGAACCGTTCAGATGATTGACAGACAAATCCAGATTAAACAGATTTTCTAGCTTCCCAAGGCTTGCTGGAATTGGTCCTTCCAAATCGGTATGGATTGCAAGCAGCCTATTCAGTTTGGTAAGATTTCCAATGGTTGGCGGTATGAGGCCTGACAGGCTAGTATTGTATAGGGCAAGGTCAACCAAGTTTGTTAGTTTCCCAATGCTTTCTGGAATTACTCCAGATATGGGATTGAACCCCAGGTCGTATTATAGATCATCCACCAACAGACTAGCTATAGCGCATGTTCCAAAATACAGTGGAACCCATCTGTCATGATTTTTTAATTCACACCTCTTCATCTCTCTCTTCTCCCCAATCCCCACCCCCACCCTCACCAGCTGCTGGTCGCCGTCCGCGACGCGCGGTTGTCGCCGAGCGCCGCCTTGCTCCGTCCGCGCCGGTCGCCGCATCGCTCTGACGCCGCGCCGGTTGCCGTCCGCTCCGCGCCGTCGCCACCGAGCGTCGTCCGCGCCGGTCGCCGCCTCGCTCTGACGCCGCGCCGGTCGCCGTCC
>CM002480.1:23693660-23766842 GCA_000325765.3 Leersia perrieri
GCTGCCCCGCGCCTCGCAGCTCTCCGCGCGCTTGCCGGCGGCGGCGACAGGGGTGGCTCCCCTGCCCGCGCGCTCGCCGCTTCTTGCGCCGCTGCCGCGCGCAGCCCCGCTGCTCCCGGTCCGAGAGTTGAAACGGGAGGGGAAAGCCAGAAAGAAAAGGAAAAAAGTATGAGCACATGCACATGGTGGGCCCCGGTCAGCACGGGAAGCGTGCTAGCGGCTCACGCCAGCTATAGCGACCGTTTCTTCTCTCTCCTTCGTTCTCTGTTCTACGTGAATGGAGCATATCTAAATCTATTGAGGTCTCTCTCCTTCATTCTCTGTTCTACGTGAATGTTTATAGAGAGCATTTCTACATTGAGGGTGCCCTTATCCTCCATATTGAGCAACAGCAATGTCGTTGACAGGTTTACAATCGATCTTGGCAGCTGCCCTCCCAACAAATTGTTCTCGAGCATAAGATCTTGCAGCTGGGTGCAGTTCGCTAGTGAAGTTAAAAATTCCCAGCCGTTTCTCTCATCTGCAGTAAGTTAGTTATTTCCGATGTAGAGATACTTGAGGGATTGCAACCTGCCCATGGTGGGAGGCACAGATCCAGTGAAGTTGTTTGTTGCGAGGTACAGATCTGTGAGCCTTGAAAGATTTGAGAGAGAGGGTATGACCCCATTGAACCGGTTCTCGTTCAACCCGAAAAATCGCATAAGAGGAAATTTCTCACAAATGTTGGCTACAATGCTCCCTTGTAGCATGTTGAGCCCTACTCCCATCACCCTCAGTGTTGACAGATTCCACATGGATTGTGGGAATTCGCCGGTGAGCATGTTTGCCTCCAAGCTAAGCTCCTGCAGGGCTGGGAATTTGCCGGTGAGCATGTTTGCCTCCAAGCTAAGCTCCTGCAGAGCTGGGAATTTGCCGAGGCTTGCCGGGATCAGGCCCTCCAGGTGGTTGTAGTCCAAGTATAAGTTCCGAAGAGATGATAGATTGCCTAACGAGGGCGGAATCGGCCCTGTGATGCTGTTGTTGGTGAGCAGAAGCATCTGAAGCTGTGTCAACTTGTTTCCTAACTCCACCGGTATATAGCCTCCAAGCTGGTTATAATCGAGGTCTAGGATTTTCAGACTGATGCAGGAGGTGAGGTTGGCAGGAAACTCACCAGATAATGAGTTGTAGCTCAGGCAGACGGTCAATGCTGTTGGGGGATCTCCCCGTAGAGGTCATTTGAGCTCAGGTTTAGCCTTCGCAGGAATGTGAGGTTACCAATTGCAGGGGAGAGCGTGCCGGTGAGATTGCTGGACGGCAGGTTCAGCGCCACCACTCGCGTCGGCCGCCGCCGGCGACTGCAGGTGACACCCTCCCAAATGCAGAAGTTGGTGCTGCTGTTCCACGAGACGAGCCTGCTTGAGCTGCTCCGGCGGCAAAATCTTGCCTTGAAATCAAGCAGCGCGGCCTCATCGCTGCCGCCGCCGCTTGCCGTGCTGATCGTCAAGATGTAGAGGAGGGACAATGCAAGAAGCCCCATGGGATGTTGTGGATTGTGGATTGTTGGTTCGGTTTTGTGAGATTTGTTTGGTGTGTGGAGTTTGAAAGCTCATAAAAAATCGCTAGCGAAGTATTTGGACTATTCGTGTGTAAAATTCAAATATTTGTCTTATTCAAAAATTTAGTGTAAATATAAAAATTGATAAGTCATATTTAAAGTGTATTGGATAGCAAAGTAAATAATAAATAAAATAAAGAATATTTTTTAAAAAATTTAAATAAGACGAGCAGTCAAATGTTACGATTAAAAACCCTAAATCCCTTATAATATAGGATAGAGGGAGTACTTCATTTGGTGTAATTTAGTGTCAACTGCAATGTCAGATTATCCCAATAAAGGCTAATTTAGTCATTTCCTCGTACTGATAATTTGTCTCTAACCTCAGAACGTCTAGGACGGAGGAAGTACAGGTGCAGCCTGTGCTTGGCTGCAGCACAGCCGCTGCATTACTGCAGCCAGCATCCCGCACAGCCATAAATTCGTGCTGGCTCTTTGCAGCCGCTGCAGCCATACGAATCCGACGAACTGGGCCAAGAATTATTTGGAGACTACTTGACTTCATTGACCTGACGACCTCTTCCTTGACTGGTCGTCGATGGGTGCGGGGTGTGGGTGTGGGTGTGGTGGACTTTTGTTCCGTCGGAGATTACGTCCTCCCTCCGTGTAAAAATATAATAATTTATTAGTACAAAAAATTTAGACACAAGTTATGTTTAGAGAATGTCATATCATTGTCTAAATATTTATATATTTATACGGGTGTAGTGTAATTTTTTTTGCGGAGTAGCAGTAGATCGTACAATCATGATATTATGAGATTTTTTTACTAAGGTTAATTTAATTTTGTATTACATTTATGGATTCCATTAAGTAAAAAAATAGAGTAACAATAATATATGGTATGTAAACAAAAAAATTGTTTAAAAACACATGACAGATCTAGAAGTTTTATTCCACCTGCTTTCTGAAGATAAATGAACAAAACACATTTACTTCATGTGGTTTCATAATTCTTGACATTTTGGACAAAATCAAACTTTTCAAACTTTAATTATAAATAACTTTTTAATTATTTAGTTTAGAAAGGATTATATGTATAGATTTGTCTTAAAAATATTTACACAAAAATATAAATTCATTAGAATATTTATTTACTCCATCTGTCTTGAAATATAAAAACCCATTACCGGATTAGACATATTCTAGTACCACGAATTACGATAAGAATTATATCCAGACTTAAGTCACACCCAGTACTAGGTTTTTATTTTGAGATGAATGTACAAAGCTATAAATGCCAAGAATTATGAAATCGAAGGAAGTAGATATTTCTAATTTCTGAATTCAATCATTGACTACTCCTTTCGTCCCTAAATACCTATTATTTTGAGTTTTTGTTTTGTAACATTAGACCATTCGTTTTATTAAAAAAACTTACAAATATAAAAATAATAAGTCACGACTAAAGTACTTTTCACAATAAAGCAAAACACAAAAAAAAATAATTCCAATTAATTTTCCGTTGTATAACATGTGCAATTATATATTGGACGCAACTAGTTGCCAGACGTCCGATGGGAAGCAAAGCATTGGCCGCCCGCGATTGTATTTCAATGTGTACAGAAAAGATGTTTCAATGTGCAGTAAAAAATATTTCAAAGCGGTACGATTGAAACATTTTTTCGGCTATTGAAATATTTTTGCTGAAACATTTTTCGCTGAACGTTGAAACATGTTTTCTATACGCGTTGAAACAAAAGTTCGGATGTCCGATGTTTGAGCTCCCATCGGACCCGAGACAATAGCATTTCCGTTATATATTTATATACCCTGTAGATCTCTACGTAGACCACCAAGCTGGAGCAGAAAGAACTCCACCAAGTCCATCTCAGACGACACAGGAGTCTCAATCCGATCCAATTTATCGTCAGATAAATCCAAGAAGCAGTCCATGACCTTCTCCATCTCCTTCTCAAGGTCAAGGATGAAAACCCCAATGCCATTGCTCGTATACATCAGGAGCATTGACCCCCTACCAAAATCAAAGCACTTCTCATAGAGAATCTGATAGTCTCGGTGAGGCATCACCATTGTTGGTATCCTGATCACACTGCGAACCCATGTGCCGTCGTCGTCTTCATCTTCCTCCGTCCAAACTCTCGCGTGCACGGGGAACATGCAGGCGACCGAAAGCTTGCCATCACTGGTGATTCCGAGGAACGGCGATCCACCGGCGCAGAAGGGAAGCTTCCCTCGTGTCGTGACGAGCAGCTTCGAGAACGCGTAGCGCCGTGAACAGCCGCCGTCGATGTCGGTGGCGGTGATGATGGCGAAGCCGATCAGGTGGTAGCTGGTGTCGTGGTCGCGTTCCAGAGGTTGCAGACGCCGAGGAGGAGGTGTGTTGTGTCGATCGTCCGCACGGCGCGGGGGACGAGTCTCATCAGGACCCCTTTAACCTTAATCAAAATTGGTCGGCCAATCCTTCGGCCGACCCGGCAAAAAAAGAGTCTCATCAGGACGATGCCGCGGCGCGAAGCGAGGGGCTCGGCGTAGTTGAAGTCGCCGCCGTCGTCGAAGGTGGTGAGGGCGCAATCCGTGCGGCCAAGCGGCGAGCCCGGCGACGGCAGGAAGGTGGGTGGGGAGACCGAGCCACGGTGCGTCTCCCGCGACGCACGAATCTGCCCTGCTGGAAGAGGAATCCGAGGAGGCGCGCGCGGTGGTCGCCGTCGTCGTTGCCTGGACACAGCAAGGGGACGAAGGACGGGTCGGTGAAGCGGCGCAGCCAGTGTCGGGATGTCACGGCGAGGGTGAAGAGGGATTTGATGTTGCCTACGCGGGAGAAGATTTCGATGAGGACGTCCTCCGGCAAATACGTCATGCCGCCGCCGCCGTCCATGAGTATCTGTGTCTTTGCAGACATAAGATTAGGATTAGCTAATCTGGAGGGACAAACGGCGTGTGAATATGATTACATGTAGGATTGTAGGTAAAAATCTGATTAGAATCTGAACCGAAGCTATCCCTGTGGAGGAGGGATAGGAAAGGAAGGGCTCCGTATCACAAGGGCCCAAGCGTCTTTCGGAGCAAAACAAAACAAGAACACCAACACCAAGAACAGAGTAACAACAAAAACAGAGCAGACGAACAGGGGATTTGGCGCCGCCCAAACTAATAAACAGCATTTTCTGCTTTCTCTTATCAAAGTGCGTACATGATTACAAGTATAAAATCAACAAATCACCCCCTTGATCCTGTTGCACTTATATCTCCAAAACGCCGATCCTCGTGAGCTCATGAGCATGTTAGCTAACAGCACGTCCAAGTTGTAGATTTTTGGCATATCAAGAAGCCTACTGCAAGTGCGAGAAAAACACTGCAAAATTCAAGCAACACAATCGGAATAAGAGATACTCCATGTAAATGAAATGTTGTGCTTTCTTGTTTACCTTTTACCTTTAACATGGTGGTGAATATCTAAACTCCTGCACAAATATTTGCAAGAATGTGGAGAAGGCTCTGCGGTCTCCATCCTTGGCGATGTTTATAGTCCGGGCATATTGCTGCTTGAGATCACAGCAAGGAGCCGAACTGACGATATGTTCAGAGATTCAGAACCTGCACAGTTTTTCAAACAGAGGCTTCATTTACGGGTGCACTCAGAGCCAAAGATAGCATCAGAAGTACAAAAGAAGCAGAGTGCAGAATTGCTTGATTTCAGTCATTGGTCTCAGTTTGTCCTGCTAGCATCAAGCAAAAGAGTGAAATTCCGATACAGAATGCAGCAGTGAAAATGTATCTGATCAGAGATGTGGCATACTTGATGTTTCCAGCTTCTCTTTCCGTGGACATGAGGAAGAGGTCAAGAGGATACGAATCTCACACGAAACAAATTTGCAGGGACTTTAAGTAACCTTGACCAACTTTCAAGAATAAGATATGCTTGCTGCAGATTTCGACTTGCCAGAAACAAAAGTTGAAACTCATTTGCTTTCGTCACTTCATATGGCTAAAAAGGTAAAGGGAAACTCCCACCTGAGAAGTCAAGTGATGAACAATTAAGAACTCATCCACTTGGGATGAGTTTTTCAAATTGGGCTTTCCTTCCGGCGTGAAGCTTAACTTACGGCCTAATACTGGTTGAGGCCCATACGAGTGGCCCAGTTACTTGTTTCTGAACGACTCTGGCTATTTCCTACTCCGGCACGCCGGCATCTCGCCGCCGGCGATCCAAACTCGACGCCGGCGGCATGGTTAAGCTCCTCGCTCACATCCTCCACCACACCTCGCCCTCCACCTCGCCGCCCCGCTTCTCCGCGGCCGCCTGGCCGCCGCACTCGTCTCCTTCTCTCCCTTGCGTGACATCCTCGACCACCAACGTCTGCTTTCGCGCTTCCTCTCTTTCGTCCTCCCCGCCACAGGCGCCACTGCCGCTGCTGCCCTCCTCATACCTCCGCTGCGCCGGCAACGCCACCGCCATTGTTGGAATCTATCTTTCTTCTGGCATTATTGTGATTTGGGAACCGCTTCCCACTTATTGTTCTCTTTTGTGAAGATTTGGCAGTTCGTTCTTGCTGCACGAGACCTATTTGATAAAATGCTCCAGCCTGATGTTTGTCTTTGATGGCAGGATGAGTATATTTAGGGGCAGGCATTCGAACTTGTGAGTCCAGGGATTTGGATGGTGCGAGAGGGCTAGTGGCAAGGGTTACAGTGTATTGGTGCATAAACGGAGATCTGCCCAGTGCCATGGAACTCCATAGGGAGATGGTTGAGGCCTGAGAGGGGTATTGCATGGGACAATTATACTTTCACAGCACCTATATCCTATCAGTGGTTCCATCAAAGGTAATAAGGTAGCTGAAGCTGCTAGCTTGTTCGATATGATGATTGACAGCAACAAAATACCAAACGGGTAGCCTGGCAAATAAGAAAGGCATTCTAGTTGTATGATCAAATGGTGGAAGGCGGTGCTTGAGTAGAGTGTCAAAAGAAAATGAATTTCTTGCTGATCTAGAAAATAGCTATGCTGTGCTAAACAACTTTAGACCAACCACTCTTCTTTATGGATTCTTTAGAGCAGATAGGATTACTGAAACCATCTCTGGGATGATGCCAAAGAAATGTAGCTCTAAGAACAATTGCAAACTGAAACACCATATCTGACTTCTGTCATTTCAGGATTATTTCCTATGAGCTTGGCCACTTGGGTATTGTAGGAGTTTTGGATGTTCGGGGTAGAGGTTTTCTCTCTGTTGTCAAACCTACATAGTATAATTATGTAAGTTAACTGGCACACATGAGGTATGTATATCTCTTATTGCATGAATCCCTACTGCTACATCTCTTATTGATGCTCGCTATCTTGGGTGTTGCTTTGAGCAGGATATGCCAAGACTGAAGACTGAAATGAAGCACTCCTAGAGTCTGCTGCTTATAAAGTTATCCTGTGGTTCTTTGTGCAGCCATATTGTTGAGTCTGCTATCTCGATTCTGTCTGGAAGAGCATCCTCGGTGAACTTATGCAGATCTAACGAATCTCCAAAATTGTTGTCCATTTGGCTTCTTCCAATAAACATCTCAAGCAGCAATATTCCAAGGCTATAGATATCACCAGAAGCTGAGACTGCAGACCCTTCACCATACTCTGCAGTTACACAGAATTTATGGTAATGATATGGCTTTCCTTCCTAGCATTCTACCATTCATGATGCATGTTATCTTTGATTGACATACTGAAGATGTCGAACAATGAACATGTAGTTGCACTGCATCTTTTGAATGATTCATGATGGATTTTAGGTGTCTGCTTCCTTTTAGCTAGGTCATGTATTTGTGTACAAATAAAGCAAACACACATCCTGATTGAAGTCCATCTGGTAGTGGTGTTTGTTACATACATACTTCGTCTATTATAGTACTCTGTATCAACTAATCTCTTTAAAGGAAAAATAGCACTGTTGTACGACTCAGTTATTGTTGCAGATGCTTCAGCAACTGATTTCTCATCCATGTTGTGTTCTCCACGAATTGGCAGATATAAGATTTGCATCCCCGATTGCGTGCATCTCTGCTGCAGCATCCCTTGTCAGGATTCGCTCTCTTGGCAATTGCTTTGAGCAGGATATGCCGAGCCTGAAGACAGAAACTAAGCATTCATGGATTTTACTCATTGCAAGGTCTATATCAGTCGAATGCATATCATTTGCTTCTTGATGCAGCCAGATTGTCGGGTCAGCAATATCCATTGCCTTATCAGGAAGAGCCACTTCAACATACTTGTGTGGATCTAGTGAATCTGTGAACAAGTCATCACTAGGGCTTCTTCCAGTGAACATTTCAAGCAACAATATCCCAAGGTATAAACATCACCAACAGTTGAGATAGCACAGCCTTCATCATACTCTACAATTATGATCAGTAATTAGTATGATGTATTAACCTACATATCTATTCCCTGCTATATTATGTTTGGCACACAGTAAGCAAGTAACTAAGAGTCATTATTACCTGGAGCAACATAACCGATGGAACCCCTAATTCCAACGGAGCTAATTGAATCTATCAAAGTTTTGCATGTATTGCCAGAAAGGATTCTTGATATGCCAAAATCTCCAACCTGAGCACTCATGTCTACTGTAAGAAGAATGTTTTCTGGCTTGAGATCACAGTGGATGATCGGTGGCTGACAATGGTTATGAAGATAGTCCGGTGCATCTAAAATATCAACAGCAATATTCAACCTCTGAGCCAGGGTGAGGACCTTTCTTGGAGCAGGCATGGTAGATTTCAGGTGAAGCCAATCATACAAGCTGTCGTTCCACATGAACTCGAAAATCAACGCTTTGAAATTTTGACCTTGGTGGTCAATGGTTGAGCAACTAGTGACGATCTTCACGAGACAACGGTGCCTCACTCTTCTCAATGCCTCACATTCTGCCAAAAATGTTCTGGAAGATCCTGATACCTGAAGGTTAAAGACCTTCACGGCTGTTATGGTGCTTGTATCCTCACTATGAAAGGTACATTTATAAACAGTACCATAACTTCCTCTTCCTAGCAAATTAGTCTCTGAAAATCCATCAGTTCCTTTCGAGAGCTCAAAATAAGAAACTTTTTGATACTTCTCAACCTCAAGTGGTAGAAATCTGCCTTTCTGCTTTTGTTTGAGCTTCTTAGGTATCATCCACATAAGAGCAAGAGCGCTCCCACTGTCGTCAGGGCTATAAATATCTTAAGAGTTTCCAACCACCCTTTTCTCATCATTTTCATAGATGATATGGGGCAAGGAACCAAATGAAGTTGAGGCATTCTGCTACAAAGGTCCTTGTTTCCGACAACTGACGAGTAAGTTATATTTTTAAAAATGCCTTCTTCTGGTACCTCACCTTGCAAATTGTTGAAAGACACATCTAGTTTGTAGAGCTCCAAATTCTGTAAAACCGTTGGGATTGTCCCTGACAGATTGTTATGCGCTAGATACAATTCTTGCAGGTTGTTGATGCTACCAAGGGCATTAGGGATCCAGCCAGACAACTTGTTCATGGTTAGGTTCAGTATGCGCAGGCCTTTTATGTTCTTGATATTTTCAGGTACGCTTTCATGGAATGAGTTATTGTCCAAGAGTAAAATTTCTAACACTATGCAATTTTTTTATGTTGATAGGTATTGCACTAGACAACTGGTTTCCTGATAGGACCAACTGGTTGAGGTTGACCAATTTACCAACTTCTGAAGGAAGGGGTCCAGAAAGGGTATTGCTTGACAGGTCCAAGTACGAAGAGATGTTAATTCAAAAATTTCCTTTGGAATAGAGCTGTTGAGGTGGTTATTGCACAGACTAAGAAAATACACTTTATTCGGCCTCCCAATACTTGCTGGAATTGGTCCTTCCAAGTTATTATAGGATGCATCTAGCCTATTCAACTGGGTGAGATTTCCTACAGAAGTTGGTATCATGCCTGATAAGCTGCTACTAAATAGGAACAGGTCAATCAAATTTGCTAATTTTCCGATGCTCTCTGGAATCTCTCCAGACAAGGAAGTATTCACAAGGACAAGCTTTTTGAGACCAGAAATATTACCAAGGTCTGATGGTATGGTTCCGGAGATCCCAAGGTCAGTTAAATAAAGCACCTGAAGAGTTGCTGATAAGTTTGCTACTGAATTTGGCAGCTGTCCTGAGAAACTATTGTTGCTGAGCACTAGGTATTGAAGTTGTCTGCAGTTTGTCAGAGAACTGACAAAATCCCATCCTTTTGTGTTGTTCGCCTCAAGTTTCTTGCAACTCAAGTCCAAAATTCTTAGAGCTCCCGATCTTCCCAAAGTGGGAGGAATATACCCGCTAAACCTATTCTCATCAAGAGCAAGAGTTGTGAGATTGGAAAGATTGCAGAGTGCAGATGGTATGACTCCACTGAACATGTTGTAAGACAAAGTTAGAGTATGTATGTCAGGGAATCGTTCACCAATATCTGGAGGAATACTTCCAGCTAACATGTTCATTCCGACCATAAAATGCTTCATTGATGATAAATTGTAGTGTGGAAGCACACCATAGAGGCTGTTCTGGAATACATCAAAGACCTCGAGTCCTCGAATTTTGCCGAGTTGAGGTGGGATTGGGCCCTCAAAGTTGTTCAAACTGAGGCCGAGGAAGTATAGGGATGACAGGTTGGCCAGTGACGACGGTATGGGTCCAGTGAAGCTGTTGTTGTGTAGCTCAATCTTCTGGAGCCTCATCATCATGTTACCGAGCTCAGGAGGTATGCATCCATGGAGCTGGTTGGAGCCAAGGTGGAGGTATGTCATGCTGGTGCAGAAGCTCAAGTTGGCAGGGATTGTGCCAGAAAGCGAATTGTCCCTCATGTCGAGGGCCTGCAGCCGACGCAGTTGCCCAATGCTCGGAGGGATCTCGCCATGGAACCAGTTGTAGCTCAGGTTGAGGCTTATCAAGAAGGTGAGGTTGCCAATGGCCGGGGAGAGGGTCCCAACTCCCAACAAGCCCAAGGCTCATCAGGCTAAGTGCTACCACGCGAGGAGGACTCCTACCGCGGACGCGGATGCACGTCACACCCTTCCAGCTGCAGAAGCTGGTGCTGCTGTTCCACGCGGCCAGCGCGCCGGAGTCGTCGCCGGTGATCCCAGCCTTGAAATCGAGCAGAGCGGCTTCATCGCCGCCATCGTGAATGTTCAGGAGGAATGGAAGCAGCAAGCTCATGAGAGTAAGAGTGATCAAGCTGATCTCGCTCGATCGTTAACTGTGAATAATTAGTATGTAATTGTGCAGTGCAGTGGTTTCTTGATTGGGGCGGCTTGTGGATGGATGAATGGTTTGCACTTGTGCTAGATGGAGTAACAATCTATATATATGGCTTATATGGTAGCAATATCATGTGGTGTGACTGTGGAAGGTAAAAGTTGAGTATTGTATTTGTAGTGCTGATATGAATATAAAGTGCGTGCTTTGTGTGTGAGCACACCTTTGAATCAGTTCTATACTTTTAATTTCTTTCCTTTCTTGACTCTCTATATCCTTTTTGACTAGGGTCTTCCCTGCATTCTGTGCGTTAATGATCGATCCGTCAATGGTCTTTTTGTTTAACGACTTGTGTTCATTGACCATTTTGGATTCTCTATCTTGATTTATGCTCTTTGTCGGTTGCTCCTGCCTTTTCTGACACAACGTGTTATTAGGTGAACCGTGAACGTAATCGTGCGCGGGAAATGCGAGATTTTATAATCAAATGGGCTTTGATTCTGGGCCCAATTACCAGATATGTTTGCAGCATCACAAAATAACATGGAAATGGTGTTATCTGCTCATCTGATTCTCACGTGTACGAACAGGATGAACATTGATGAAACTTTCCGACAGTTCTCCACATTTAAATTGTTCTCATAGTAGTAACGGCAATGATGGACACACTCAACATTCCTCAGAAAAGTACACTCTCAAAATTTACTAAACGTTTTGTTAGCCATCTGCAAATTTATTTCCTATCATTTCATGTGTCACAACTTGATTCTGACAAAACGTTATCTCAGAAAAGTACGGTTGTTGCAATATATTAATAGAATATATACGGATGATGTAAAATAAATTTTCTGTTGGAGTGATAATTACTACATCCGTCTTAAAATATAGCTACCTTTAACCGGATGTAACATTTCCTAATATAATGTATCTGGATTATACCTCAATTCAGATATATTAGACTAGGAAACGTCCCATCCGTTCTAAAATAACTATATTTTAAGACACGGGAGAAATATCATTCTTGATCTGTCGTTAGAGGGCTAATCGGCCACGCGTGAGCGACTTCCGTCGCAGGGAGAATAGTTTACTATTTTTAATGTGTTTGCTTTTCATTTGTTTCTATATCGTGGACCAGTTATTCATTCTTGCAGAGCTACTATTCCAATTGAGGGACGTTGCTATTCACAAATGTACGTCACGGTAAGCTGACAATACATGAGCGACTGACACACTGCACCGTTGACAAACCAAACCATAAATAAACAACCGAGCAACCAGTCACTACACCAATTCATCAGTAGGCCCAGTCCTCTCGAATGCCTTGCCGTCGACGCCGGCGACTCCGTCCAGGTCTTGGTACTGTTGGTCTTGGTAGATCACAAGCATGTAGAAGCCAGCGAGGATAAGGAACGACGCGAAGGACCAGACGGCGATCACCGTCGCGACCGGCATATCGCCCCGGGATAGCTGGTACGCCACCAAGCAGAACAACGGCACGGACAGGACCCAGACGGCGGCGTGCAGCCGCCGCATCTCCCCGCGTGGCGCCGCGTTGCCCGGCGCCGGCGTGGCGAGCCCGAGCCGCTCGGCGCGGTGGACGCACACGAAGATCGCGGCGAGGATCGCGCAGGGCCCCGCGACGACGGCCAGCTCCACCGGGTCGTGTCGCGCACGCCACGCCGACGGGGCGACGTCGTGGGCAATGAGGGCGATGACGGCGACGCGGAGCAGCCACGCCAAGGCGAGCGCCGCTCTTCTTCTTGTTGCCTGGGTCTCGTGCTCTGCTGGTGGCTCCTGATCCGCCGGCTGCGCGTCGTGGGGATCGGCGGCCACAAGGGCGATCCTGCTGTTCGTCCTATCCATTTGGGAAGTTTGTGTTTGTGTCAAAGTGTGTGCCTGCGTCCGTACGTCGGCGGTACGTGTCGGTGGCGTACGTGTTGTATGATTTGTATCTGGAGGTGTTCTGATTGCTGGATTTATAGGGGTCTGACTCTGACTGATTGTTCACGCGGCAATCGCTGCTGCAGGGTTGGATTGAGTCAAAATGGCCACAATTTCTCCCTCGCTGAGTTACTTGTTAATATGCCTTGGCAGACTCGTTCGTCGCTACTACCAATGATCAAGGAAAAGGTCGGTCGAGAGCGGCCACCGCGTTCTACTTACTTACGGAGTGAACTGGGTTTCCAATTTCGTTATGTCCAAACCCTTTCGTGTGTGCTAAATTTTATTTTGCCTTTCTGCTTGAGCAAAAGTAGAGAATGCTGAAGTTAAGAAGCAAAGGAAAGGGAGTAAAGCAAGAAAGCTAAGATTCCAATATGAAAGAACTCATCTCGAGCAAGAAACTGTTGCATCTTGGCAACTTCATCAAATTGTGTTAAAACGATAAAGTTGCGGTAGTCATTCTAATGAACTTTATATAAAACGCTTTACTGCACACGCGGTCAGGTCTCCATGAATTGAATTGATTTATGCTAATCCATTATGCATGCCTCAGTTCATGAGATGCTCGGTCTGTACCTTCTTGGACAATCATGCAAACAAGAGTATTATGGAATTAATAATTCATAAATCATACATATGTCAACCTTCTCTTATAGTTACAGCTGTCGAGCAGACACTCACAGGCCACAAAAAAGAGCATATAGCTACAGCTAGAACCATGCAAAATACTTATGCAACAATTACACGGAAGTTATATCTTCGTGAAGGAATACAATCGAAGAAAATTAAAAGTGACTACCATCTGCTCGCACCACATCGCTCCGGGTGTTTTTGGGGCGACATGTTCGACTCCGCCGCTATCCACGTCGCCCCGCTCGCTCCCGCGCATGAGCCTCGCTGCGGTGGTTGTGGGCCCGAGCTGTTGCGCTTCCCGCGCTCGTCCTCATCGCCGCGCGCGTGCGGGCGCGATAGGGCGAGCCAATAGCGGGTCGTGTTGTAGCGCTGCAGCAATAGCGGCCCAATTTTCGACGACGCTCTGGCGTCAAAACGAAATCAGCTCTCGCTCATTCATCGGCCTCCGTGTGCTTCCATCTGTCCATCATGTGACAATGGACGGTGGAGATATCTTGCTGGTTGGCCACTTCCCCCAAAACCCTAGTGGTGGTTGCGCCTGCGAGGCTGCCCCCAAAGCCGCCGCCACCGCCTCCTCCACCTCCTCCTCCTCCCCTCTCACTCTCCTTGCTCTCTCATTGACGGCCGCCCTTCCACCACCTGCTTGCTCCGCCACCCCAAGGGCTGCCTCCTCCGCAAGGAATCCGTCAGCGGTGACTCCCGCAACCCAAGCGTCGACCAGGCCTCTTCCTCCTCCTCCATCGCCAATGTCGACAGGCCAGCGACGCCGGAGCGCACGTTCAACTGGCAGCGAGAGCTCAAGCGCAAGAGCTAGGCTACGAGCGTTGTGACGATGAATGCGGCGCGGCGCCGGCGTCGAACGCATCCTCTGCTGCTACCCAGCCGAGTAATGTCGCCCTTGTCGTGGCCGATGATGAGTTGTCGCTGCCTCCACTGCTCGCCGGGCGCCGATTTTCGCTGACTAGGCGGCCACGTTCGTGCCGCTGGTGCCGATGTTCGCCGCCCTTCACCATCTTCACGCCGCAGACCAAGGCAGAGGAGGTCGTCGCCCGCTGCACACACCCGCACTGCCACATCCATCTTCAGTGCCGCATCCTCTCCCCCTTAAAACATGCCTTGTGCTAGCGAATCAACCATGGTCGGCAATGTATGTATTTTGACGAAAGTATGCCTCTCCTCCTACCGTCAAGATGTTACTGATTCAGTCCACTTTCAGTCCACTTGCTTTATTTTTCAGTTGGTTCCTAAGATGAAAAGGACTGCACCACGGCTGTGCAGTGGTAATTTTTATTTACCAACATTTTGAAGTTACAGTTACATTGTAAAATGGATATGCAGGGGACCTTGCTGGACTGCTATGTGCTTTGGAATAATTTCCACTATATTTAGTGGATCATTTCATCGATCCATGACCTTTGGCCATTATTTGACTGTTTATCTTGCTAAGTGCTTTGGAATAATGCTGACCATTCATCCCATCTCCTGACTAAATGGTTTCATGGATGGACATGTCAAACAATGAGCTTTGTTATATACTCCGTAGGTTTGCGATTTGTAGTTTTCATTATATTTCAATGTGTCTTTTGTAAACTGTCCTGTCCATTACAGATTGCTTTATTTTTAAATGACATTTCCTCTTTCGCCGCAGCTCTTATTTGACATGTAAGCCAATGAATACTTTAAACTCTCATAAAGTCATAATGTATGTGACAGCCCAAAGGTATAATTCAGCCGCTGAGAATATAACTCCTATGGAGTACCCATCAATTGGATATTGTCACACCCTTCAAACTTCAAGCTAATAGTAGTTTCTTAATGTGTTAATGTGGTTATCAAGAGGATAAGGTATTGGGGCTTTCTTCCTGATAGATGGTTAGTACAATGCAAAGAGCAGAATTACTCAGTGCTTGCTGCAGAAAATATATGATGGAATAGTCGTATTTTCGTCATTGCATATGCTTAGGAATGTTGGGTGTTTCCATAGAGCTAATTTCAGTGATATAGACACTATTAATATCTGTCTGCACTACTTAAAGAAATAATTATCAACTACATATATCACCAGACCTATCTAGCCAAACATCAAATATTCAGATTCACGCAGTGAGAAGATCAGCTGTTACAGTGACACTTTCCATTATCGTCATACAAGAATTATAAACTAACTCACATATGCTACAAGAGAGGTCGTCATGAAGAACAATATATACAGGACTGTAACTATTTGTGCCTAACATTTCTGGAAGAGCGAAAGAATTTTCAAGTAAACGATCTCTATTCTGTGAACCTTAGACCCTGTTTGGATATAGGGACTTTTTTTTAAGTCCCTGTCACATCGGATGTTTGGACACTAATTAGAAGTATTAAATATAGACTATTAATAAAATCCACCTCATATTTTGGACTATTTCGCGAGAGAAATCTATTGAGCCTAATTAGTCCATGATTAACGAATGTGATGCTACAGTAAACATTTGCTAATCGTAGATTAATTAGGCTTAAAAAAATCATCTTGTGAGTTAGCCTTTATTTATGCAATTAGTTTTATTATCAGTCTATATTTAATACTCCTAACTGACGTGTAAACATCCGATGGGACATAAACTTAAAAAAAGTCCCTGGATCCAAACAACCTCTTAGGCATACGTCGCATACCTCAGTATGAGAGCAATGAAACTAATTATATATGGACAAAATTCAATTTGAGCATTACAATGTTATTGATTTTGTTGACTTTCGTCCCATATATATTGCATCTAACTAAAGACTGTCTCCATGTAAATTCAATGCGTCAACTGATTGGTTATTTCTCACCATATAAGTTAATTAATGATTATGCTGATGTTTGGGCCATCCACGGTATGTATGTATAATAAAATCAAAATAACGCCCAAACACCACTTATTATTACTTAAAAAGTGTCATCTTATCAAAATGCAAAATCATGATCTTTCTTTCTTACGGTAGGGCGCTGCGAAGTGCGCCTTATGGTCTAGTACAGTTAAATTATCTGAATGTCTTAGTCTCAGGAGATGGAAATCCACAAGATGTCAGTCAATGGACGGATTATGGCTTAGAGAAAAGGCCTTTGGGCAGCAACAAGGTCAGGTAGTGGCTGCAGTGTGTGCGACAGACATTTTTTCTTTGATTCCGTAGATTGGTGAACGCAAATGACTTCACAGTTGCTGCAGGAATAGAAACTACTTCCAGGCATCCAGCTATGTGACTGACTGCTTGTTTGGGTGTCTATTTATGGATGTACTTATATGAGGAAGACCCTTCTTTTTTGGGCTATGTCCGACTTATTTGATTGTACTGATGTAGGAGTACTTGTTTATTTTTGGGTGAAACCACCATGGTTCATGATTGAGGCTTGGATTTGCACTGCGCCTGCCGCTCGAGCAGCAGTAGACAGTAGTGCGGCGACAACAGCCAAATCCTTTATTCACACTTGACACTGAGTGCAGTGAGCCAGTGGGCTAACCCTGTCGCTCACTCATGGACCATTCATATATCACATAATCTGTTGCCTATACTTTAGATCACAGCGCTCCAAAGAACCAATAGATTCAGACGGAAGAGGACATCAATTCATCAAATACATCCGATATAAATGATGATATTGCTGCTGATTCATGTGTCTACCTTCAGAGTTCAGAACGTTTCACGGCCACAAAATGGCAGTAACGTTACTATATCCGTCCATGCCACCATGTGCAAGCAGAGCAGTAGATGACAATGGCGAAGAATAGATGAGATCTTTGGCAAGTTAGGTGCATATAAAAGGTGACAAGCGCTGAAGAAATCGGTTTTAAAACATACTCCAGTATTGCTCTGTAGTACCAGATTATTCTCTCATTACAAACAGATGAGGCCACAGATAACTGAAAATAGACTTAAATTTGGAATGCCAAAACTGGAGGCCCAACAAAGCAATCTGCTGAATTCGTGTAGAGACTCGTAATTCGTGTAGGCGAACTGTGATCATTACCAACAATGATTTGAAACTGTGTAGCACATAACATAACCAAGACAAAAGAACCGGACAAACTGTATCAAGGAAATCGAATGCTCCAAGGATGATGTAAAACTGTGAAACCGTGTACCACATTGCCAAGACAATAAATGAGAACTGTGTTTTAAGGACATTGATGATTATCTAATACTCGGATATAATTACAAAATTGGTGTTCAGAGATACATTTTTGGGAGGATATGCACAAACCTGGCTACTATACAAGCCATTAGAATGAACAAACAACAGCAGATTCTGCGTATTTACAATTGTGATGTTTTGCTCGCCAGTACAGATATGGTACACTGATTAAAGCTATGTGATGAAACATTCGGTGTTAGGGTATAAACCTGTACATGACTCTTCCAAGCAAATAGTTTTAAAGGTCTGTCCAATCGACCGGGTATGCTTCTGTGTTAGTAAATGTTTCCTCCTACATTTTTCAGCTTACGACCTCTATTTATCCCCCACATAGGCTCTCTGAATTATGTTGTTACTTGGCAAATCAAATTGTCAAGCCCACTGTTATCTCGTGTGAATTTTCCTTTGCTGCATAAGCACAATACATCAGACGTATTTATGTAAGGAGTTGAAACTATTTTTTAAACTGTTACTTCATGTTGGATTCTTTGTAAAATAGACGTGGCAAGCAGAAGAAAATCTAAGCTTTGACAATCCAAGTTACAACTTACAACTACTCGTGCAGTGAAAGAAACCACTTGTGGTGGGTTTAAAGTGCATTTGAACTTGATTTTGTAATTCAATAGTACATAGCATCTAGGAAAAAGAAACAAAATTGTAAAGACAAAAATTCCCTCTTCTATCTTTTGGAAAGCATATAGATACAAACGCTTAGATTATCATAACCAGTGCTTTCAATTCCAAGGGTCAATGTTTCTTATCTTCATAAAAATTCATGAAGGGTTATGATTGTTAATTATAAAATGGTAAAAAGTACTTACAGGATGATTTTGACTAGAATACCTCCGGGCTCCTTCACAAGAGGTGGTATGCGGTGTGCCAGTTAAAGCATGAGATAGGCGTTGGAGAAATACTTGAATGTGGTTGTAAATGCTGCAGACAGTGTACAGTAGTAGTTAACATACAGCACACAGGAAGTGATAAAGTAAAGTTTGAAATGCTAATACATAATTCGTCATTTATTTTGAACCACTCAATCATGGTACTAAAATAAATCACTAGAGTCAAGTTCACAATAAAAGGATAACATGTTTAAATGTTTTTGCCATTAAGCAGGGGAAATTCTAATTTGATAATGTAAGACGTTTTGACTTTTTTCTTGTAAAATTTGACCGTTCGTTTTATTCAAAAAATTATGAAAGAATCATTTATTTTGTTGCGACTTACTTTATCATCAAAAGTACTTTAAGAATGACTTATCCCTTTTTATATTTACAAAAAAAAAAAGAATAAGACGAATGGTCAAACGTCGTAAGAAAAAAGTCAAAATGTCTTACATTATGAAACGGAGGTAGTATATGTTTTATGTACACAATCTGATTTTATATTTCATCATCTAAAGAAAATTTGATTTTATATTTAATGTCCATGTCACCTTGCTAGTGCAATAGAACCAATCCGAGCAAGATGGAAGGTTTACCTAAGCCGATGCCTATTGCATGTTGAAAAGAAGGCAACAAAACCATACAGAATGCTTCGGATTGCACGGAAAATCTGAAAGAAGAAAAAGTAAGTTCCATATACATGCCAATATAATTACATACCAAGTCATGTATTTTTTGTTACCTGGTACAGAAGATCTTTCCATAGTGACCCCCAGATGGTAGTTTCAGATGTAAATCCAGTCGATCTGGACGCAGAACCAACTTGATATAAGGAACTCAATGTAGACCATGTCTCCCTCAGAACCCCAACAATGTCCACAAAAATGTCAGCCACAAAACTTGCTAGTGCAGCAACAAGCCGGAACGGTGCAACTAGAATTTCTCCAAGAAGCCAAACAAAAGGGTACAGAACTGAATTTGCTGTAGTCAATACAAAAGAGAAAGATATCAGAATCAACACGACAAGGTTCTCATACTAAGGTTGATACCAACTGAAAAGCAAAACATATCGTCTGAGAGGTTGCAGAAAACATACCAATACTAAGCACAAAACTGAAGACTAACAAAAAAGGCCACATGATCATCTGCATTGTGCTGATAACTACACTGCATGAAGTTTCCATTGCCAGCATGATAACAGAGCTCAGATGGCCAACTGTTTCAGCACAAAGGTTCCATAGAGGTAGGGTAAATTCAAGAACCTCTAAAATTGGCCCCATGATTGGCTTTGTCAAAACACTAAGAGCAGACTTAGTAGCAGTTACAATCTTAAGAGACCATGTGAAAGCCTGCTGAAAGTTATGCAGAAAAAGCATGGTTCCAAGATACTTCAGTCGTGAGATCATTTCCCACGTCTCTATCCAGTCAAAGAAAGGGCCAAACAATCTTGAGGCAGTTGCCTTCAACATGGGGACATTCTTGTAGAGGTCATAAAATCCTATAAGAACAGTAACAAATGACATCAAGACATACAATGCCCTGGCAAGAGGACACATCCATGGGCGATATATCTTGCAGAACACTGGATATGACTGAAGAAAAATGACCCATGAAGGAAGGCCATACTCAAGCAATGTTAACAGCCTCACATCAGAAAGTATCACTTGTTTGAGTCTGAAAGGGAGATCATGATCATTGAACCGGAATAAGATCAACACATCCTTATGTGTGCTAGGCTCAAGCAGTGGCTTGCAACAATCGTCATCACTGCAGCACGAGGAAGATGCAGATGATGAATACCTTGGTGAGGTTACAACTTCGGAATATGATTCTTCAGACAAGCTACTTCCAGCATCAGATCTTATTATCTTTCTTCTCTTGTAAGGTCCAGAGCAAGGTGGTGGTGTGTATGAGGAGCTAGTAAAACTTGACGAGTCCCTCATGCATTGAATAGATTCAGAATCATCATCATCACTCTGTACATTCTCGCTGTCCCCTTCAGGTTCTGAGAAATAATTCCGAGCATCATAATACACATCACCTGTACAGCAAGCATATGAGAGGCCTGTGATTGTAGTGATAAGAATGGAGAGAACAATATTTATGTCTTCACCTTTAGGAGAGATGCTGTTCAAATAATCCTGTAAGAGTTGGCATTCAGAGTAATTTCCCGAGAACCAAGAAGTGATTAATGACGAAGCTTGATTGACACTCTCAAATTCCCATCTCTTCATTGTTTTAGCTTCCACAGCCATTGAAGTATCAGTCTACAAGAGCATAAAAACGAAATAAGCACGCACCATTCATTAATAGCTACGGACATGATGTTCAGTTCACAATAGTACCTGAAGTTCATTCAAATAATTCATACCGCGAACATCAGCCCAATCAACCTCAAAAATTATAAAGCCATATAAGGTTCGATGCAGTTGTTTGTTCAGTAAGCGAGAATCCTTCAACTTATTCACGTGAAGCTTTTTATTCCGCATGGCGTCATCAATTAAGGTATACCACGTGGACGACGGGTTCCACAAATGAGAACCAGGTCTAGGATCTTTTGAGAATACGAGTTTCTTCCCAGTTTCATCTCCCTTTCTCCTGGTTCTAGTGATTGCAAAAGGTGAAAGTCTTGACTGGAGCACAAAATGGCAGCAAGTAAGGAAGAGAAGAGCCAGAATCAATGCAACAAGAGCAATGTGTGAAGTATAAACAATGAAGAAAAATCCTTATATACTCTTTATTGTGCTTATGAGTGACTCATAAAAGAGTGAATACCCTTGTGACCATCAATTGCCATAGGTGAGCTGGTCTTGTGTCCTGGTCTAGCAGCCATGGACGATTGTCGAGTAATATAAGAAACTTCTTCGTATGAGGGCATAAGAATATAGTAAGATCGGCAAGATATGACTGTAAATCCCTGCATATAGTTATAATATTAGGTTAACTGATTAAGTAATAACTAACTATCACATTAATGGAAAGCTGCAATATCATCAGGTAGCATGCATGCAAAACAGTGAGGAATAAAAGAAAATTATCAGGTTGCAAAAATTCTCGACACTCACCCAGCTGAGAATGTTAAGAGACTTGAAACTAAAACTGCAACAATTCATAAGGCCATAACACTATGCATTATGCACCAATTGCACAGAAAGTAGTGCAATCAATGAACATACCTCATTGCTCAGAGATAAATTAAGCACCAAACTTTTTACTGTTTGATAATGTATGATCTAGATGTACAATAATATACCAACATTGCTCAGAGACAACTAAACACACGGATATAGTATTAAACATTTCCATTCCTCAGATGTAAATCCTGAAGGGCAACCTAGGAACAGGGTAAAACCATAATTCCATAATTCCGGTGTAAAGATACACGGAGGAATCACAAAATGATCAATCTAAGATAGGAAACTAAGCCTAATAACAAAAACTGGATGATTTTGCAGAGTACAATGTGATGGTATATTAAGCTTTTTATTAAAAGGTTTACTAGCTCTGAATGGATAAGACATAAATATGAAAGGTGTCCTGAAGTATTGGACTGCTCCAGTGGTATCAATCCTGTGTATTTAGACTCTTAACCTTTGCTGGAATTTGGACCATCTACCACCTTAAACTGGAAACATTTCCGGAAAAGGATTTCCTATCTACTAACTTCTCGCCATATCTCTCATCAAATAGACACTGTATTCAGTAACAAAGTAAATGCTAGAACAAAGCATTTATACAAGACAATTCAGTTACCCACTCCCATAGTCCCATATGTGAGCTTTCCTGTTTATTTCCCATAAACAGTATTTTGGAACTTTGTCCCAAAAGTAATACAGACAAATAAACGGTTGTTCCAGTTGTGATTTTCACAGCATTTCGGGAAACAAGCGTAACTAACTTGTTAAATTTTAAACCATGCTAATCGAACCAGTTAAATTACATCTGAGCTTCTGTATCGTTTTTACCTTGACATCACAGCGGGACTACATTGTGAACCAGACAAATTACTAGCAGCCAAAATTCACGACACTGAAACATTCCACCACAACGCAGCTTGCGATAAAATAAACAAATAATTGCGCGTCAAATTTCCAACCGCGAGATTCGCAAACAGAGCGGTGGCGTACCCGATTTGCAAGCTCGTAAGGGGGAAGAAATGCCGCTTCGCGCCGCTCCCCATCATCACGCCGGCTCCCCCTTCCTGAACCACATACGCAAAAACATCCCAGAAATTCCACATCAAACGGGAGATCAGAGACACCCAAACCAAATCCAGGCACGGGCGCGGCGCGGGCAAAAATTGGAGGGGATACCTCGTCAAATACCTGCAGAGAGGTCGTCAGAGGCATCCCATGGAGGGAGAAGGCGTCGTGCCTATCCACATGCCACGGTGGCCAGAGTTAATGGCCGCCCCGCCCCGGTGGTAAATACGCCGCCTACCTCCCTCCCCCGCCACGCGGCGCCCAGTCGCCAATGGCTCTCGCGGCTTCGCTCCCTCCCTCCCCCTCGCCTCGCTCTGCGCCGGCGAGAAGGCTAGATTTCCGGCGCTTCGCCGGCGACGCGGCGTGGCGGAGGCGGCGACGGCGACCGGATCGCGGCGGGCCCCCGCCGGAGAAGCCAACCAACCATCCCCCAACGGCTGGTACGGGTCGCAGAGATATACGGCGCGGTAGTAGTGGGACGCCTGACGCCTTGTTTACCTCGGGTCGAGTCGGTTCGGATATTTATATCCCGATGACGTGTGGGGTCCGGAACGCGAGCGGGGCCCACCGGTCAGGATGCTCAGATTTGTTGTTCTCCCGCGGAGGCGGGTGCGTTCGGCGTGGGGTGACGTTGATGGCCCGGATTTTCAGGTTTTCTGATGGCTGACGTATGGGCCCCACCTTCTGGGCTTGTGTGCTCCCACAAGGAAGGCGTGTTTGCGCCTCACCAGATTGTCGTCATCCGCGTCGGGGATTTCTGGTTTCCCCGCGTCGAAGCAAAGGGAACAAATACGACGTGCTGCCGTACCCGTCGCCGCCGGTATGCAAGTGACGTGCGGGTCCCACTGTCGTTGGACCCATGTGTCGGTGTGATCTACAGCATACGTGGATTAAACGAGCCACCCATACGTAATTATCGAACTCCAGAGTGGGCACGCAGGGATCTTCTGCGCCGTTTGGTGAAATGGCCGATGATGTGTAACTGCTGGTATGGTGACACGTGCACCTGTGCTGCTATGATGGCGTTTACGGCGCGCGATGACGTGGGTGTTGGGTGTTCGGACAGGTGCACGGGAGGCTCTAGATTCCAGGGGCCACATGCAAAGAAGAAACGGCGTCCGCGTGACGCCTCGAGCACCGTGTAATGATTCAGTTTTTTTTTAAAATTTATGTCATATTTAGAAGTCAAAATTAGAAGTATTAAATATAGACTGATAATAAAACTAGTTATATAAATGAAAGTTATTTTGCGAGACGATTTTTTAAGCCTAATTAATCCACGATTAGCACATGTTTACTGTAGTATCATATTCGCTAATCATGGACCAATTGGGCTCAATAGATTCGTCTCGCAAAATAGTCCAAAATATGATGTGGGTTTTATTAATAGTCTATATTTAATACTTCTAATTAGTGTCTAAACATCCGATGTGATAGTGACTAAAAAAAAGTTGGAGAAACCAAACAAGCTCTTATTGCACGTGAAATTATTGGCCTGCACGCCAAAGTTGTTCATACATGCAGTCAATGATCGTGGGCTTCCATGTTATACTAGAAAAACAACCATGAATCTCCGTTCAGATGAAAGATTAACCATGAAATTCAGAAATTTAGAGGATTTAAATAAGGACGGAGGTAAATATACAACTAGTAGCTTTAAAAAATCAACGCATATGTTTTATGTAATCATGCCAGTAACTAAGTAATTACATGGAGAATATTGTTGCAACGCATATGTTTTATGTCTCCTGCTTTAGGTATGCCTTTGTCCTTGGAAATTGTTGCATCTACAACAAAATACATTCTACAGTTAATCTGGATGGTGATCGAAACTGAATTCCGAAATTGCTTTTCAGGTGAGGTGCTTTCAGGTGAGGGCGGTAGCAACTGGATTTTTCCAGATGTTCTGGTCAATGTGTCCAGAGGAGGTGATGATGCCATTGCCACGTACGGTGTGGTTGAGGAGGCGCTCCCGGTGCATACTGTATTTACAATTACACACACACTTTTTTCATTCACTTTCCTACGCTAACACATGCGTGAGCTCTAGGATGGATCGTGCCGCGTTGCCCTTGGGCCGTCAGGCAGCGGGGATGAAGTAACTGCTTCTCCTAACGAGTTTGAGGTTGTCAAGCCTAACAAGAACGACATGCTGAACATAATGACCGGCTCTTCGCGTGGACTCAGTAAGGAAATTGGTTGGTGTCGACGGATCTGATGGAATTGTGAAGGTCGATGGTCTAGAAGCATTGCAAAATCCGGACATGGCGATTTTGGGCAAGCTAGCAACCTGAGTCAGACCAATTATACAAAACACTAAAACAGACTAAATTCTTGTTCATATAGTTAGGACGTTGTAGCTAGTTGTCAGGGGTACATGTATTTAGGATGCTTCCTTGTGCTCTCAAATGAAAAATGATATACAAGTTGCGAGAGGCATCGTTGACAACTGTTGGATGTTGATGTCTGCTCTTGGCAAGCAGGTCGTCAACACATAGATTGCTGTACCTGTCGATCACTACTGTAGGAAATAGAATCGGGGGAGCTTTTTGCGAAGAAATTTCGCATAAACTGAGAAGGACGTCAAGACTCAACGGCGACCAATTAAATGTCACAGGTACCACAAGTACCCAAACCAATACAAAAAAAATGCACACTAATTTATGCTCTCTCCTCCTTGTCTGTACTGACAAAGTGACACTTACTGACCACTAAGCATTTTGTCAGTTCCCCTTCCCCATGTTAATTTCATAGGAAGAAATCCGCTGGACACGCTATTCACAAGAATGACGGAGCCACAAAATTAACTGGGCCTTTGGTCAATAATATCGATCCCCTATTCACTCACAACGACGCAACTGTACAAAATATTCCTTCTTTGCAGCAACACCAGTCGCTGGCTTGGCGTCAGGGCCATGCCATAAACAGCGACAGGCACCCGACGAGCCAAATCACAAGCGCCAGGAACAGGCGGGACAAAGACACCGGCGCGCCGATTATGGCCGTCGCTCCGAGCAGCATGAGCTGGAACGCGTAGTGCCGCAGCATCGGCTGCCCGCGGCGGCGGACGTCGGCGACCGCGGGCTCCCTCGCGCGCTCTGCCCCTGCCCCTGGCACCTCCCTGCCGGCGACACCGCTGCCGTCGTTCCGAGCCATAGAAAATCTGATTGGGACTTGGGAAGTTGGGGGTGTGTGCGCGACGGCCGATTGTGCCGCGCGAGACGAGTTTTTTTTTCCCGGTGGATGGTTTCTGTTCTGGGGGTATGAGTTCTGTTCATTTATAGCTGTCGGTGTTCCGTGCACATTCAGTTCGTACGCAGGAGGACGATGAACGTGATGGATGTCGCATGCAGCTTCCGGGGAATTTCCTTCCTTCGTCGTTTCTTGTCGCTAGCGAGCAGGTTGCAATCACCTGGCTGACCAAAGCTGATGTGTCTCCACGTCTGTACGTGCACACATGGCACGTCGGCACGGCAGGAGGCAGTCAGGGACAAAGCATTCTCGTCACTGGACTCTTTGCAATCTCACTGCAAATTAAAGATACAGGGAATGGCTTCTTCCGCCAGGAATAGCGTCGTTAGAAAAGGTCGTGGATCGGCTAATATAAATACTGTATTACAGTACTACTGATGTTAACTATCAGTCGATGTCTTGGTGACTTGGTGATACCGAAGTTTCCCTGAAAATCTCAATCATTTTGGCGTGGGCTGGTTTCGAGTAATTCCCCTGTCGAACCAGACAGCCAGCGGTTGTTGGTGCCGGTTTGGGAATTCTGCTATACGTCACTATGAGAGCAACTATTCGTTGCCAACCTATTTAAATAACTATGTTCAAATTTGAGTATTCTTACAGATTATCTAGAATAAAAACACTAAAACAGTATCATTATGAAGTTGGACCATTCATATCCGTAGATTATTCTGTTTTATTGTAAAAACAATATGATTAGTCATTTTGTTTTGTTAGCACACATGAACTTTGCCAATCATTTATTTATTAAAAATTATTCTTACAACATAAAATTGGTACTGTTAGATTCATATTCAAGGGGTATGCGACGTGGGGAGTATTAATTATGTTAGAGATCTAATCGTTTATATCTCCAGCTAGCCTTTCCTATAGAGGCTGGGGTTTGTACATTGCAACACCAGAAGAGTAAAAATATAACTCCACCTTATATACTTACTCTCTTTCATAATAAAATGTCTTGACTTCCCCTCAAAAAAAAATGTCTTGACTTTTTTGGAGAGACTATTTTGTGTCTGTGATTGTTCTGGAGGGAGGATGCGTGTTTTCTACATCTACTTCTATGGAAGCATGGAGGGAGATAGCGGATTGGAGATCGATGAGGGTGTGCGTTAGGCGCGATTGAGAAGGTGGGAACAACCATAAATCTCTCAATAACATCGTAATTGTGAACTCATAGGTCAAAATTAGAGCAATCAACACCTTTATCCACACACACATGCACACACACGTATAATATACCACTTGAAACCAGCTGCAAAATTGATGAGGCAAATATATATTAAATTAATTGTGCATGCGCACGTTTTATTATATTGCATTTGCATCTCCCTAATAATAACCTAATGAGAGTGTATTATCATACACTGCCTAACTAACAACTCTTCTCCCACACGAACTCTAGACATCACCTAATTAACCATGCGCGCATGCATGCAATTCCCTAATTAACCGCGAATCATATAAATACTTTAGTTTTCCTGCACCACTACCAACAGTGCGCCAACTGCCCAGAAGCCAGGATTCTGCTACAGTGTAACAGTGAATGCCTTTGTGTGTGCCGTCCGATGCATAGGCGCTGATACGATCGAGCCGTCCGCATGGCTGCTTTTATGGCCCTATCTGCTTGCCGTCGTCATCCTCCACTACAGAACAACTCCACCGGCCACCGATCCCCAATCCATTGTCTCTCTCTAAAAGAATCCCCAATCCATCGGAGAAATCGACGCGGCCGCCGCGCACCACCGGCTGCCGATCCCGCACCTCTTCGCCGCGTTTGGTTCCCCCTTCTCCGTTCTTCCGCCGTTCCTGCACCGCACGTAGCTGGTGGAGTTGGGCCCGCTCGTTGACCATCGACGTACGCCAGGAAGGGCGCTGGACGTCGGCAGCGGTCGGGCAAGCGGCCGGCGCTTCTGTGACGCCCGACGAGGCTCCCGCTCGCGGCTAGCTGCTACGTCCATCCACGTTCGTCACGGACACTGCGGCTGCAGTGCAGTGCATATCGGCGCTCGCCGCGCTCCCGATTGCCGCTGCCTACAGCACCTGCTCTACCGGCTGGCGGCTGCTAATGTTCAGCTTGGTGTGTATATGGACTGCCTTGCATACTTAATCTGTTTGCCAATTTTCTGCTCCGTTCCCTCTGTTTTATCAGATAAGCATGCTACCTACGATTCTATGGATAGACTGATAATAGCCAGCTATTATTGAACAGCACCTTCGCTTATTTGATGAGTCCTATGGTGTAGAACACAGCTAAAAGCATTGATGCACCTATTACTTATGTGCAATAGTTAGATTCACACTCGATTTGTTGCTTTGTGCTTACCTGTTATTTTCCTTGCAGAGGAATCCACAAGCTCTTGCTCTCTCTTGCAGCTTCAGTTCTATAGCATTCCCAGATTAGTGCTATCTCATAAAAGAAAGCCTTACAACCCCCCATCTAAAGCATTACATGTCAACTGGTCAAAGAAAAGAATTTATGAATAATTACATAGTGGATTTTAGTTATTCTTTTTATGCCTTCTCTATACAGCTAAAATAGCATACAGTGTAGCAGACTAACCATCTCATAATTTGTCAGCTTAGGATTCTTAAATTTAGTTTTAAGGTTGTTTTAATTTTTGTAGAGTGTGTCCTTCAGTTATTATAGTTTCAGTGAACTTCTAACACCATTTTTGCATTAGTTTGAATGATGTCCGCCCCTTCTAGGCCATCAACACAAAAAACAACTCGCAAGCGAAATCAGCTCGAGACAACTTCTATACCTTCAGGTTAACCTCAGGCCATATACTTGCTTCTTTTGTATTTTTGTAAAACTTATGTAGTTTCCACTTTAATTATTTTAATTTGCCTAGAAATTTTTTTCTTATGTCATATATGTTTTCCAGATGGCATTTCTACAAGTGATTTTACTGCCCTCTCCCATGCTGCTGGTTTCCCTACGAGTTTTCATTTGCCATCAAGACGCTGTATACGTCGACGATTGCTTGCTACACCTGCTGGTATAATCTTTGTCCTTCTAATATATACATTTTTCCTCTCGGGACTGCTGGTTTGCTGATAAGGTATTTTCCTGCATTTATTGCACATAAACATCATTAATAATGCACCTTTTTCCTTCTCTTCAGACCACATTTACATATTAGTTTCTTATAACATTCCAATTCATTTTTGATAAGAAATTGTGTTCCAATTCTTTACCAGGGTTCCCACACCCAGATCCTATAACTGCTGCCCAATCACGTAGAAAAAGGAAGCTTGCTATGGCCACCAAATTAAATAGAGGTCTGATTATGTGCTTTAGTTTGTACTCATTATGCATTGTACATGCTGATGCCTTCTACGAAAGGTTTTCTCCTAACATCTGTTGTTTCCTCTAGAAATCAGTGGTGCCACCGAAATGATGGCACATACAATACACTTGCAGGGACTACAACGGTGTGTTCGACAGCGAATTACTCCTTCACAACCATCCACCTTGCTCCATGACAATGCTGGTCATACCGAACCTTCTACATCTGTTAATGGAGGTTTGTGGTGCTCCTAAATTTTCAATTAAACCACCGTGCCTGCTTAATAATTAATCACCAAACCGTACCAACTGCAGCACTATCATCATCGATATCTTCAGTATTATTGTCTCCATCTAAGCATCAATGTAAGTTTGACCATATATTATTTTTCCCCAGTTACACATTCATTTCATCCCCTCTGATTCATATTACAGATATGCTTCTCATGACATACAGACCAATAGCACCACGATTCTTGTGATTTCGCTGGTGTGCTGCCGATGTTGTACATATCAATCAGATTATCCATACAGTATGCTGCTCGACTTGCTGAACAACTTGCTGCGTGACTTGCTGAAGTAATTCCGCTGCTCAACTTGATGTGTGTCAATCAATAGTCTGAAAAAAAATCCTTTTATTTCCATGCATGCACTTATCTTCTTCTCTTTTAATTATCAGGCACTGTGTTCTCACCATTAAGGCTTGGGCCACCGGGTCACACTTGTCAGTACTGTGGTGCCTTCTTCTGGTTTGAAGAGCATGTACGCCGACAACAACAGAGTTCATTACCAGTGTACAACACATGTTGCAAAGGAGGTAGTGTCATCTTGCCACCATATAAGCCACCTCCAGAACCTTTGCATAGTCTATTGACAGGAGTCAACAAATCATTGTCGGCTCATTTTTTTGAGAATATTAGAACCTACAATTCTATGTTTGCGTTCACCTCAATGGGTGTTAATGTGATCGATTCTATCAATGATGGACATGGCCCATATGTTTTCAAGATAAGCGGTCAACTCTGCCATCGCATTGGGTCACTCATGCCAATAGAAGGAAGACGACCAGAGTATGCTCAACTATATATCTTTGACACGGACAATGAGATAAGAAATAGAATGAATGTTGGAACCTATACAAATAGAAGTTTTCATCCTAATCGGGATTTAGTGGCTGCACTTGTAGAAATGTTCAACACCCATAATCCAATTGTCAAGTTATTTAGGAAAACTCGTGATAGATTGGCTGAAAACGCTGATGATAGATACATCATAAGATTATTTGGAGATCCTGACAAACATGGAGATATATTTAGTGCTCCAGTTGCATTGGAAGTTGTTGGTGATATAGGTGTCTATTGTTGCATGGAAGAGTCTCGATTAAATCACTACCGATCAGAGGCATTTCAACTCAAGTATAGATCGGCTTCATTCAAGGAGGTACGCACTATGGTCCAGTCAGGGATCACAGAAGCATCAGAGGCTGGCCAACGAGTTATATTGCCTTCTTCTTATATTGGTGGGCCAAGATATTTGTACCAGAATTACTTGGATTCAGTTGCTCTATGCTGAAAATATGGTTGCCCTGATTTGTTTATCACGTTCACATCGAATCCCTTATGGTCAGAAGTAACACAGGCTCTAGCTATTATCCCTGGCCAGTGCTCAGCAGATAGGCCAGATATTGTTAACCGTGTATTTCATGTTAAGCTACATCTCTTCATGGATGATATCGTAAAGAAGCAATTTTTTGGCCCTGTCCTTGCAGGTAAGGCAGCAAATTCGTTGTTCATGACATAGCATAGTGCACAACACATACCTTGCAATGTTTTGTCACATCTCATTCTTACATAGATTTTCCTCCTTTGTAGTTGTCTATACAATTGAATTTCAGAAGCGTGGTCTTCAACATGTTCACATCATACTGTGGCTGGATAAGGACGGTCCTCTAACACCTGCTGATGTCGATAGGCTAATATCAGCACAGCTTCCAGATCCATCGGTTGACAAGATCGGTTATGATGTTGTTACCGCATTCATGATCCATGGACCTTGTGGTCCTGCAAATAAATCTTGCTCATGCATGGTTGATGGAGAGTGCTCCAAGCATTACCCAAAGGAACATTGTGAGAAAACAACAATCCTGCCAAATGGCCATGTTAGGTATGCTCGACCAAACAATGGTATAACTGTTATGAAGAATGATATTCCTCTTGATAATCGACATGTTGTCCCCCACAATGTTGATTTATTGGTTAGGTATGAGGCACATATCAATGTGGAAAGGGTTAATCGTGATGGAATGGAAAAGTACCTATTCAAATATGTTGCTAAGGGTTTTGATTGTTCAAGGATTGGTCTTCATCGTAGGAAGGCATCTGCTGGATCTTCGGTACAGGAAACCAATGAGATACGTGACTACTTGGAATGTAGATGTGTAGCTCCAAATGAGGCGGCATGGCGTTTGCTTCAGTTTGAGGTTCACTATACTGATCCGGCTGAGCGTCTCCATGTACATTTGCCATTAGAGAACAATGTTACATTCACTGAAGATGATAATCTGGAACAACTCTTGGATAACCCATGCAACCATGTTACAAAACTTACAGCTTGGTTTGTTGCAAATAGAGAATACCCTAATGCAGCCCCATATACATATGCAGAGTTCCCTGAATACTTTACTTGGCATGGTAATGGAAAATATTGGGCACCTCGAAGAAATCATCGTAAGAAAATAGGGAGGATAGCACATGTTTCTCCAGCCCAAGGAGATGTTTATTACCTCCGAATGTTGCTGCATATTGTGAAAGGAGCAAAATCATATTCTGATGTTCGGACCATTGAAGGACACATATATCCTACATTTCAGGTTGCATGTCAAGCATTAGGCCTTCTTGGTGATGACCGTGAGTGGTCCTTTGCGATGACTGATGCAGCACATTGGGCCCTTCCCTATCAGCTCCGTCAGTTATTTGTGACACTACTACTTTTTTGTGATATTACAAATCCATTGGGTCTGTTCGAAGAACATGTGTCTTCAATGTGTCAAGATGCCGCCTACCAACTCAATCATGTCACAGCAGGAATAAATTCTTCTACGCCTTCCCTCCAACAGTATATCAGATCATTTGTCCTTACTGACATTGATTGCTTACTTACAAATGCTGGACGTAACTTAACGCATTTCCATTTACCTGAGCCCACTATGCATACTGCATCCAACCTTGCAAATAGATTGCTAATGGATGAGCAGGCATATGATTTAGACAAGATATCATTGGAAGCAGCTGACCAGCTAAGTAAGTTAAATCTAAACCAAAGACATATATATGATGCTATTCTAGATTCTGTGAACACTGGCACTGGGTGCACTTTCTTTGTCTATGGCTATGGAGGGACAGGGAAAACATTCGTTTGGAATACCATACTGAATAGTGTTAGGGCTGAAGGAAAAATTGCTCTAGCAGTTGCATCTTCTGGTATAGCATCACTTTTGCTTCCTGGTGGTCGCACACCCCATTCCCGCTTTAGAATATCATTGAACATACAAGAGCATTCAGTTTTTTCAATTAAAAAGAACACTCACCTGGCACAGTTAGTTCAACAAACCTCTTTAGTCATTTGGGATGAGGCGCCTGTTAATCATAAACACTGCTTTGAAGCTCTTGACAGAACATTGAGAGATATTCTTTCATCCAATGATCCAACACTTGCTAACAAACACTTCGGAGGCATTACAGTTATCCTTGGGGGAGATTTTAGGCAAACACTCCCGGTGCTTCCCCATGCAAGAAAGCAGGAAATATTATCTTCGTCCATCACACGTTCTCATTTGTGGCATAACTGCATTCTTATGCGCCTCACAGAAAATATGCGGCTTCAGTTACCATCATTATCAAATGCTCATCGTCAGCGCCTCGAAGAATTTGCAGAATGGTTGCTACAAATAGGGGAGGGAGCAGTACCAGATTCTTTACCTACTGACCGAGAAGATACATCTTGGATAAAAATACCAGAGTATTTACTTTTGCCAACAGAAGAAAGAAACCTTCCAGGTCTGATCTCTTTCGTATATGATGCCTCAATCAATGCTCACACTGCTAATTATCTTTGTGACCGAGCAATTCTAGCCCCGACAAATGAAATAGCTGCAAATATTAATTCCCAAATGATTTCTCAGCTTAATACTGAAGAAATGTCATACTATAGCTCGGACACAATTGAAGATAGTACAACTAATCGTGCCACTCTAGATGCTCTTTACCCAACTGAGTTCTTAAACACAATAAGCATCAGTGGCTTACCAGATCATCACCTTCAGCTAAAGATAGGAGTCCCAATTATGTTGTTGCGCAATCTGAACCCGTCCAAAGGTCTCTGCAATGGAACCCGACTTATTGTAACTCAACTGACTCGCCGTGTGATTGAAGGGGAAATAATCACTGGGAAGGCTAAAGGGTCCAAAGCATATATACCAAGGATAGAAACAACTTCAATTGACAAGAAGTGGCCTTTTAAATTGAAGCGTCGACAATTTCCAGTTCGAGTGTCCTATGCAATGACTATAAATAAAAGCCAAGGACAAACACTTAGTAGAGTTGGTGTTTACATACCTACCCCTGTCTTCTCACATGGACAATTGTATGTCGCAGTCTCACGTGTGACATCACCTGACGGTCTCCGAGTTCTGGTTGAGAATAATCCACCTGAGCATATATCTAGCACTCACAATGTTGTTTACAAAGAAATCTTTAATGATCTGGGCCAGCAAGGGATGCATGCATAATTGTAGGTAAATCAAGCATAACTGGTTCTATCTGCCTTACATTATTATTTTCATCGCTACTACTGACTCGACATCATTAAATCCTTTATATCATGATACATGTTGTAAAATTGACTTCCATTCACTTTCTACAGGAGCCTTCATCTGGAACATCTGCCTCATTGTGCAGCAAAAAATTGGTATGCTAGGACCCTTGCACTCTTTTATGGCAATGCACCGTTTCCTTTCATTAAAGTAGTCCAGTTCTTCAGTGTCCATGTCGTGCAATATTTGAGCCCAACTTTCCTCTAATACATGTTATAATCCATTTTTATAGTGGAAAACAAAGTTTGCTATATTTTGTGAGTTAGCTATGAAAAAGTGGACATTTGAATATCCTTGCATTTCTACAATGGTTCACTTATTTCACACTAAACTTGGGTTATTTCAGAAGTATTACATTTAAATCTCGCATATATAGCATCATGGCCTACTCCTGACAATACAGTTTATGACGTGTTGTAATTCATTAGGTTTTGCTTCCATATATTTCAGTGTGTTTACTTGACACTTTCACTCGTCATCTCATAAACTGTGGCATGATTTTCTTCTCTGTCAATATGTCCTCAACTACTTCAGTAACTAACTGTAGTATGTACATGACGTGCCCATATATGTGTGCATAATTTAATTAGAAAAGCCTGCTATTGTATGCTATTGCCCTTACTATTCATAATTGTTGATGCAGGTTTTTACATATTATGCAGAACCATGCCACCAGTCATCTTTAATGACGTCAATTGATTCCATATTTCCAACAATCAAATGATCTGCTAGACGACAGATATGTGGTCTTCTACGTGTTATACATGTTGCCTAACTTTTGTCCTAGGGGCTTCTTAATTTGTCTCTTGTCTTAGGGGGCAGTATTCGACCACATAAGCTTATATCTTATATCTTATGACTATTGAAAATTATGGAGTATGACTCCATGCTAGCTTCTACGTCTTCTATGCATGATCTGTATGACTCCGAGCCTCTATTAAGCTTATATCTTATGACTATTGAAAATTATGGAGTAGTTTGCTTACACCAAAATCTAATGATTTGCATTGACGACTGTCGTGCGGTTCTGTTCTATATTACTTATGGTTTTGAAAGCTTCCAGTTCAGTTGTTTATGTCAATTGTCCTTTGTAATTATGAAATATTATGTAGTTACAAATATTCATTATGTTCCCGCGGCAACGCGCGGGGTCCCGACTAGTTACAATGTCTCCGTGTGCATGCACCTACGACGTAGAAGACGACGAGGAGTCATATTTCTGATTGGATGACCCCACGGATCCTCCACTGCAGCAGCCGTCGGGAGGATCCCTCCGCATGAGGAGATGGACAGTGTCCTGACCGATGCCCAACTGCATCAAGGTGTTCCCATCCGACAGCTCCACGCCGCGGAAGAAGATCCTCTGCGAACTCACGGGGATGTTCTTCCGCCTCATCACTTCCTGCTTCATCTCCAGCACCGTCGCGTAGAAACTAATCTCGAGAGTGAATGAGCCCCTGAAACTTCCCGGGTAGCTACTCCCCGTGTACTGTCTGAACGTCACGTCCATCTCGGTAGATTGAGGTACGAACGTATGTGTGCGTGTTGCAAATGATGAAAACGATGGATGATCCATTGGGGGTTCGGGTTCTGGATTTATATAGGAATTGTTACGGCACACATACCATAAAATCGTGCACTAGTTTAAAAAGAAAATGTTCCTCCTACCCTATATATATTGGTGATAATATACCATTTATTATTTAATCTGATACTTCTTATCTTTATTTTTATCTTTACCTATATTATAAAAAGCAAAGTGATTTCTTTCGTTTACGTCGTACATCCGAAACAATACGGTAGCTACAGATTTTCTGCGATTTTATACGTCGTTTGCAGCAAGCCACGCGTTTTTCTCTCATCCGTTTTTCCCATCCGAGTACCAGAGTCCGTGTCCATTTGGTCCAGCAGCAACTTGGCGAGCCCAATAAACGGCCCAAGGCATCTGTCACGTTGCGTCTGGTCCAGGCCCATCCCACGCTGCTCTCGAGTCTCGACAAAGCTATCGTCGATCTTCGATATGATTCTGTCCTTTTGTCCGTCGTTGGTTGCGCTAAAATCAACTTCCCTTATTAACTCCCTGAACGTACGTCTGTGTGTGTCCGATTTCGATTTCTTTCCTTTTGCAAAACTCCCGTGCGCTAGCTTAATCTTATCCGTGTGCGATCTTTTCTCTTCTCTGTTTCCGATATATTCGATGATTCGATCCCATATTTTTCTTTCCAAAACCAACGCAGCTTTTTTTTTAAATAATGGAAGCTTTATTGAATCCAGTAAATTCTATCGAGATGATACAATGGTTCTGAAAACACTCCCGGCCTCTGCATAAGTAGAATGCACATAGCCAAAAAATAGACAAAATCAAAAGGATTACGAGAAGAATTAATGGCCATCAATCCTAAGACTAGACCACCACCCATGTCCCCGGATAAAAATCTCCTTAACCACCCTCTCCAATTGTTGACATGCCACATCTATCAATTCCCGCGAACCAGACTTCTGAAGGATAGCCTACGAAGCCAATGGGTAAGTGCAAAGATAACATGCAAAGGAGATGATATAACCTTTTTTTTTTTATCAAAAACCACATCATTTCTGCATAGCTATAGTGACCAATAAGTGGTAGCTGCTCCTAACATGACAAGTGACTTAATATCTTTCCGTAAACCCCCCAACCAATCCCCAAACATATGTGCTACGCTACGTGGTGGAGATATTCCTGATGCTACTTGAATGACAGCCCAAACGGAATGTGCAAAATGGCAATGGAAGAAGAGGTGCCTAATTGTCTCATCTTTGTGACAAAAGCAACAATTCTTGCTACCTTGCCAATTTCGTTTGGCTAGGTTGTCCTTTGTCAACAGCACTCCACGACGTAAATACCAAAGAAAAATCTTGACTTTTAGTGGCATCTTAAGATTCCAAATTCCCTTATATTCAAGTTAGGACCATCGATGTGTACCAGTGCTAGGTAATGAGATTTCACAGAGAACTCTTCGTTCGGGGTCAAGTTCCAATGAAATTTATCTTGCTCATGGCTTAGATGTAAATTAGCGATGCGCTGAAATAAATTATTCCACGCCACTAATTTTGATCCTATTAGATCTCTTCTCCATGAAAGGTTTGGAGGATTATTTTGGGGTATTTCTTTAACAGTAGCTTGCTTATGTCTAACAACATTGTACAAGCAAGGATACTGATCTTTCAAGGTTGCACTCCCCAACCATTTGTCTTCCCAAAACCTAATTTGGGATCCGTCTTGTATAATGAAGGATCCAAAACAAAGGAAATCCCGTTTTACCTTCATAAGACTAGCCCAAAAATGAGAATCCCCGACCTTCCACTGAGCTTGTGATAAGGGCTTATCTCCTAAGTACTTGTTGCGGATCATTTGTTGCCACACCCCATCTGTCGTGAGCAACTTAAATAACCACTTACTAAGTAAGGCTATATTCTTGATGTCTAGATCTCCTAGCCCCCCTTGTTCCTTGGGTCGGCACATTATGTTCCACTTAGCAAGGTGGTATTTTTTCTTTTGACCATCACTTTGCCAAAAGAACCTAGAGCGAAAGTAGTCAAGTTTTTTAAGAACCCCTCTTGGTATGGCAAAGAAAGATAACATGTACATCGGGAGACTACTAAGCACTGAACTAATCAATGTCAATCGTCCTCCCGTAGACAATAGCTTTCCTTTCCAGCTACTAAGTTCTTAAAGCGTTCCAACACCTCTTTCCAATCTGCATTTCTTAGTTTCCTATAATGTATAGGAATACCCAAATACCGAAATGGAAATTGACCAATGGAACAACCAAAAAGCTCAGTGTATTGGTTCTCGAATGCCTTAGCTTCCCCAAAGCAATATAGTTCACTTTTATGGAAGTTGATCTTGAGACCAGAAAGTTCTTCAAAAGCATATAACAGAAGTTTCAAGTTATAAGCTTTCTTTAAGTCATGATCCATGAAGAGAATTGTATCATCGGCATATTGCAAGATAGAAAGTCCACCATCAATTAGATGTGGGACAACTCCTACAACTCGCCCATCGGCTTTGGCTCTATTAATAAAAATAGCCAACATGTCGGCTATAATATTGAATAAAATGGGTGATAATGGGTCACCTTGTCGAACCCCTTTCTTAGTCTGAAAGAAATGTCCACCATCGTCATTAACCTTTATCGCCACACTTCCTCCAGAAATAAAAGACTCCACCCAAGATATCCACTTAGGCGAGAAACCTTTCATACGCATAGTTTGTAACAGGAAAGGCCACTTACTTTGTCATATGCCTTTTCAAAATCAACTTTGAAAATCACCCCATTTAATTTCTTACGATGCAATTCATGAACAGTTTCATGTAAGATGACGACTCCCTCGAGGATATTTCGTCCTCGCATGAAAGCTATTTGTGAAGTGCTCACCACATGGTCCGCAATAGAATTGATTCTATTAGTTGCGACTTTGGTAAAAATTTTGAAGCTAACATTTAACAAACAAATTGGCCTGTATTTGTTGTATTCGGTTTGCCTCTTGAATTTTTGGGATGAGAGTAATTACTCCAAAGTTGAGGCTAAATAGAGGTAGGTCACCCGCATGAAGTTCCTTGAATAGATTCATCAAATCATCCTTGATGATATCCCAAAACCTTTGATAGAACTCTGCCGGGAAACCATCAAGGCCAGGGGCCTTATTGTGTTCCATACCAAATACAGCTCCCCAAACCTCCTCCTCCGAGAAAGGTGCTGTAAGGAATTCATTTTCAGCTTTTGTCACCTGGGGCATATCCTCAATCCTAGATTCATCTAGTGTAAAGGATGTCTCCTCTGGTGGACCAAAAAGCTTTTTATAGAAATTGGTGATATATGACTTCAAAGCTACATTACCCTCTATCTTTCCTTTATCTTCAAGGAAAAATATGCGTTTTTCCTGTGTTTACCATTTGCCACCATTTGGTAATACTTTGTGTTATTATCACCTAGCAAAACATCAGTCACTTTTGCTCTTTTGTACCATTTGATCTCTTCTTCACGAAGAAGTTTGGCTAACTGATCTTTAGATCGAGTAAGATGCTCTTTCTCAATATCAGTTAGGTCTCGTACCTCCGCTGTGATATCCAACTCATCAATGGTATTTTGCAGTTTGGCCTTTTCTTGCTTGTAAGAGCCACTAGTATGAGATGCCCAACCTCTAAGGTGAGATCTCAAAGCACTCATCTTATTGTTCCATCGTTGAGTTGCATTGTGGCCTTGTTGACATCAGAATTTGGATTTGGCCTAGAATGATCCAATACTGAGATAGAAGATCATCGAGTCAAAATCAAGACAATCGGATCGGTATAATGGAGCTAATTTTGCATATGTCGCCGTCGGCCGATCAATCCGAACCTTGACACATGTACGTCCGATGGCCTGATCAAAGAGTTGCCATACGCGTGTACGTCAAGCGCCTGGAGCCAGCCATCAACCAATAAATAGCATCGATTTCCTAATTGATCGTCACACTGATCCAATGTAGTCGATCAATTAATAAAGTGCATCAAGCCGATCAACCAATACTGTATATGGATCACGTCTCCTAGTCTCCATCAAGCCGATCAACCAACACTGTGCATGGATCAACACAAGCTGCCGATATGCTACGCATAGGCATATATGATCGACTAATTTTACATTAGGCAACAAGGAAATTCGGAACACTGTAGCAGCCTGATACTGCTGTTCACAGGAGATAGAGACCAAATCAAGGAAGGATCATAGGAAGCCACGTCAAGTGGAAGTTATTATAGTATATCTCTTGTAATTAGGAAAGAGTAGTTAGTTTTCTTTATCTATAAGTTAGATTTCCTTTTTTTTTAGGAAGTTATATCCCGTATCCGTATGGGACTTGTGTAACTCTGGGGTATAAATATAAACCCATAGGCACCTGTAATAGGAAGCTCCGTATAATCAATACAACTATTTCGGCGCATCGCCACCCTAGATCGCTGGGTCTACAACCTAGTCGACGGGTTCTTGACTGTTCTATCGGGGCTACATGGGTTCGTTTTAGAATCTTTGTAAGATCAGTCGAGATCGGGGTCTTGCTACCAAGTTGGGCTGCATCAGTTAGGTCCGACCTCCGGCAAAGAAGTAAGTTCCGTCGACCGTGTTTGTATCGGGGACGATTGATACTTTCCCGGTTAGGTCCGATATATCGATCCAACTAACGCAGGCGTTGCCTATTTGATACCTCAATTCTATTTCTAATTGCATTGTGTTTAGAGACGCATCGGTTTAGTTGGAACTGTCTCGGTTAGGTCTGATCTTCTGTCTTAGCCGATATTTCTCTACAATCATAATGTTGTTCTAAACAGATTTGTTATATCCATCACTATACATAATATTAGTTGGTTCCCTTATATTGGTTAGTGATAGTCTTGGCGCAAGCTGTCTCGACCCCGCTCGATCCTTCGGGCTAAGACTAGAGCTGATCGGTTTAGATGCATCGGCTATCGGCGTGTGTAGTTTCATCGGAGGGTTAGCCGATGAGTTATCCTATGACTAGATCTAAGTCTTGTATCGGCTTCTCATGACATATTTTTTATTTAGCCGATACCATTATTGATCTCACTTGTATATTTAATTACTTGGATCTATGTTTAACATACAGTCGATTGATCTTCAATATCTTATCAACATCGGCTTATAGCACATTGGATCGGTTGTTCAGCAGATCGGCTCTCGGATCATCATCATCACCATCACCATCACCTGGAGGCGCTACAACGCATCGGCTTGATAGCCGATCAGCTTCACAGAGATCAACTACAACCATCTTGTTAGTTGCAGGATCAAACTGACTAGCATGCCCGCATCCTCAAGATTTAGGACCTGCACTGGAGCTAAGCAGATCTCCCAGGCCTTCGTGTTTATGCGCGGAGGACTCCATCGGCCAACACACCCGACGACAACGCCCGATAGGCCGGTGGCAGAATTTTACGTCAACAGGCCTCTCACTGGCTTACTCCAGATTTCCATAACACGATCATGAAAATCTTCACGGAGGAACCAACCTAGTTCAAGTTTGAACTGCTTACGGTTCCCTATGAAAGCTGCTGTTCCGGTATCTAGTAATAGAGGTTTGTGATCTGAGACACCTTTGTCTAAAGCATGGACAGAGACCATCGGATACTTGGATTCCCACTCTGTTGACATTAGTACACGATCCAACTTCTCATAAGTCGGATTTGGTTGAGAATTTGCCCAAGTAAATTGTCTTCCCGTTAAAGCAATTTCTCTTAAGTCAAAACTGTCAATTACAACATTGAAGAGAAAAGGCCACCGGTCATTGAATCTATTATTGTTCTTTTCCAAACTGCTTCTCAGGATATTGAAATCACCACCTATTAGAGTGGGAATTGGATTTTGTTGACAAGCACGAACTAACTCGGCCAGAAAACTAGCTTTGAATTCATCTTGTGCTGGTCCATATACCGCCATTAGGATACATTTAAATTTGTCCACTTTATTGACTAGATGGAATTTAACATAAAATTCCCCTTCGACTATAAGGGACAGATCAAAAACAGAAGCCTGTATCCCAAGTAAAATCCCACCAGATCTACCACGTGGAGGAAAACAATGCCAAACAAAATCTGCTCCACCAGAAAGGCGTTTTAGGTTTGTCTTTGATATTTCATTCTTCCTCGTTTCCAGTAATGCAACAAAATCTAAATTGTGGTCCTTTACACAATCAGCGACATATCGGTATTTAACCAAGTCAGAAAGACCTCTGCTATTCCTAAAAATGTCTTTCATGAGGACACAATTTTATTGGATTTGAGAGTGCTAGGACGGATTTTACGTCCTTTTTTCTTGGTTGATTTAGATTTTCTTGTGGTAACCATCAAGTCACAAATCTTGCTGCTCAAGTCCACATCATGTAAATCGACCTCAGAGACATCCTTTACTAAGTGAGCGAGTAGGGTACCGTCATAATCGGTATCCTCGTCATCACTAGCATCAATAGGATTGTCTTGTTTTACAGCATGTTTCTTTGAAGAAAACTGTGAGTCATTTTTTCTTGGTGCTACCTTTAGCCGATCTAACTCAATATGTTTCAGTTTATTTATGGAGATGCCAATATCATTACCAGAATTACCCAAGGAGATGCCCACATTGCTAAGATGAGAAGTGACTCTATCATCTGGTAAAGACATAATTGAAAAACTATGATTACCTTGTGGGAGAAGAGTTGTTGCAGAGTCTGGGCGAGGCTGTAGAGGTTCATCTAGGTTGTGAGCAGCCTTGCGCCTCATAGCCTTACCCATGGAGTCTTCATCAGCCCTAGTGATGCCGTTGTTTGACTCTGCATTTGAACGACCGCTTCGGCGACGAACTTTTGGAGATGACAACACTGACTTGGCAGCCTCAACCTCCTTATAATTTACAACCTTCTCCTCTTTCTCTTTCTCATGTGTCTCACAATGAAGGAACACCTGCAGAGAACTCTCTGGTACAGAAACATTGTCCTGCTTGTTCAAAAATACTGCAGCCCTTTCATCATCCAAGGATGTCAACAAAATTTTTGATGTAGGAGCAAACTTCAACTTCTGCACACTCCTAGGCGAAGAGAGCACTGGACTAGTGCACCAGGGGCTGAAAGGAGTAGAAACCTTGCCCTGCACCTGAGAATTATTGGACAACGAGCCAACATTCCCCATCTGTACAGAATTGAGTAAATTCGCTTGATCTTCTGGCTCTACTCTTGGTCAAGGGCTGTTTGGCAAAGAGCTAACAACAACTTCAGTGGCTGTAGGGTGAGCTGAGTTCACAACCATATTCCTCGGCCTGGGACTTGCTACAGTTGTGGCCACTGAATAAAGTGAGGCCTTTTGGAAACCCATATCCATGATAATGGGTCGAGCCGGGAGAGGCGGCCTATAAGGGCCCAAAGGAGTTAGCGCTAACTGCATAGGAGCTGGTCCTGTACTCTTGTTTGTCTGTGTCTCACTCGAAGAATTACTCTGCAGTCTCTTAGCATTGTAATCATTAGTGTCTTCTCCCTTTGATTTCCCTCCTTCCTGTCCACCCTCATCATCGACATTCATGTGATCATCCACCGCTTGCATTGCCGGTTGGAATCCCTCTTCCTCAAGAGAAAAAACAATGCGATACCCAACTTTGCCAAAGACAATATCAGTTGTAATCGGTAAGTCGGCATGACTAAGAATTCCCACCTTCACACGAACAATACTCTTCCGACGAAAAGTTAACATATCAACCTCTTGTGTGGCACCAATAACAGTACCCAAAGCCCAGAAACCAAGATAGTGACGCCATGGATGAGGAACACCTCTAACATGCACCCACACCTCGTCAAGTTGATAAACCGGGACAACATCAGAATCTGATTTCCATTGTGTAATAGTGATGGATACACCGTGATTCTTTAATCTGAATTCAACATCATGCATCCGTTTGAGCTCCTCCTCCGACGGAAAAGTGACAAGAAAAGAGCTTTCCTCATGTGGCATGGCCTCCCAATTCCAATCAGATTTGATAAGACGTGCCAACTCATTCTGCACAACTTCGGCTGCTAAATGACCTCCTAAGATGGTCACCAAAGCCGTCGGTGCAGGATTAGTCATCTCCATCTTCATATCAAACTCTTTTATCTGCAAGAAACCAAGATTGGACTCTCCATATCCGAACAAAGTAGCATTTGGTTTTGGTTCCTTCAACAGCGGGCACTTGACCGGCAAATGAGCATCTTTCTTGTTACAGATGTAGCAATCAAGAATGGCTTTGCAAGCATCCAGAAGGTGACCATTACATTTGCACCTAAAACAATGGAGTGGACGAGGTTTGTTCGCTTTAACTGAGGTTACCTGAGCGGCTGGTTGTGCTGATTGAGCAACTGTCATGGTTGAATCACGATGTACCTCTGTCTCCTTTGTTTGCTGGTGAGCAGAACCTCCCTGTTTTCCAACTTGTTTGGCTTGATCATCTCGACTTCCCTGCTTACCAACATCTGCAACCACCATGTCAGCCCCTCGAGACTGATGGCTGTCTCGACCGCGGTTCCGAAAAAATCTGCCGTTTGGCCGGGGACGATAGCCAGCTTGGTTATTGTAGTGTTGTGTATCACGGCCACCTTGTTGTTGCTGTGCTTCCCAGCTACGTTGATGTGATGGTGCATCACGACCTCCCTGAAAGTTTTTGAATGGTGGTCTAGGCTCATGAGGCAAGTTTCGGTTGTTCTGATGATGTATGGGTTGGTTGGCCGGCGGCCGCGGCGGATTTCGGCGAGAGTCGTCACGAGAACTAGCCGCCGCCATGGCTGCGTAACTAGGTTTCGCTGTGTGTGCAGATGGAAAGACCGGGAGTGCCTGCTTGATCGAAGGACGAAGCAAATTGCATCTCGACCTGCCATACGGACGTACTCCTACAGGGCCCATCTGACGGCCCACGAAAGACCAGTTCAAATTTTGAACTGATCCCGGTGACAGCGCATGGCCCAGGGCACCATCTGCGGCGAGTTTGGGATTATCTCTATCTCTATCTCTATCTCTATCTGAGCAGTTTTGGATCCGGATTTACACTCCTCTCTGTATAGACCGTACGATTTACTCAGATGAACGGACCAGATTTCACCGTGGATCCTACCGAGGCACACCCGCGGACGCTCTATTCACGCGTGCGCCGCACCAACCCCACCTCACAAGCGCGCGTGCGGACGCGGATTCAGATTTCCTTCCGCCGCCGCCGCTACATCAGCCGTCCGCGGCCGGCATCCCGTCGGCGTCCGGACGCAGCCGCCGCCTCCGCCGACCTTCTGCGTCGGACGCTGCCGCCGCATCCCATCGGCGTCCGGCCCCTGCCGCCGCCGATCTTCTCCGTCCGCACGACGACGGCCGCATCCAGTGAGTGTTCTTCCTTGTTATTTTTTTCCTTGTAAAAAGCTGAATTATTACACTACCTATATTCAGGGGGTATTCTTCCCATTAGACTGCTTGAATTATTATTTTTTCAACATGCAACTTAGGAGGAAATCAAATATGCAAATGGAAAAAATATACCTGTACTGCCTGCCCTTGCAAGAGAGCACTCCTAATCAAAGTAAGTAATATTGGGGCAAACCCTCGTGTCTCACTGCCAGACCAACATTTTCTATCGACCATGATTGTCCAAAAGCAGTCATACGCAAATCCATGTCACTGCCACAATATACCAGGTCAATATTACTTGTCATGGCACACAGATGCCCAGACAAATGCAGGATTGATGAATAACAAACCTTGAGGGTAGAAAGTTCAGTGATAATAATTTTGTTAGAGGAGGATCCAATTTGACCACCATAGCAACAACAACAGAATTAAGTGTTCCCAATGTTGCCTGCCTAAGAGCTCTGTTTGCCTGTTGAAACAAATGGGCATCAAGTAAAACTTAGCATAGAAGATTGATGCCTGTTATTTAAGAAGTTACCGAGTATAATGCGTATTTATTTACCTTCCGAAGGAAAGCCGTAAGCTCAGAAATGACATGGCCTAGAACACATGAAAGATCAATACGAACAGGTTATTTGGCAATCACTGCAAATGCCTGTAAAGGAAAAAACATTTTATGCGTAAAAATCTCCTGTTCAGTAGGTGTTCAAATTTGTTTTGTGTAAAAATCTCCTATTCAGTGTGTGTTCAAATTAACAAAAAGTTGTTTCCTGTAAAAAGCTCCTATTTCCAAATTAAGTTGTCATCTGGTTCGAATCTTGAAGCCGCATTTTGGTTGTTTGCTGTTTATATTTTGAGGACTAACAAACTCAGTCCATGCCAACCTAGGTCGTCCCCTCGGATTCAACGATCATGGAATCTACACCTCCAATACAATGTCAGGGCTCCGCACAAAGTTCATCAACAATTAGAGGTTGGTTGCTTGTGTTCATGTCCTCTTGAAGATTCGATGATGGTACTGTACCCAAACCGCATGAGTTCCATGAGTTAATTGTTTTTTCTGGAAATATTGCAAGGATTCTGTCTTTTAGAAAAGAGGATTCACCAATCACCATGTTGTGCTATTTTGTCAGGTTCAATGGCTCACAATATATATCTGCATAGAAATTTTGTATTTGAATTTAGTTTTACAAGGTCTGAACTTGGACTTGCAATGCTTATGAACCTGCAGGTTGACAATTGCTTGTGAACATGATAATTTGTAACAATGTGGATTGTTTTGTTATGGTTTTACAGTTTGCTTGGCAAATTATTCAAGCAAAAAATAGGTTGCCACAGGTGCACAACTCATGTTGTGTGCTCCAAACTTTCTTTCAAAAAATTATGTTGAGCCTTCCTTCGGCGATTTTTGGTCTCCGTCAACATCTTCTGACGGAGATGCTCAACCTCGTGGATGGTTCCTGTTTCTATGTTACTTTCATCACGAAAAGCTTAGATGAGAAAAGTTTATTGCGAATTTACATCTCTCTTGCAGTGTTATCAAGCAGAAAAGAATTATTAATTCCTGCATCATGTCAATTTAATTCTGCCATACTAAACTGGACATGTTGTGTGTTACCTGTAGGCTGTACTTAGTTGGGAAGACATAAAATGGAGTAGCACATGTTAACTTTGATGTACTGAGATGTAGACTATACCGTGCTCCTTTGTGTTGTGTTTAAAAGTTCAAAGTATTGTAAATGCCTGTACATGTTGTTAATTGCACCCCACTTCAGAAATGAGTATTGTAGATGTTCAAATCATTTTGCATTCTGAATATCAGAAACTAAAGGTCATTTTTTTTATAAAACCTAAAGCTTTAGTCATACAACTGAACTCTTGGCAAACACATGTTAGTCTAAAATTGGAGTACTTTCAAATTGCTTACTGTGCATCACTCTGAAACTTTTAGAAATTACATTGTGATGTGATATCACATTGGAGTAACCTATTTGCCCAGTATATAGGTTCATCTTTTAGAAATTACTGAAAAGTACTCCATGTGAGAAGGTTCAGTTTTCAGAATTCAATTAGAAGATGTAATATGTTTTCAGAAATCACATTGTGAGACATTGGAGTACACATTTTTATTCAGCTTATTCGAATGATATATCAAGAAAAAAGGGTAATGCCAAAAATATAGTCCTTTTGTTCTTCCTCTCATTATTTTTTTTCCCAGTACTATGACTTACTATAAATGATTAAATGGCTTCCTGGATGTGCTATCGGAGGTTGTAGTTCGATGGATGGCAATTCATCAGTTGATATGTAGACTAGATAATTATGTTAATTCGTCAGTTGAGGAAGCACCTTTCAATTCACTTTCAAGGTTATGGTGACTTTGTTATATAGGATAAATTGTACACAGGGTAGGTTGTATACACTATACTGGTGAAAAATACAAATATTCCACGTGCTTTGTTAGCAATTTATATCAAATTCTTCAAGAGGGAATAAACTGAAAGCCGCGAGCTGGCCTCCCGGCCCGACCTCCTCCTTCACTTTCCCCACTCTTTTCTTCCTTCACCGGCGTTTCTCTCTTCTCCCCCACCCAAAATCCTCAAATGCGCGACGATTAGTGGTTTTTTGGTGGGGATTTCGCTTAAGGGAGGTTGAGGAAGGTAAACTCCTCCATTCCATCCAAATTTTAGTTGTTTTCATGTTGATTTTGAGGAGTATTTGGTGAAACCCTAGGGTGTGGATTAAATTGAAATTTTTGGTTTATTCTTGCACTTGATGGATGATTGAGCACTAGATTGGAGTTCGTAGAATCTTGGTATATGTTTGAGTGTAATGTAATTGACTAGGAAGTTATATTCGTTTGGAATGGATTATTTAGGGATAAAAACGAATTAAATTGAGTATATGAACAAGTGATGAGTTTAGGCCTCAAAAATCGATTTGAATGGTATTGATTAAGAAAAAAATGAGTAGGCACTTGATAAATGTTTGAGAAAATTTTGATATGTAGATATGTGTTTTTGAGGGTTAGCCAAAAATGTGTATGGGTAGGGGGGGAAAGGTTTGCAAAAAATGTATATGGGCAATGGAGGCTAATGCATGTATTTGTCGGTATAGTTGTGGGATTTAGAATATAAAACATCTAAAATGATTTAATGTTGGTTATATGCTGTAGATGGATAGAGTTGTTCGTGTTCATTTCGGCGAAAGTATGATAGAGACACGCGAAGGTAGTTGCAAGTTTGAGGGATGACAGTGAAGTCTGTTGTGTTTGTTGGGAGACCATCTTTTGAGGAGGTTGTGGGTCGTGTTAGAGAAATTTTGGAGTTCAGAAAAGGGCAATTAAATTTGAAAGGTCGATTCGATGTCGGAGTTGGTAATGTGTCTCATAAACAAATGCTCAGATTGAACGGGCAGACAGAATGGGACGCATATGTTGACATAGTGATGGAGTCACAATTTAGGTCTCTCGATGTAGTTGTAGAGACCGAGACAAGAGTGGATTATACGGACCATCCTGCGGAAATGGACCAACATAGTATGTATTATGAAACAACGTATTTTCGTGAGGATGTGGTAGATGTGAAAAATATGTTTGACGAAACATTCATAAGAGATAAAGAAGGCATACTCGACGGTGGCAATGGAAGAGAGGTGGCGAAGGAGAACAAAGGAGGAGAAATGGCGAAGGATGGCAATGAAGGAGTGATGATGGATGATGGAGGGGTGATGGCCAAGTATTCCTTTGAAGTTTTGATGCGTGAGCCCATCAAAAAGAGGAGCCAATGCATGAGGACAATGCAGAAGTGCGGTATGGATTCTGAATTGCTTGGAGATGTTACCCCGAAGAAACAAGTCACCGAGAAAGAAGTAGTAAAAGTTGATTTAAATATTCAAAAAGAAGTCTTCGTAGATGGGAATGAATCGGCATACGATGATGAGTTCGCATCAAATTCAGAGGATGATCGTCCTATTGGTAGGATGACCGAGGACGACATTGCAGCATTCCAATGTATCGTGGGTAGGCATCCTAGCATTTTGGAGTTTGAAGACTTAAGCAACGCCGAGTTAGCAATCGCCGATGGTGGTAGCCGTAGTATGAATATTGTGGACCCAACTGGTGGAGAGTTAAGGGTGGGTTTGGAGTTTGCGTCGATGGATGAGTTGAAGTTTTGGCTTCAAAACTACTCTATTCGTACACATCGACCCTTCCGCGTGAAAAACTCAAGTGTCACAAGGAGGTATGTCGTTGTATGTGAGATGAAGACATGTAAATGGATGGTCCAAGCTAGGAAGAGTAAGAGGAACGGAGGCAATGGACAATTATAGGTTTGGGAGGAGAGCACACTTGTGGCAGTGCGAATGCATCGGGGAAGCATTTGCAGTTAACATCGAAGTTCATTGCTAACATGTTGCAACCTATGGTTAGGGCACAACCTACCATAAGTGCTGCAGCAGTAGCCCGTGCAGTGCAATTAATATTCCAATACACTCCTTCGTATGATAAAGCTTGGCGTTCTTAGGCTAAGGCTTTGAAGATAATATATGGTGACTGGGATGAAGCGTACATCCGACTACCAACATTTTCAAAGCGATAAAGCATAAGAACCCAAGCATGTTTTACTGCATAGAGCCGCACGCTGAGAGAACAACCAAAATTGATGGGGTTCGTAGAAGAGTGTTCGGAAGGGCATGTTGGATATTTGGTCAATCCGTTGAAGCCTTCAAGCATTGTCGAGCTGTTCTTGCAATCGATGGCACTTTCTTGACGAAGAAATATAGAGGGACAATGTTGACCGTGATAGGCATCGATGCCAACAACCATCTTCTTCCATTGGCGTTTGCATTTGTCGACAAGGAGAACAACTTCAACTGGGAGTGGTTCATACACATTGTGAGGGTTCGTCTAATCGAGACTAGACGTGAAGTATGCATTCTATTCGATAGACACAAGGGGATATTAAATGCGATTGAGAACCACATTCCTAATCACCCTCCTGTGTACCATAGATGGTGCATTAGACATTTCACATCTAACTTCTACACGGCAGGGGCCACAAAGACAGAGGTCAAGGAATAGAATCGCATAGGCTACATTAAAGAGAAGACATTCTTCATGACAGAATTTGGCAAGTTGTTATCTGTTTTACAATCAGATCCGCGCAGGTGGTTGGAGCAACATATGGTGCACAAAGAGAAGTGGTCCCTTGCGTTCGACTCCGACGGTCGACGATATGGATTTATGACTAGCAATTTCGTCGAGTGCTTCAACAATGTCCTAAGAGGTGCACGCAAGTTGCCCGTGACAGCTATAGTTGCATTCACTTTTGCAAAGTGCAACGCTTGGTTTGTGAAGTACGTTAAAAAACCAGAAGATCAAATTAGCATGGCTTCAACAATCGTGCTTTTGCTGAGTACTTAGCATGGCTTCGAAGGAACTACCGATTGTTCCTCTGGCCGGCTTGGGCGCACACCGATCTGAATGACGAAGATTCCGAGGACGAGGGCGGCAATGAGTATGACATTCACACACGTGAAGGCACGGGTGTGGAGTTTGGACCTCTTCGGGACCGTGTGGTGACTGCTGTTGTACCAAATTGACTTACAATTACCCTCATATCCTTACTGCACTAACAATTGTATGTTTTAGGCTGGCGAACTAATTCGGTGTGTGAACGAAGCAGGTGTGGCCCTTGGAACTCCACCTGGGGCACCTAATGAACTAGGCATTCTCCAGCAGGCCCTACAGGTAACAACTAACAATCGTGTTATCAATTCAATACCTTTAGCACAAGCACTAATATATATGTGCATACAGACGCTCCGTTACCGTTGCCGCAAGCTCACCGCCCGGCTTGGCTGCCGATTGGTCGATGTTGTCGAGCCTCGCCAACACGCAAAAACCATGTCGGGTGAGGCCTCAGGATCTCGCCGTAACCGCGGTGTTGACGATGAGGTAGAGGACGAGGAGGAGGAGGAGGAGGAGGAGGCGAGGGACGATGCGGATGACGATGAGGATGAGGATGACGATCGAGAAGTGATCGGCCCGTCTTAGCTTGAGGATGCTCCTCAACTGTCACAGCCGAACCGGCCACGCGGGGCCCGCAGGCAAGTTGACCGGTTCACGCCCTCGCAGCCGAGGCAACGGAAGAAGCACCAGTGAAGTATTTCAAATTGCAATTGGTTGTATGTATCGTCGATGTTTGAATGATACCTGTGTTTGTCGATGCTTGACCTATGTCGAATGTGGAGTGGGTGGATTTCTGTTTGTGAAGGTTGAACTATGCCGATGTTTGTGGAGGTTGAACTATCCTGTTTGTGGTTATGTTTGTGCATTGTTATGTTATACTTGTGATGTGATTTGTGTTGTGAATTGCAAACTAGAAACTAGGAACTAGAAAACTGGGAACTAGAAACTGGAACCAGGGAAAACATGTTTTACCATGTCTAGGTAGCTCAGCGCCAAATACAACGGCACTGAGGTGCCCAACCTCAGTGCCAGGAGAAATGGCGCTGAGGTCCTCCCACCAGTCTCCCATCAAAACACGTACTGAATTGACGGATCATGTAGCGCTGATATGGCCAACCTCAGCGCCAATTCCTCTGGCGTTGAGGAGCACCCAGGCTCCCCCCACAACACGTACTGGATTGGCAGCTTAGGGAGCGCTGAGTTGGCCAACCTCAATGCCAGCTGAATTGGCGCTGAGGTCGCCCAACCAGGCTCCCCCCACAACACGTACTAGATTGGCAGCTCAGGGAGCGTTGAGGTGGCCAACCTCAGCGCCAGCTGAATTGGCGTTGAGGTCGCCCCTACCCGGCTCCCCTAAACCCTGTACTGGATGGACGGCAAGGAGAGCGCTGAGTTAGCCGATCTCAGCGCCAATTCCTGTGTGGCACTGAGTCCTCACGCAACGAAGCACACTACCTCCCATACGCGCGATTATTCTCTAAGTTAGATGCTCAGCGCCATCGGTTGTGGCGCTGACAACATTCACGCCGTCTCATCCCCAAGTACGCCATCAGCGCCATTGGATCTGGCGCTGATATGTAGGACCTCAACGCCGAACCCTATGGCGCGGAGCCCTGGGTCCATTTTTAGCTAAAGTTTTTTTTGGGGTCCATTTGCAAAATATGTTTTCGAGAGGGGCCAAACAGTAAAAAAAGAGTCCTATATCTATATCGGATTGTATAGACGTATTGGTTACATGTCGGATACAGGTATGGCTGCTGAGCGTCATATCCATGCAAACGTAGCCTGCACCCTGCAAGGTATTTTCTCTTCAGATTCACGGATGCAACAACTGAAAGGCAGACATATAAAAAATTTACATAATTATTAATTATTTTTTTATCATTTGATTCATTGTTAAATATACTTTTATATATTTATATAACTTTACGGTTTCACAAAATTTTTATGAATAAGAGGAACGGTCAAACGTGTGTCATAATGTCAATGGTGTTAAATATTTAAGGACGGATGTAGTACAACAAAGCCACATTCTTGCGTAAAAACAATAAAGCTGCATTGATTCAGAGAGCAAAATATTACCAATGCAAACTACAATGCTCAGATATTGCAGACGTGCAAGCGGCCGCCCGGCGTTACGCCGCGCACGAATCCTTCTAGTTAAATTATCAACATATGGATGTGTACAAATTTGCAAGTATGTGCCATCTGTGTTTATTCAGATTAGCAGGAAGGAATGGTTGAAGAACATCATTCATCGACAATTACCACACTGTAACACAATTGTTTCCCCAGAGTGGTGATTGCACTGTAGAGTTTTCAGCCGCCTTCCTGCACATGTTTGATAAGAATCTGTCAAGGATTTGATTGACATCATATTAACGCAAGCTCATCACATTACGCATTAGTGAGTAATAATAGGCTTATAGACAATCTCTTTGTTGGTAAGCAGAAGGATCAATACAACCAATTTATAAAGAATAATTTAGTGAATGGCTGCTATGCCTGTGTAGTGACCAGTGGCGGACCCACCCAGGATTTTTCGTCCTGGGTGTGCCCATAATCAGCAAAATCAAAATGACCAAGCATAAAAATATACTTTAAGTCATAAATTTTCCAAACAACAGTACAAATAGTCAAAATGATGTGTTAAATTTGTAAAATACAGTAAAATAGTTTAAAATAACTCTTATAGAACACACAAGATAAAATCTAACGATGTCCTTGTTCCTTCACATCTGATTAAATCAAGTGCCTACTACCTAAATGGGATTTTGGTCCCTAGAATTTAGTTAACAGGGTGAGGATTTGACCCAATATGAGTAATACATACTAAAATTTTTATTTTTTTGGGTGTGGTGGTGCACCCTGGCACCCCCCTGGGTCCGCCCATGGTAGTGACTTTTGTTTATCCATCAGTTACAAGCATACAAGGTAGCGATAAATTTATGCAACACGTAACATACCTCAAATTTGGACTTAGCCTCAGATTCAAATGTCTTGCACAAAATCTTATAGTTTTTTTCAAGTCCAATCTGTAGAAACTGGAAAGATCAGGATACACACATCTTAATCAATAAATACTATAGTAGTTTATAGGCAAAATAATACCAGTGGATCCACTCTTGATGGCGAAGTACTGGAGATTACATATCTGCAGGAGAAGAGTTACATTGAAATGTTTGAACCAATGGTCCACACAATACTAAAAACCAACAATAATGTAACAAATTTCAGCACACTGAATAAGCTGTGGAGAAAAATTCAAGCCTAACACTTCACCTCAACTTCATGTAGAAAGCCATAGCAAGGTTATTAGCTTTCTGAACTGTTAGCATCACAGCTCCCATTTGGCTCTGCATGTACGCGCTATCAAAATCAGATGATCCTTCATGCTGAGATTTCATGATAGCGATTGAGCTAAAAACATATGCATATGATAAGACAGGAAAAAGGAACAAATGGTATCATAGCATACTATATGTGCCCATAATGTTTCCGGAAATATGTGCAGATAAAATTGAGCAAGGTCATAATAGTAAACCATCAAGCACTGAAGCAATTCACATTACCTTACAAGCTATAAGTTCAATCAACTCCATTAGAAATTTCCCTAGCCCCTTCCCCTGGGCAGAAGGCTCCACCTGTAACTCATAGACATAAACAACAGGAACATCCTCTTCCAAAACAAATCTGTAGTGTACAAAACCAATCAAGCGATCCTCGTTACATGCTTCATGTGTACTATTGTGACCTTGCTTCATAATATTTTTGGTACTAAAGGCATTTGAAGATTGCCGGACAAAAATATATCGTGCTTCTGGGGCAACCATTTGTCGGCGCTTAACTTTCTCTTCTGAAGGCCATTCTATCCCATATGGTTCTTCCATGTTAACCTAAATTGTTGCTTTCTAGCATTACATTCAATATTGATGGGGCACCATGGAAGGGAATCATGCAAAATATCCAGCAAAACAGTAGCAAAATGAAAGGGAATATATGTAACCTTGAGAAGATTTTGAATGTACTTCCTTGTCAGTAATGGAAGTTGATTTCCATGTCCAGACTCCAAGTAGACCAAAAGACCTAAGTATTACGGGGAAAAAAGAGGTGAAATTGAAATGGCACCCACCACACGCATATAAGAAAGATGCACTGTGTAGGGATTGTTAGGGCATAGTCATTCAATCTCATGGTTACAGGGGTGGGGGCGGGGGGCATTAGGGTAGCACATTTTGTTCACCAAAAAGATAGTGTAGGTTACCATTTCTTTCAAACTTATGAAAACCAGGAAATTGCGCTAGATGATCCTTCATGGCTACAGCTTTCTTTATGAGTTCTCCGACAGCATTCTTTCTCCCCAATATCTAGCCAAGAACATGAGATTATCTGAATGAGACCCTGATATACCAGTACACCTCCACTGTTTCTCCTCAAAAGCTGGTTCAGAGGCAGGGGTCACAAACAGCAAACAAATACTGATAGTAAATAACCTTATAACAAAAAATCTAGATGTTGCCGCACACATGTTCAGCAGAAGAACACTGAACATATTGGTGTGATAAGCTTACACCGCAGCTTCGCAATTTCTGATAATACATGAAATCAACACACATGGCAGGGCTGAAGCGCATGCTAATTGAACAACGACATAACCAAATGCCAAACATCATTTACCAGAAAAGCTAGCAGATCTTATCGGCGATCGTTTCGGGGAATATATAACAAAATCTTATCGGCTATGAGTAAATCGACTATGGGAGGGGGAGGGAAGGGGAGGGGAATATAAAGACCTCCTTCCTGCTCGGCCTCTTCTCCTCGCCGCCGCTGCCCCGGGGCCTCTTCTTCTCCGCCGTCGCCATTATCGCCTTGCTTGCTCTGGCTCCGTCTCGGGTCTCCCGGCCGGCCGCCGGATGGATGGAGTGCGAGGAACAGGAGGCTGTAGACTGTAGTACTACTTCTCTTGCGTGTAAACTGGCCCAATAATTTCTGGGCCCAACAGGCCGAAGTCCAAAATCAACATGACCATGGGCCCCACCCGTCAGTAGCCAGAAGCCCAGAACCTTCGAGAGAGCTCCGCACAAACCGCTCGCGGTCTCGTCTCTCGCTCTCTCACCTCGCACCAGCCATGGAGCCATCGCCGGAGCCTCCGCTGCCGGCGGCGGCCGCCTTCGCCGCCGGCGGAGAAGGCGATCCGTATGCACCCACCACCGACTCCGCCACCTCCTCCTCTCCATTCCCTCTCTTCCCTCTCTCCGCGCCTGACGCATCCTCCGCCCCAGCGGCGGGGTCCCAGTGGCTCTCAAACCCTAGCTTCTCCTTCGACGCCTCCTCCCTCAACATCTCCACCACCACCTCCTCTTCCGTGCCGCCGCCGCTGAGCCCTTCGTCGGATGAGGAGGAGGCGCCCGCGCCACGGCCCGCGCCTGCTAGGTACGACCTGCTGCCCTCCTCGCCGTCCGATGATGAGGGGAGGGATAGACGGAAGGATAGGAAGAGGAGGAAGCGGAGGAGGGAGAAGGAGCAGTACGGTAGCGCGGAAGCCTCGCGGAAGTCGGGGGTTCGCGCGTGGGCTGGCTCAGAGACGAAGTTGGCCAAGGATTACTACTTCGACGCCAAGGGTGACCATGATAACTTGGCGTTTGGATCGATATACAGGTCAGGTTTTTGCGTTTGAAATGAATGATGTAGTTATGATGGATGCAATTGCTTGTTCAGTAACCAAGCTGAATTATCTATTCATGCATTGTCATTTGAAGTTAATGTGGCATACGCACTTGGTTTAAGTCATTTTTGTGGTCGAGTTCCATTTGAAAACTATGAATGTTTATGTTTTTATTGTAATTCCATGAAGACATGAAGGTATGCTATATTACTTGGAAGTGGCATGTTAGCTGTTGTGCAGGCTTGCTTCTGTTTAAGTCTTTAGTGCACCATCAGAATTATCAGGATCAAGCTTGTTTTCCTAGATGCAAAACTACTCGTACAAACATATTTATTCATGATCTCGAGGGCAATAATTAGAAGTACCTGGGCTAATTGTGTTTCAATCAACTGTTGGCAGATTTTGTGATCTCGCAGCTTATTGCATGTTTGGTCCCCTTCGAAGTTTAGTGGGGTTAGTTTATTTCGTCTTAAGAAAAGGTGTTCTGGTTATTGACACATATATCATTCTCTGTTTACACATATTTGAAAAATAGTATGAATTTGCTTAGTGTCACTTGTAATGTTGACATAAAGGATTTGAATTTGTACTGTTGTTTAGTTGTGCATCCATGCTTTGGCCAGAATATCATTGCTTAGTGTGATATGGTGGCCTGTTTTTTTCTTTGCCCAGGAGTTTGTTTGCTTTTTTTTTTTTTTAGTTTGACTGTGTTTTACTGGAATTTGACACCACAAAAAAAATGCAGAATGGATATTGCACGCTATAAGCCCCAAAGCATTCCAGAGACACGTGGCCTAAAATGGCTTTTGTTTCATAACTGGGGACTTGTCTCGGTACATATGGGTCATGAGTCAGATTTGGATGGACTGGATAGCAAAGTAAGAGCCGGAGGTCGCTACTACTCAGCAAAATATGCAGTTGTTGAAAGAAATAAGGGTTTCAAACACCTAAAAGTATTGAAAAAAGATATATCTGCAAGTCTCCCAGAAGATTTTGTCCCCATAGGGGCACCAGCTCCTCCTGAAGAAAACATCACTGGGGGGCAGGAGCTTGAAGAGTCTTGGGAGGATGAAATACTTCGGAGGACAAGAGAGTTCAATAAGATGTCTCGGGAGTGCCCTCATGATGAGAAAACTTGGTTGGACTTCGCCCATTTCCAGGTATTACTAATTTGTACAATATAATTCTATCATGATGCAATGCTTATTGTGATCCACATTTTTTGCTGTTAATTTTACGGGATATGATTAGTACTTAAATATAGGATCCATTCACTTTTCTCATGCCTGCTTTTAATGAATCCACTGAAGAATTTTTCTCTGCTACTGTTTACAGGATAAAGTTGCCAGTACTCAGCCGCAGAAAGCAGCTCGTTTGCAAACAACTGAAAGAAAAATTAGTATATTGGAGAAGGCTGTGGAGCTTAATCCAGATAATGAGGAACTATTGCTTTGCCTTCTTAAGTCATATGGTGAGAGGGATAGCACCCAGAATCTCTTGGATAAATGGGAGCAGATACTTATGAAACACCCGGATAGTTGTAAGTTGTGGAAACAGTATCTACTTCTGTGCCAAGGGGAATTCTCCAGATTCAAAGTATCTGACGTACGGAAGTCTTACACTTATGCAGTACAGGCTTTATCTGCAGCTTGTACCAAGTTATGTAGTCAGGTTGAGCCTATCTGCTTCTGCTCCCCCTTTTCTGTCTCGTTGTCTGTATTTTCAAACTGTTAGCCAGTTTATGTTTCTGAAATTTTATTTTTATTTGTTTGACAGGATACTCAATATGATAATCACAAACCTCAGAATTCTTCCTTAATTAATCTTGAACTTGGTTTAGTGGATATATTTGTGAACTTGTGTCGGTTTGAGTGGCATACAGGACATCGGGACTTAGCAACTGCGCTATTTCAAGCTCAAGTTGAATTTAGTTTGTTCTCCCCTCCCCTCCATCTGACCACAAGCAGTAAACAAAGGCTCTTTGAGCACTTCTGGAACAATGGTGGTGCCAGAATTGGAGAAGATGGGGCTCTTGGATGGTCCAGATGGTTGGCAAAAGACGAAGAGAGTAGACAAAATATACATATACAAGAAAATGCCCAAGAGACTGAGAAGGGGGGTTGGAGTGGTTGGTTTGATCCTTCTAGGAATAATAATGAAACAAGCAAAGTACCTGACGGCGAATCAATGGAACCATCAATATCTGACGGAAATGATGCAGAAGACCCAGATGACGTGGGCCCATCTACACAAGATGATGTGGAATCTTTGTTGAAAAAGCTTGGGATTGATGGAGATGCCGATTACAATAGTGAAGTTAAAGATCCAAAAACATGGAATAGATGGTCCTTTATGGAATTGTCAAGGGACAATGAACAATGGATGCCTCTTCATGAAAAATCCGGTACATGTTTTCTCCTTGTGTTTATAGATTGAAAAATCAATTTGTCTTTTTTTTTTTTGCTAACTCAGTGCTTACGCTAGATCCTATTTTCATGGTCAGGATCACTTTATTCTGATGATGCTCCAGATGGAGAAGACAATGATCAGCTTTCCAGAGTTATTTTGTTTGAAGATGTAACTGAATTCCTGTTCTCTCTATCTTCTGAAGAGGCTCGCTTTTCTTTGATATGCCAATTCATTGATTTCTATGGTGGAAGAATTCCTAGATGGTAAATTTGCCTATTTCTTTCCAGATAAGCTGTAGTCATTTCTCCATGCAACTAGTAGCACTCGCATGCCATTTCTTAACCCCGTAAAACAATATTATTGCTCATTGTGAAAAGTTGTGAACAAAATATCACTATATGGGCCTTTGGACGAACGTAGTAATGATACCTGTAATTGTATAATCAAGAGTGCGATTCATGGTAAACTGCAAGTTTGAAATTACCCAGATATAATGATTTAGGTACTCATAATTTTTGTCTTTGTTGGTCTTGAAGTATAGTTTCACCTGAATCGAGAAACTAAGGAGAAAAGATGATATGATATTATTACCAGTAGTTTGAAGTTCTCACCAAAAAAAAAAGAAAGAAAAAAAATTGCACACATGGAATTAAAAAAAAAACAGAGATGATGGCTACAACCTAGGAGACGTGAAATGCATCGTATCAACCTTATGCAAGGTTTGTTCACCTTAAAAACCTATATTAATTAGTATCAATGCATCGAGCTGCACTATGAATAATTATTAATCTTCCCAATTTTTGTTTCTCATCATTTTCATATCGTTATTTACCAGTGAGTTAAGCACCCTAAATTCTTAAATTCCAGGACATCCACCAACAGTTCAAGTTGGATTGATAGAATTTTGAGCCTTGAGATGGTTACAGATGACATCCAGGAAGATCTTATTACGGTAACTAACCTTGTAGACAAGAACCAAAGTTCAGTTCATAATAAAATGGTGTCATTGTTGGGAACTATGCATGATTTTTCTCAAAGGCCTGGCATAGCAAAGTTTCTGAAAAATGCAATACTGCTTTTCCTTGATGTATTCCCTCGCAATCATATCCTGGAGGAGGCTGTTCTTGTTACCCCCCAAATTCATACAGCTGAAGGAAAATCTCTCTCTACTCCAGCCAGTGCATCCCGGGCTTTGGCCAAAACTTTGCTGAAGAAAGACAGACAGGTATGCTTTGTTCTGTATTTTTGGCATCCTTTGCTGAGAAGCAGAATAGGTTTAAAGGACGACATTAGTTGTGCAATGAGCTAGACAGGGACAAAGTAGTTTTTTCATGTATTTAAGCTAAGCTGTGCATCGAATTTAATCTGTGTCGCTTAGTAAACTAGATGCATCCTGCAACTTGGGAACCAAAATCAAACTTACTGTCCTTCAGAGATTGAAGCATGAGTCTTTAATTCAATAACATCCATTTTAATTAACTAGCTCAAACCATTTCAACATTCATCTTATTTTGGACCTTGCCTTTTCCAACAGAATTCTAGTTGCATCTTTTTTTCATATTATATAGTGGTGCATTGACTTGTATAAGTATTCAGTAAATATTCTTAACTCTATTGTTTGGAGCATGGCACACTTTTGTTTTCAAATAAGAAAAAGGCTGAACTTTGTCACCTTTTTTGGGTAGGATCTTTTGCTCTGTGGAATATATGGACGAATTGAGGCTATGAATGGTGACATTGTCAAAGCAAGGAATATATTTGACTTGGCACTGTCAACTTCTCAAGGAGTTTCAGAGGTAAAACCATGAAGTAAATTAGTCAGTATGTTCAGTTTCAAAAAATCGATGTTGTATGTTATATGTTTATAATGCACAATGCTGGTAGAAATATAGATCAATACCTCAAATGGCTTTCACTCACTACCTCCTTACAATATAGATGCAGTTTTGTCTTTTGCAATGGTCTCTGAAACACATAGTAGCCACTTATATCTACATTATACATCAATCGGTTGAGAAGCATTATAGAATGTACTGACATGGAATTATTTTGTGAAGAAATACATGATAACATGATATTTATTGTATTGTGAATCCTGCCTGGTGCCTTGAGTTTGAAAAGCTCTTTTTTGAACCCTTTTTCTTGGAATAGAAGTACTCCATTTCACAGTATCATTCCAATCCCACCATGGACATAGACCAATGAGCACCATCTTAGATGGTATACTATAACAAATTAACAACTAAACCTTTTTACGACATTAGGGGTAGATACTAAAGAGTGGACATTGTAGCACTTTGGTTTTCTCAATAGACTAATGTTTTGAAGTGACCCATTGCCATTGCAAGAAAATTGCTTAGGTTTCTCATTTTATTCCAGCAACAATCTTGTGATTGAGTTAGAATAGATAATTGAAGCAACTTGATAAAAGTGGTGTTAGTTTCTTGTCTTTGAGCGGTTTATGTTCTTGGGAAGGAAATACCATGTCGGTACTTGGTCAGCTGTGTCAAACATGGCTAATGGCTTTATTTGAGTTGTGGGCTCATGTTCAGGGCCTACTCTATTTTCAGTACATCAATGTGCTTTATATAATATTTTATTTTAGAAATATATTTAAACTAGCTCTGTTGTTATTGGACAGGATCTCAGGAAGAAGGTTCCTATTCTCTATTTTTGGTATGCTGAGATGGAGTTAGCAATTCCTACTTCAAGAAATGATTCTGACTCTGTGGATCGTGCAATTCACATTCTGTCCTGCTTGGGGAGCAAGGCAAAATATACTTCTTTTGATGGCTCTGTATCACGACCTCAGGTGTTGAAGGCTCGTCAAGGATTTAAAGAGCAGATTAGAAGTTTGAGGTCTTCATTTGCAGGTGATGGTATGAAAGAAGAATCAGTTGCTCTGATCTGCTCAGCATCTTTGTTTGAGAGTATGACATCTGGTTATGCTTCTGGTATTGAAGTTATTGAAGAGACCTTTTCTATGGCACCTTCAGGTATTTCACCCTTTTATCTCTTTTCTTGATAATCTTGAATGACAATTATTTCATGCCTTTAGTTTTAGCCCACGTGCATGGTTATTAATCATTGAGTGGGGTGAATTCATTCTTGTACAAATTGTAGTCATTATTTTGCTCTCCCGTACCGTTTTTTATGAAGTACTAGTGGCAGATACTGATGATACAAACAACCATGCTAAACCATCATGTTTATGATGCCACCGATGCATTTACTCTTCATGTTTACTCCTGCAGTACTCAGACGGTTCATGGTTTTATCTCTAATTTATATTTTTGGCCTACTGTTGTTTTTTGTCTGTAAATATGTATTGTTATTCTCATCTGTCAAATTTGCAATCTATGATCATACCCTTATGACCTAAACTTGATTTATTCAGAGAGAAACCATAGCTTAGAATATGAAGAATTGTGGATGCATTACATCAAGCTTCTTCAGAAAAATCTGAATCAGTTAAGTCTCTCAAGGGTTTGGCCAAGAGTGTCACAAGGAATACAAACATATCCATACAATCCAAAATCATATGCAGCCATGTTAGCTCTAGGCTGTCTTTACAGTGTTTCCAATAATCTGCGTCTCGAACTCGACAAATTGAATCAAAGGTAAGTTCTCTTCTTTCCCACAAATCCCTAAATTACTGTATGACACCGCTGACCTTTAAACACATAATTGACCATTCGTCTTATTCAAAAAATGTATGCAAATATATATAAAAATATAAGTCATGCTTAAATAATATTTGCGTAATTTTTTTTGAATAAAATAAATGGTCAAACGTGTTTTTAAAAGTTAACGGCGTCATATATTAAAAACCACATGGAGTACTTTTCTTCCCTGACCACAAAATTATGGAATACATGGTGTGGTATGGTAATGTTTGGTTATGCATGCAAATGATTATCTTGGTTAAGTCTGCATGGTGTTGCATTGCATATTGACTGCTCTTTGTCTATTGACTTCATCAGGGACCCTTCCATAATTGGCTTGCTCTTTGCATTGTTCTTTGAATTCTGCAAAGCTGGATCTGACAATAGAATACACAATCTGTTTGAGAGGGCCCTGGCTGATGATAAGTTACAGAAATCTGTTCTGCTGTGGCGCTGTTATCTAGCTTATGAGGCAGAGATAACTTGTAATGCTTCTGCAGCTCGGCGTGTGTTCTTCAGAGCTATACATTCCTGTCCATGGTAAGTACTGAAATATTTTGTAGCAATTTTACTCTGGTTATAATTACATGAATGCTTACTCTACAGTTAGCATGATTGCTTGTTCTACCATCCATCTCGCTAGCTGTTTTTATGCAGCCAATTTGGAACAAAGATCAGTTATATTTTTATTACATTTATTTGTCTCTCCTTACACTGTGTAAGAAAAGTACAAAAAGAGATCTCGTCAGAGATTAATGGGCATCTGGACTTCCTTGCGGTATTGCACTTTCTGATAGCTATGTGAACAATAGATAGTAGTAGTATAAGGTTAATAAAGCATGCTTTTAGAAGAAAGTGCTCTCACAGTTAATTGGTACCGTTGCAAATTTAGTTGCTCTATGAATTTGTTGTTCAGGAGTAACTTATAGCTTCTGCTTTGCTTCTTCCATCTATAGTTGTGTGCTGAGAAACGGAAGTTTAATTTTCATATTTTTTGTGAAAATACTTTAGTAGCACTTATTTTCTAATGCTCACTCTGTCCCAGATTATAGTGCCCATTTCATTTAGTGAGGACAAGGGTTTTGACATAATTTATCTACTAAGATATTGTTATTGCGATGGAAAAACATAATCATAAGAGAGCACTTTTGAATATGAATCTAACAACATCAATTTTATGTCAAAAATAATTTTTTAATAGATAAATTGTTAGTCAGACTTTTGTCCTAACAAGACGAAATACACCCGATAATTTGGGACGAGGGAGAGTAGTAAACTGTAACTTCAGTTGCCAAACTCACGACAATTGGAGCTTTCGCACTCAAAGCAAGACATGTGGTGGTTTAATGGGGTGTGTTTATTCAGTGACCTATTCCACTTTGCAGGTCTAAAAGATTATGGCTTGATGGATTTGAAAAATTGAGTTCAATTTTGACACTGAAAGAGTTGTCAGATCTCCAAGAAGTGATGTGTGACAAGGAATTGCACATTCGAACTGACATCTATGAGATACTTCTACAAGATGAAACGGATATATGACGCAGCTATCCCTGGTTTTATTCTAGAATTCCAGATCTATCCCACATGACACTCTCTATGGCTGCTACCTCAAGGTTCCATCTTCCAACTGAAATTTGTTCCACACTGCGATCTATTAACTCATACTTATTGGATTCGCAACACTGATTGCTCAGAAATCTATGTCTTGCATAGAATGTGATCTGGATGTATCGCACTTATGGGTGCAATTTTGGATTGACAATCTCGGAAGTTATTAATGTGCTTTATTTTCTGTTTGCTGGAGACAATATGTTGTCTTGTGCGGGATCACTCCAATTCTTTTATTTGGTTGGTGCATGCTTCTTGGCAAGGCACATGGGACTTTCTCTCCACACTTAAACCACAGTAAGGGGTTAATATGAAGTCATTTTGAAATAAAGCATAAGCGGAAATTATCTTGCGAAAATGAAACAGCAAAAGCTGGCGGAGAATCTTGTTGGTAAATCTAAATTACTGTGACTTCTGGATTCAGGCAAGTACAGCGCACGTTCACAGCAAATTTTTTTTTTCTATTTTCTTTTGTTTATTTTTCTTCCTGCAGTCGCTCATGGTACTCCTTGGCAAAGCAGGTTAGGGGATATTCGTCCAGTACCACCCCAGGATCAATCAAAAGTTTGAAGTTTGTCTTCATTTAGCATCTTTCAGCGACTAAATGATACTGGACCTTTTTTAAAACAGAAAAGGAGGAAGGCTTAGTTCTGTACATATATAGTATTGTGGTCTATATCTCTACAATGCTTAAGTGATACAGAGAATTAGACATTTAAAAACCACCATCCAAATTATGGCTCGGTAAATACAGAACAGATGAGGCTAGATGATTATATTACCTTCTGTTTGCTGGGTTGCAGCAGCAGATGATGTTAGTAGGCTGTAGTTGTATACCATGTTCTTGTTGAATGGAAGGAAAATGCTAGAAGGTGACGGAAGGAGGACGAGTCCTCTTTTTATCCTTGTTGGATTGTTATGCGCTGTTGTGCTAGTTCATGTCCGAAATTGAGTTTCCTCGTCAGAACGCGAGCTAAGGGGACTCTGCAATACACATGCTGTATTATGCTTGTCATGATTTGAGGGTTGGAGGCAGTACTGTGGCCCCCGACAAGGTGAAGACGCAATGCAGTCTTGCATATATACCATACCTTGATGCAACCTGGTGAAGTTTACAAGCTTAGCTAAACTACTCTCCCAGGATGCGGTTATGCATTTACAGGGGTACCTAAACTACTCTACCGTTATTATTCTGCGTCCTGATCAAGAGTTTTGTTCACTAATATCTTGACAATCAACTACCTTACCCTCTTGTTCTAATGATGGTTATGGTGCCCTTTCCTGCCGTCCTGATCCTTGTAAGGCTAACAATTGCTTTGCCGGACAGGCCTAGTCCATGAGCGTACACGGCAGGGCTGCATGCGAACTGGCCGACGGGGTGCCGGACCGGCCTGGCTGGCCGCTTCAGGATCCTCTGGTTGACGTCGTTCAGCGTTGCTGCGCCGCCGCCTTCTAACCCCAGCGGCTTGACAACCGCAAACGGGTACAGTACGCCCGTGTACTCCGTCTTCTCCTTACCTACAAATAATCAAGAAATTTCTCTTATACGTCCAAACATCAACAATTGAACGATATACAATCTCGAGGGTGGTAATTAAACAGAACATGACAGAAGGGTAGGTTTGCTAACTTGTTTTAGCTTGAAAAAAATCTCTTCATTTATAGAAGCTCCTATGAAAGAAGTATAGTACTGTAGTAGTAGTAAAGAACAAGCTGAGGGGGCAATTAATAGATGCGGCCTGCCATTTTCTGATATGCATGCATGCCTATATGAAACTGTTTATCAAAATAAATAACGTTCGTTCGAAATCACATCTGCTGCAAGTGCAACTCTGCAACTACTGCTGGTCTGCCGCTCCCCCGCCCCTGCAACCGGCTCAGTTGCACACATGCGCGGCGAGTGATAATTGCATGCCCACCGGTCACCACCCACCCACTCTCACTCACCCACCTGCCAGCATCAGCGACGCCGACGACGTGGAGGCGGCACGAGAGGAGGACGCCGATGGCTGCCGCTGATGATGCGTGGCCAAGTTATTGCCACGGTGCTCGTGGGCCGCACCTGCACTAGTTGCCTTTTGCAGCTGCAGTCGCTGCCCAGCGGCTTCCCCGGTGGCCGTGGTGGTGGATGTGCTGCGACTGCGAGAGGAGGCGGCATCTCCTCCTCCGCCCTGCGCCGCTGCTGGCACCTGCACTGCTGATGCTGCTGCTGCCACTGCGATCGGGCCCCTCTGTCCCTGCTCCTCCCAACCCGATGCGTCGTCCTCGTCTCCTGCATTGGCAGCATTTGCATGCCCAATAAACACCGTACTAAGTTACTTTTAATGCTGAATACTAAGATCACTAATAATAATGGGCTTGGAGAAGCCGACAGCTATTTTGTCTCTAGCTGTTGTTGCGTAGCCTGAAGAAATTCAGGGCTTTAGTTCAGGCAGTGATGGGGAAAAAACACTCGGTTGCTAGTAATTTGGTTTTTAGATGTATGGTAAAAGCTGTCCGGATTGAAAAGGACGTGTCGATCTGTATAATCACCTGAGACAAAACTGCCGCTCTCCGGGATCATGATATTCAAATCATGCAAGAGATCCCCCTCGCCGCTGCTGGTGGTAGTAGTAGTAGAATCCCAGAAACTCTGCATGGCAAGAGCAAGCAACAAAACAATTACAGCAGCAACGACGCTACGAGTGGGAGAAAAAGTGAGGAAGAAGACAATCAGCACTGCTTGCTTTCTGCGAGGAGACACAACGACGCTGCACTGCTCTTTTGTACGTATGTATATGTTACTGAATATATGCGACAATGGAGTTGCGCCTTTTAACTTTCGTGTTTCTGTTTCTGTTCTTTGCACTTTCATTCTATTCGAGACTACACTACAGAACTACTGTGGAAAATTTGTATATTTCTACGGGATATATAAAAATCACTAAAAGTTTTTCAGCACTAAAAAAATGGAACAACACTGAACAATCTAGTCCATATCTATCGCCGAGCTATATTAATCACTATTGTCACTACTACCTACCTGAAAATGCAACAAGTTCTTGGCAATTTATACATGATGAACCGGACACATCTTAGCTGATGAGATGAGTAAGCCAGTGTATAGTATGCATGATTGATGCATTGTGCAGCGGCTAGCTTACGCCTTACCTGAAGAAGGGAGTGCAGGTCCTCCGCCGCCGGCGGCCGTCTGCGCGGCGGCGCCTCCGCCGTCATCCTCTGTCGCTTGCTACGGTCGCTCCAGTGAGCGACGGCGTCTTGCAAGTAGCCACTTGACGCCTCCGACGACGACGATTCTTCCGGCGACTCCACACCTACTACATCAACGATATCTAAACTCAATGCCAATGTCACCAGCTAGACAGTTAGTAGTAAGTAGTTCACTACACAGAAACATGCCCTAGCTAGCTATAACAAGGAGTATGTATATACTGGAGTAATATTATGTGTGAGGTAGTAGTACTAGGTGTCTTACGCATGGCTGGAAGAAAGGCGCCATGAGTGCCATCTTGGGGAGTGTCTCCTCCTTCTCCAAATGTGTGCAACTGTAGCTGATCCCAATCCCAATCCAGCTGAGTAGTAGGAGGCAGCACGAAGTGGTCGTCGACGTAGTAGGAGTAGTTGTCTAGGGCCATGGCTGGCTGTTGCTACGTTCTTTCGTGTGTGTGTGTGTGTGTGTGTGTGTATGCGTGCGAGAGCGAGTGATATGGCTGCTGATGTGGGGTGGAAGCGGGAGCCTTAAATAGGAGGACACTTTCGTGGCAACAAAAGCTGTGTCGAATTGGGCGGATGGGAATGGATGGATGGATGGAATTGGAGGCCAGGGAGAAGCAAACAACCGGTCAATGGGAAAAGAATGAATAAACAAGAACAAAAGAGCAAAGGGGAAAAGTTGCGGTTGCTGGCTAGCTTAGCTCCATATGCATCTAGGCCTTTCTCGTGATTCGTTATGTTTGATTGCCCTCTCCCCTTTCTATCATCATCGGAGAATGTTGCCAGTGCATTCAATATATTCAATACAGAGAGAAATTGATCAACAGTGCCCATCTAATTCTTAAAAAAAATGCGTACTCAAACAAAAGAAAAAAGAAAGATAAACATCGAGAGTCAAAACAATGGAAAGAGCTCCATAAGAAATACTACTCAGTCCATTTGGAGTACTCTATAATTAGCTCAATTCCTCAAAATAAAAATCTATAATTCCTTTGTTCTAGAGGACTTCTCATCTGTGAATATATGTCATGGTACATTTGACATATTCAACAAAAAAAAAATGCCATAAAGTGTGACCAAGTATATAGGGCCGGAGTGTCAGATAAATCGCAAGATCAACGTCAAAACCGAGAGATCAAGACGATCCTTGTTCAACAAGTTCATATAAGATGGGATGGTAGAGTGTTCATCCCTTTTATTCTTCACAGCGTAGCATAGGAAGATATATACATGAATGTCCCTGGGGCTTTGCAAGATGTCATGAGACTCACGGTATGTTCCCTGTTTTGGGCTCATTTGGGTCATTATATATCGTGGACTATCCTATGTCTATGCCGACGAACCCTACGGAGCCCACATTGATAGCCTGTAGGTTTCCGTCTTGTCTCTAGGAATCATGGCTTCTCATCCTCCCGAGCATGAGAAGGCTCGCCCCTGGAAGAGTGGACTCTTTCGGCCAGTAGGTGAGCCAATGCTCATTCAAATACAAGAACCCCCCCCCCCTCCTGTTAGTGTGACCGTCTTACACAAGGAATGGAGAAACTGAATGAGGCCACGGACTGACCACTAGGCTTTGCCTCATAGGCTGTAGTCTCACCAAGCCTCATTTCTAGATTTTTGTCAATCCCTGCATCTAGGGGCTTCGCCAACTGAACGAGGCCATAGACCGACCACTAGGCTTTGCCTCATAGGCTATAGTCTCGCCAAGCCTAATTTACACCACCCCCCAACACACACACATTGCAAAGCTAGATTTTGTCAATCCCTGCATCTAGGGGCTTCGCCAAGGTTCGTGATTCCTCTTTAGACATTAGTTGACTTGAACCTAGGGCAACTGGTGGCACTAAGGAAAAGCTCGCGTTCCTCCAATAGTCCAATAATCAGGATGGGCGATTGGCCAACTACGGCCTATGTTGCTCCCACGCCCATTTTTCGGCCTAACACACTATAAATATGGGATAAGTTGCCTCCTGATGCATTCCAATCATCATTCTCTTTGTATTCGATGCTCATAAGGTCATACTCGTGTGGTGTGGTATTTGGTGCCCTAGCCGGTTGCCCTTAGGGGCTTAGACCATATACTAGTGGCCTAGCTCCGCAATGGTGCACTAGTTTGGCGTGTGCATCATTTTTTAAGAGATCCGCTCATTCATTTATGAAATGCAGCGTTATAATTGTACATCTCTGCCCCATCGATAATTTAGGGTTGTAAAGTAAAATTTGTTGAGTGGGGGTAAAAAGGAGTTGCAAGTACGTGACTGTAGATGTTTTGTTCGTATCACTGCTACAGCAGACGGGGACAGCACCAGTAGCTTTAGCATTCTTTCATGAAAATCTTTGGACGAGGCTAAGAAAATGTGTTCGCTATTTTTCTCCTTTTTACTGTACCATAAGTTTGAGCTCTGGCATTACTGCCATCCTTGGACAACTGCGAGCTGAGCTTATCATAGCTCTGTGTACTTTTTACAGCAACTCCTTTGCCCAACCCAAGTGTGGGGCTTCACATATCACCAGTAATGACCAAAGGGCCCACACAACAATATCACTATTTGAGATATTTAAATTTAAAAGTTATTAAATGATGTGAAATATTGAAGTAGTTTAGTGGATGAAACGAAATTTGCCATGCGTGGTTGGTAGACCTAAAGAAATAGACAGAGAAACTATTTGGTGATCAATCATGGCATATTTAATCTGCAGATGTGGTTTGTTCATCAGTCGTCTATCTATATGCTCAAGGAAATAGATAGAACTAATCTGAACTAGCTAACCAGAGAAACGCATTGATCAATAAAAAAACATGGTCCAAAAGGGAGATCAATCAGGCCTGGAACAGAAATGAGTCCCCCAAAGGGAGTCAAGAAAGGGTTCACGAAAGAGTACTTAACCCTGACATGAATCCATAAGCTGATACGACTTTTGGTGTAAACCCGTGAGTTTTGCAGTGAAACTATCGAGTTGGAAGTGGAAGTGGCCTCTTTTGCAGAGCATACTGCTACTTCTCTTCTTTACTTGCTCTCACTCTTTCTGCCAATGGTCAATGCAAAAGCAAATGGATGCTAGCTTCCAACAGTTTAAGCACTCACCACTCACTCCCCTATGGTTAAGCCATTCCTCTGAAGGAAGAAAAAATGGTTAATCCAATTGGACCATATCTACTTGACTGTGTGAGTGTGTGCATACTGCAACCATATGGCTAGCTCGGTTGCCGTGTCTCAACGACGATTCTGCTAAAGCTGCCCGGCCATCTTGAGTAAAACGTTGCATTGTTGGTTTTTCTTCTCTGTCCTTTCGCTACTTTGATTTAGGCCCAGTTTACTTCTAAAAATTTTCACCCAAAAACATCACATCAAATCTTTAAACTCGTGGATAAAGCATTAAATATAGATAATAAAATAAAACTAATTACACAGTTGGGCTCTAAACGACGAGACAAATCTTTTGAGCCTAATTATGTCACGATTAGCCATAAGTGCTACAACAACCCACATGTGTTAATGACGGATTAATTAGGCTCAAAAAATTCGTCTCGTGGTTTACAGGCTAGCCATGAAATTAGTTTTTCTATTCGTGTCAAAAACACCTTCCGACATCTGATCAAATATTTGATGTAATGTTTTCGAAAAAAAATTCACGAACTAAATAAGGCCTTAATCTTGGTCTTTACTTACTCGGTTAATGATTGGGTGACAAACACCTACTCGGTTAATGATTGGGTGACAAACATTCATGCTTGCAGACAGGGGCTTTGAGCTAGAATGCATGCCGTCCTATTGTGTACTAGAATGGACTCAGTAGCGCGGCTAGGAAAAGTTTTATTGCGCCCTATGTTGCTTGATGATCTATATGTACTTATGCTCCTAGTGCATTCTGCCCATGCGTTTGATTTGCTTGGTTTGGTGATGCATTTACCATGTCTAATTTGATAGCTACAATAAAAAAAGATTACCACTGATAAATAAAAAAGAGATTACCACTGATAAATAAGTGTAGAGTTCCTTACTAGTAGTAATAGTTTATCTAGTATTTTTGTAAGATCGTAATTTATCTAGTGGTCACTAGTCACAAATCCCAACTCAAAAGGATGTCGGCGAAATTGAAGCAACTATGAGTACTAACTGATTCCAATTAAGAATTATTACCCTACAAGAGTAGAGCTGTTTTTTCTTTTTACCGCTTGCCGAATTGTCTGTAGGGTAGAATCTGGTACTAAGATGTAATTATTGACGACTATCACCTCTCAAAGCTTTCTGTCCTGGAGACTGTACTCGAGACTTTCGGATGGGCATGCATGTGCGAGACACCCACGCCAAACCAGCCGAAAGAACAGTGCTCCTAACGACCTAAGCCTGCCTCTAGTTTTCACCATCTCCACTGACGATCACTAGTGCATTAGGTAATCTAGGGGAAACTCTTTTTAGAACCTAGGTGTATATACAACTAGCCTTTGCATGCGGTCCAAATAGTTATATAAAAATTTAAAAATTTTTGGTTAAATGTGTTATAATGATATAAGTTAGCTCACAAACATACAACTTCAAATTTGACCTATATTTAGAGAAACTAAAATAACAAATTTTGTCTACACGGCGCAGTGCCAAATTTTGTTATTTTTATATGTCCAAATGTAGGTCAAATTTGAAGTTGGATGTTTGTGAGATAACTTATATTGTCATAATATATCTAACCAAATTTATTCAAATTTTTTTATAACTATTTAGGCCGCATGCAAAGCCTAGGTGTATATATACCTAGGTTCTAAAAATCCTTGTCCGTAATTTAGACACATTTCTGGTAGCTACTCACTAGTCTCGTGCATTTTCTTACAATGATGAACTTGCCCATAGTGTCAATTGTGGTGTGTTGACTGGTGTCTTGTGGCGGCTATATTCCTATCCTCGTTGTGTGCATATTCAGAGCAGCTGTCATCAGTTACGGAACAACGGCGACGAACTGAAACTTTATTTTCCTGGACTCTATCGGCTATACTGCCTTGATTCGGAAGGATGGACGAATTGAATCTCATTGGCATGATTTCAATTCCCTCTGATGTTAAACAGTGTATTGTAGTACTACGTGACAACAGACGAGCTTAATTGGAACTTTAGCTGAACACCTCCAAAAGTTCGAACTACAGCTATGCATGCCAAGGAGTTGGAGTTAGAGTCTTTCAGCGAAACATGCAGTGGTAAAATTAAATTCTGAGCAAACACATGTAATAGCAACACTCTGTGTCAGCCAGTCAGTTATTGCGTTGCAAACAAGTCAACTGTTGCGAATCTTGAAAACCAACTGCAAGGATTTAAAAGGGCCACCTACCCATGCATCCCAAAGCTGATGATGATGATTTGTTGCTGTTGTTCACCATTGGCATCCTTACAACAACTGGCCCAGCTATGCGGCCTCCACATTCCACAGTTTCACAGCCTAACTGATCGTCGAGGACGCCGGCAGCTGGCTACCATGCACTTGATTGTTTGCAACGAGTAGTACGTCCTTTTCGGAAATGGCTCAACATTCCCCCACTCGCTTTGGTTGGGTCTCAGGATCGTTTTCCACCTACAGACGAGTAAAAAAAGGAAAAACTGCTGCATTCTGTCTGCGTCGCCGCATTGAAGCCATTCGGTGAATTGGCTGAGGTGAAATGCGCGCAATTTCACGAGATTGACCACTGACCAGTCGATCGATATCTGCGTGAAAGCGGTGAAAATCTCGCGTCAGATTCGTTCACTGGAGCTAGTGGTGACACAACTGAACATTGTGTCTGAACCTGCAATTTAACGTTTTATGGCCGATGGCTTTTAACCTGAGAGGCTGACACGACGGTGAAAAATGAACACATACACCATAAACCCTGGCATGTTCGTACGTGCCAAAGCTGTGTAACATGCATGCATTGATGGAAGCCATAAGGATCGATGAAACATCGAGGGCCAGAGATGTTACGTGGAGTCCCGACCGTGGTTTGTTGCCGCGATTAATTCGAACTTGAGTGTGGAGAGACGGGGACAAGACTACAAGAGCCAAGACCCGAGTTAATGATTACACGAAGTATCGATCCAAGCTGATCAACTTTGGACTGGACCCAAAGATCTCCTCTCTGCTGCAATGCTCCCATTCAAATCAATCTAACCTGACCGGACGCCTTTTACACTAACTACCCCCACAGACAAGACGTGGCGTGGCGACTTCTTTTGGTAAAGAGTCG